>CM018697.1:600000-997776 GCA_009363875.1 Mikania micrantha
GTTGGTATGAAAGTTTTGATTAGGATTGCATAAATATAAGAGAGAAATTAGTTGTTTTATTAAAATTTGGGTTGGGTTAGGTTTTATCTGCAGTTAGACAAAACATTATATATAAAGGTTGTAAGATTTAAAATAACACACATTTTAAAGCAACTCTAACAACATGGATGCTTGCACTTCAATATCTTTTACGTTCAAAATAAATAGCTACATTTTAAATAAAACTTGCACCAAATCATATTTAAGTAAAAGTAATTAGCAAGGCAACGAACATCCGAAGTTTTATAAAGACCATATTTTAAAAGTTATAAAACAAAAACAATAATAAACTCCCAATCAACTTAAGTTAATCATCTTTAAAATAATATGTTTTTGTATCAATTATTGTTATCACTAATTTGAGGAATTGGCATCTGTTTCCATGAGCCGAACCTAATTATTTATGAACAGAACTTGATTTTTATAAAAAATTTAACTAGTTGAACTTAATGTGAGGTACGTGCAGAATGTTAAAAACTGTGAAAAGAAGCTCAGTTGATTAAAAGAATGAAGCCAGATCGAGTTTAGTGATACTCAAACTAGATTATATGAAGGCAGTAATAATTAAGGTTGGGAAGAAGGGCTAGAACAGGCAAGTAAGATTGATATGGACCAACTGGTTCTGAACTTAAAGAAATCTTGACAGAATTAATGATAAATGTCCCATTTTGACCATTCATTTCATCTATGCACAGTACTACTACTCTTTATACGATGTCATGTACAAGCTTTTTTTTTTTTTTTAAGTTAAAAAGAATATTTTTCAAACATGTGTAGCTCAAAATTTATTTAGTAAAATGCATGATTTTCTTTATTTTATTATTTTTAACTAATTTAAAAGAAAAAAAAATAATAATAAAAGTAAAACACTTACTTATGTAAATAAGTTTTCAATCACATCTATTTTATAAATATTTTTTTAACTACACTCACTTGAAAATAAAAACTCTATGTTGAGCCCTACCATTCCTATTAAAGTGTCTTCCTCCTTTTAATCTTTAAAATTTTTCTATTCTAATAAACAAAAATAATTTTTGAAACTTATCAAATTCTCATGTGTTTATTGTCACTTGTCATTTTTCCACCAACTTATTCAATTCTATATCCTATTAATTTATTACATTCTCTCTTATTGAATACTTATAATGTTAATATGTAATAATATTATTTGTCTTTTTTCATGCAAGAAAATAGTTTTTAATAAATTAAAAATCGAATATATTTATTAAAAAGCACACTTAAAAAAGTTTATAAAATATGAAATTTTCTAAAAAAATTTTAAAAGTAAGAAAAATATTTGAAGACAGTATTTTTAGAAAATAAAAGTTTAACAAAAAAAATTAAAAATAAAATAAACAATAAATCATAGTTTTTCAAATAATGGAATTTTTATAAACAAATAATGTTTCTTAAAACGAAATGCTTAAAAATAATTATTTTAAACCAAAAATTATAAAAATGTTAAGGAAAAATTAAACTTTAGTTATTTACGTTTAATGATATTTTCAAATTAAGTCATCTAACTTTAATAATTATATAAATTGTAAATCATCTACTTGATATGTAACAGTTAGTTTTTGAGAGAAAAGTAAATGAACTTTTAACATAAATTGGTTTAAGAATCTTTATTCTTACAAAACAAGTATGTCACATATTATTTTTTTAGTTATCGAAAATCTTAATTATTATTTTATTAGTTAAAATACTCATTAATATGTAATTTAATTAATTTATAACAGAATATTGTATAAATTTTAAATTTTTATAACTAATTATTTAACATTTTAAATTTCGGTAACCGTTTATGTCCAAAATTTATATAAACTTTCGTAAAGTAATTACGATCAAGATTATATAAACAATAAAAATATCTGATAATACACGGACACGTTATAAAGCCTATTAATAACGTGCAAAATTTCTGTGATCGTTTGTGTTCGAAATTTTTATGAACGTTCCCGAAGTGATTACGATCAAATTAATATAAGCGGTACCGTTATACAATAAAGTATGAACACGATACAAGCTCGTGAATATTAAAAATATGTGAATAAAGTACGAGGGGGTTTTAAAAATATAGGACGATAGTTGAGGGGTCAATGTGTAAATATTGAAATTAAATCCTTAAATATAGGGGTGTTCAATTTCGGATAGTGGTTTTCAATATCCGAATCCGTATCCGAAATTTCGGATATCCGAAGTTCGGATTCGGATATCCGAAATCAGAAAAAAAATAATAAAAAATTTAAAAAATATATATTTCAGATATCCGAATATCCGAAAATTAACCGGATATCCGAAAAATATTCGAAAAATATCCGGATATCCGAAAATTATCCGAAAAATATCCGAAAAATATTCAGATTTCCGAAAAAAGTATCCGAAAAAAATATGTTTCGGATATCGGATATCCGAAATATCCGAAAATTTTCAAAATAGGTATCCGAATCCGAAGTTTCGGATATCCGAACTTCCGATATCCGATTTTTTCGGATATTTCGGATTCGGATTCGGATTTTCGGATATTTCGTATTCGGATACCGATTTTTTTGAACACCCCTACATAAAACTCCATGTTGATGGTGTCGGTATGGAATTGTGTGGCCAGACATTGTTTTCGTAATTCATGATAAATTTCGAATGGTCAAATATTTTCCACATACATGGAGTTTGAAATTAGATTGAATCAATAGTTATCCCAACAGCCATCATATTGTTTCAAAATTCACATACGATCGGAGTGTGTGAAACAACTTAATCCTTTTCATTCAAAACAACAAATAGTTCTTCTAGGGTGCATGTCGACGATAGAGCAAAGGAAAAGCAAAGAAGAATCAAGAAGAGTCGATCGGACTGATTAATACTAACTACACACATCATTAAGGTATACGTGCATGATTCTCATCTCGTGTTAGTTTAGTCATGATTGATTAAAGAGACCAACATCATGTTTAGATAGAGTTTTAGTTTTATATGGTGAACACGAACTTGATTCGGTTGGAGCCCGATCACATCTAGATAATGATCAAATTTTCTTGAGTTTTATGAGGATATAATATGTATGTGCTTCTGTTGCCATAAACCCATGTTATTATACAGTAAGTTTAGAAAAACCCTAAAACGAACTAATTAAATAAGAAAATAACTTATCTAAGCCGAGAAAATAAGTTATCTTTAAGCATAACAAGAATGCAGAGATAAAAATGATCAAAATAAGTGTAAGCGAAATTTCGAAACAAAGCTCCGAATGAAAGTTACGACAGGCCGAAGTTCCGAGCGGTCATCGTAAATCTGAGCATCTTCATGATAAGGTTATAATCATTATAATATATCCATATTAATAGGATATCATTCTGCACGTGAGAAAGTAAGGAAAGGAAGTAAAGCTAGCAGATTGTGACTTACTAAGCTCATGTGAGTTCTTTGTAGCCCTATTTTAAATGTTTTATCATTTTGGGTTGTTATGCATGTTATGAAATTATTTTGTGAAAATGATTTTAAAAGTCTCAGCTGAGGTGTAAAGAATGTTTTAAGTCTTAACTGCGGTTGAGAAATAAATGATTTTTAAAGTCTCGGCCGAGGTCGAGTAGAAAATGTGGTTTTGAAGTCTCGGCTGCGGTTGGATAAAAGTTAAGCACTACGGTGCAGAGAAATGTTTATGTTTATGATGGTTTAAATGATTTAAACCATGTTATATGTGAATGAATGATGTTATGGATATGAATGATATACGTAAAGTGACGTTATGTGAATGATTGTTGTTAAAGAAGTCTTGTACCGGTATGAGCTGTCAACTTCGGGTTGATAGTTATAGAGTCTTGTATTTATACAAGCTTGTCGACTGTGTGTCGCCAGTTGAGGAAGTCTTATGCAAGCATGAGCTGTCAACTTCGGGTTGATAGTTATAGAGTCTTGTATTTATACAAGCATGTCGACTTCGGTCGTCAGTTATAGAGTCTTGTGTTGTACAATCCCGTTGACTTTGGGTTAGCAGTTAAAGGTTATAGAGACTTGTATTTATACAAGCCTGTTGACTTTGGGTCAGTAGTTGATGGTAAAGTTTTCTTCACAGTATGATTGATGTTATGATGACATGTGTGTTATGTATTTGAATTATGTTATGTTTTGTGATGATATGAATGAATAAAGGTTTATTTAAAAATTTAACTTAGAACTCACCAGCATATAGCTGACTTGTTTTACATGCATACCAGGTTGAATAGTTTGAGAAAGAATAGCAGGATGGCTCGTGGTATACTTTGGGGACTACCCTTGCACAGACTGGTTATATTATAGAACTATTAGAGATGTGGTTATGTGTTAATGTTTGTTTAGTATCTAGACAGCATCTTATGTTATTACTTTAATTTCCGCTGCTATGATAATGTAAATGTTGGTTTAAGAACTATGTGTTTGATGCTTTGCCAACCAAGGGGACTCCCGGGGCTCGAGGCCTCTCACAATCCGTGTAATACATGGGGTAATAATCTAGTACTCTTATAAAGTAAACATTATATACTTATAGCTCATCCTCATGAAAGAAACAATCGAATAATACAGAACTAAATAAAAGATATATAAAAAGTATATATAATTTAATGTTTTAAAAAGGATGTTTGTTATAAACAGGTTTTATATAAATTTCAATTGAACTCATTTCAACAGTATATAAATAAGTTAATACTTGTATCTTATTATTTTTTTCTTGTCATTATTGTATCTATTATACTTGTATTATGCTTTAAGGTTTTATTTAATGGCAGGCTTAAATTTTAACAGTTAGAATTTAGCTATTAAGATCTAACTTTTGTGTTTTATATTTCATGTTTTACAGTTGTGTTTTCTTGTTCGTTAATTTTTTTGCCTGTCATTGTGTTTTATGGTTTAACTTTACAATTTATCTGTAGGGTTTTGGGTGTAAGGTTTGGTTTAGTATTTAACTTTAAGATAAAAATTTTAAGGTTTAGTTTTTAAGTTTTATAATGGACACTTTTCAATTCATTATCGTTTTTATGTCTTTCGTACACATTATTATGTATTTCCTACTAGTCATTGTTTTTAGATTTTATCTTTAAGATTTAGGATTTGATAAGACGGTTCTAGTACTGTTGAAATGACCTTAATTAGAGTCTGTTTGAACCGATTTATAAGTTGCTAAAAATCCTTTTTTACCATAAGAATAAGCCTTTTTAAAATAACCTTAACCAGTATGTCATATATTTTTTAGTATTTAAAACATATGTCATATGAAAAAAATTAAGTTAGTCAACTTTTGACGTCATTGATATAGAAACAAATGCAAGAATAAACAATGAACAAATAAATAAACGAAGACATGGCCGGTTACATTCCATTCATTGACCAGATGTTGGAGCGTTTTGCAGGCGAGCAGTTTTACTGCTTCTTAGACGGCTTTTCTGGGTATTTCCAGATTCCCATTGCACCGGAGGATCAGGAAAAGACCACTTTAGCGTGCCCCTATGGCACTTATGCCTATCGTTGCATGCCATTCGGGTTATGCAACGCTCCAGCTACATTTCAGAGGTGCATGGTAGCTATTTTTCAAGACATGATAGACTCATCTATGGAGGTTTTCATGGATGATTTCTCAGTTTATGGTAGCTCGTTTGATCATTGTTTGGTGAACTTGGAGAAAATGCTTAAGAGATGTGTGGAGACCAAGTTGATGTTGAATTGGGAGAAGTGTCACTTCATGGTGACGAAGGGGATAGTGTTAGGACACAAGATTTCTAGAATGGGCATTGAGGTGGATCAAGCCAAGATAGAGACCATTAGTAAACTCCCACCACCTTCTAGTGTGAGATCCATTAGGAGTTTTCTTGGTCATGCGGGCTTTTATAGGCGGTTCATTAAGGATTTCTCAAAAATCACTAGGCCTATGACCCATCTTCTAGAGAAGGATGTCCCGTTTGTGTTTGATGAGGAATGCATGAAGGCATTCGAGTTTTTGAAGGAGAAGTTAGTGAGTGCCCCCATTCTACTTGCCCCCATTTGGAGCTTACCATTTGAGCTCATGTGTGATGCTAGTGACCAAGCAGTTGGGGCGGTTTTAGGGAAAAGGCGAGAGAAACACTTTCATCTCATTTACTATGCAAGTAAGACTCTTAATGATGCTCAAGAGAATTATACCACCACCGAGAAAGAGCTTCTAGCAGTAATGTTTGCCTTTGACAAGTTCCGATCGTATCTTGTGCTTTCTAACATCCTTAAGCAAGGCGTCACTATTCCTGAAGACTGGATTTTGATGTCTGCACCCTGTAAGCAGGACTTGTAAGTAGAATATATATCATGAAGATATATATATATATATTTTTTCATTTGCAGGAATGTAATTTTTTTTCATTTACAGTATCATATAATGCATATTACATCAACTTAATACTTAGTTTGAGATAATTGTTTAGTTAAGCATATGGATATTAGTTCGTGTCTTTTTCTTTTTATAGTTTATATTCAATATGTTACTACTTCAATGTAATGCTCATATTACCTTAATGTAACACTTTCTTGTTTATTTGAGTAGATGAATGTTAACCTACATCTATTTCTTTTTAAAGTTTTTATTTAATACGTTACTACTTCAATGTAATGATCATATTACATTAATGCAACACTTTCTTACATTGGTGTAATATCATGTTCTACAACTAATTTCGTTTACATATTATATTTAATATAATATTAGTTTCTTACATTGATGTAATTTTTGATTGGCTTAAATTTCATTTTGATCAACTGTTGAATTTTTTTTTTGTTACGTTGATGTAAACACCATAAGAAACTAATGCCAAACACTAATGTAATTTTTTTTGTTATGTTGATGTTCTGTAACAAATTTAATATTGCAAATATTGAGACGGGTTCATTTGCTCATAGTAGAAGTTGGGTTGATTCGGAGATGGCATGTGTGGAGTGTGGACGATACCCGGGTATGTTGAACGGGTTCATTTGAGGCGTTTGTATATTTTTTGGACGTAGTTTTCTAAATTTTTTGCTTGACGACCCACCACGTGATGAACCCCCTTCCATTTTGCTTCAAAATTTTATATATTTTGTGTATAGAATGTAGAATATGAGATAAAAGTCTGAAATTTTTTGTTGTGAAATAGGAATAGAGTTGGAAAATGTTTTTTTTAAACTCCAACGGTCGTTTTTTCCAACGGCTAGAAATTTTGATTCCCAAGGCTCGGCAACAATCGGTGACCCAACCCCGAATTTCCCCACACCGAAACCGGGGGCGCGGTGTTCCCGGCCGGCCCTGGTTCGGTGAACTCTTCCCCGTGCGTTTCCCGACTGCCACTCCGAGTCACCTTATTTTAGAACAAGATTCTTTTATTTATGTCATTATATTAAATTAGGCCAATGCTCCCTCTCCCTAGCTAATAGTTTGACCGTTTGATGAGAAGGAGAGAGGCCGAGAACATGGGAGACGAAAACGATTCAAGGTAACCAACCAACCAAAGTTCATATTTTTATGGTTGCAGTTATGCATATGGATATGATTTAAAAAAAAAAAAAAGTGTTTTGATTGTGAAAAGTAGGAATCTTGATGTTAAAATGAGTAAATCAAAGAATTGAAACAATTTGATGAGTGGGACGAAAGTGTACCCAGACTTTCGACCCTATGGCTAGCATTTGAGCAAACCAAAACCCGAACCATATCATTCCAAAGTTACGAGCATGTGATCGAAAGAAATTTGACACTAAACTTTTGATGTGCTCAAAAAGGAGAAACTTTTCATCAAGGTGACTTTCGATCAAGTTATGACTCTTAACAACATGAAACCTTCAATTGGCTCCCCTTCAAGCGTGGAAGAAAATTTCGAGCATAACAAAACTATTAACCCTAAACCATTTCCGAATACAATTAATGGACTTAATACAGAACCAAAACTTTTGGACATACTAAGATTTAAACCCTTCCATAAATACGACTAGGGACTAAGGAAAATTTCTTAGGTCCTCACATAATAAGAAAGTTAACCAGATACATGACATAAACAGATAGGTTGATAAATTTATGACAAGGATTATTTGATTTATCAATAGTTGATAGCTCCTTGCAAGTTAGATCTAGATGCCATTTTGCTTTTTAACTGTATTCTTTTTAGTTGTTGTGCAAGTTTTAAAATACGAATCTACTTATGATATAAGGAATGTTTGATATGATAATGTCTAGTAAGCTCCGTTGCTATAATTGCTATATATCGTACGATAGCAAAACTTGTTCTATAAAACGTTTTCCCACTGATGATAAAGACGTGTTCTCAAATAAAAACGTCTTAGAAAACATTTAAGACTAAGAAATTGCATAACACAATGACCAACCTTTTCATTGTCTTTTGAATCATCATTTTTTTTTTTTATTTTGATGTGATAAAAAACATAGTTTGTATGATTTTTTTGAGAATTATATTTATATATTCTTGGCTAAGTATATCTTGAAAAAACATACATATTTAAAAAAGTTTATAATCTTTTATTGGAATTATTAAAGAAATATTCTCTAGATGTTTGGTTTATTGGAAATATATAAATTTGATGCAAACATAAATAATTGGATAATATTTCGTTGGTTTTTCTAAAGCGATAAATCTACACTGATTTAATGATACTTTCAAATGGACATCATAACATGTGTTTAAGATAATTACACCTTGTCAATAAAAGTATCTTAATGCCAGAATGTTTTCATAGTTACAATATATAATTTGTTGTCTTGTATATTTTGGACAAACAAGAAAGTGGTTAAGAGATTGGGAACAAATCTTTGTGTTGGTAAGTAATGATTAGGGAATGTTTGTATGGAAATATATTAGATTACATTAAAAAAAAAGAGTGATTAGATTAAAAAACAAAGTTAAAAGAATTTAAGAAATAAAAATGATTGATTGGTGACAATCATAGAGAGATTTTTATTTATTTATCTATTTATTTTTGAAAAGCATGGAGAGATATAATGATCATTACGAAAGTCTGAGAAAGAAAGAAGTGGCTGTCACTTTAAATTAAACGATTTGATATTAAATGTCAAAATCAAAAAGTAAAAACCCCACATATCTCAGTGTGTACAGAGTTTTAGATGCCCATTACATTATTTACGCGTTTTTATTATTCTTGTTTATAAATTGCCATAAAAAACTTTGATATTACAAAGCAATAAAGAATGGTTAACATTTTATGTTCTTCCTATATATATATATACCAAAAGGTAAGGATCGAGAGCATGAAGATTTAAATTGAGAGCATGAAGATTAAATTGAGTAAATATAAACAACAAAAAGTTAACAAATTTAAAAACTTCAAAATAAGATAGCATTATGACATAAGCATAAATTAAACAACAATAAATTTAAAAAATACCTTCGTTTATTTCTTGAGAATGTGAGTCACAAATAAAATCTTTACAACTGGGAGGATCTATAATTATTTGACAATTTAAAGACTTTGAACATTAAGAGGTTGATAATACAAGTTTTTGTTTGGGAGGATTTTTCATACATTTATTCTAAGGGTTGTTTTCGAATGCCTAACTAATCTATGGAGTCGTCAATTTATAGTCAAGAATCCTTCTTGAGCATCTTCAGAATTTAATAGATAATTGAGAGTTGTCTGCCATTGAGAAAAATTGATTGTCATGATATTGAATAATTGGTCTACGTTTTGAAAAGTTATTTGTCTTCATACTGAATTATTGATATGGTAAAGAGCATCTTGAAAATAATAGAGCATTGTCGGCCATCCTAAAAGTCTTTTGTCTTTATCTTGAATTATTGGTTTTGTTGAAAATTTCGCCAATTGGAGTCTTGATTAATTGATTCTTCTGCTTTCTTGAAAATGAATTTTTTGAAAAAAAAAATTATTTTATACTTTTTTTTACATTATAACAACTTTTATATTTTTATATTTCTATATCATCATAAGGGTCTTGAGAATCTTGATAGATATTATCTTCGGTTATTGATTTCTTTGATGGAGATGGAGAATGTCGGATTTCACTTATAATTCGTTGCATTTCTTCCGGAGTTGAACATGATTGTAGTCTAGTAATATAATCTTGATCTTCATATAAATTGAAAGATTGATTAACTGGAGACTTTAAAGATCTTTCATGCTGACTAGTAATAGATCTATAATAATCTTGAACTGCTGATATATTTGCTTTATCTACTGAAAATTTATTCCACCATTTACTTCTATAATGTCTTAATAATAGAAGGGGAGATAATTCTTGTTGTGGTTGATAATGATATGTCAAAGAAGAAATCCAAGGAATTCAAAATATAGTCATAAATTGTAGAGTATACTCAAAATCTGGAGTTCCTTCTTGCTTGAAATAGTCTATAACCTTATTATATGAGATAGAAATTTCTTTGGGAAAAGCTGCTGGTATTATTCCCATATATTTGAACCATTTGATAAACCATCTTCATAATTGTTTGATAATTGATCATCAAAATGAATAAACCAATAATGATTGAAATTTCTTATTAAAAATACTTTATCTCATGCTTCTTGATAATCGTAATAATTGTATTGGGGATATGAAGCAAAATTAGAAAGAGTTTTCTGAACAAATGGTTTAGATTTCCAATCTTCAGAAGTCAAAACTCTTCTAATTTTTATTTTTGAATAATCAATTTTTGATGAGTTTTGAGAATCTATACTATATAATAAAAGAATAACACCCCGCCACTTGTCGTTTTCTGGTTAAACTACATGCCACATGTCATTAAATGATTGGACAAATTGCAATTAATGCCACTTGTCACCATTATATTAATCTTTAATATTTTAAAAATAAATTAAATTTAATAAATGAAATCAAGTCAAACTTCCTAATTTAAAAAGATGATATTTATTTTCTTTTAATATTATTGAAAATTAAATCATATCAAACTTTCCAATTTGGATTAATAATTTTAAAATTCAAAAAGCTTCTAATTAAATTATAAAGATAATCAATATAAAAATTTTAAACTTTAATTAAAAAAAAAAAGAGTGATGATGATAATTATATTTTATGATTGGTTTCAAATTTGTATGATTATTGAATCTATTATCATTCTGCAATTAATATTTATTTTTAAATAACGTCATTCTGCAAATTAAAAAACAAAAGGTTATTATAAAAAATCATTTTATAATTTTTATATCTTAATTGTTAATTCGTATTATTTAATATAATTTTATGAATCAGCCCGTGTAATACACGGGGTCAGTAAGCTAGTTCATAATATGTTGAATATCAACAGATCCCGTATCTATAAGTATAACTTGATAATATTCTCTAGTTTTTTTGATCAGAATCATAAAAATGACAGTTTCTTGGATATGGATAATCTATAAGACTTAGAAAGCTTTGAGAAACTTTTTCTTCTTCTATAGGTTTTAATATTTTTACAGTTTTATGATAAGGGTTTATAGAATATGGGATAGATTCAGGTTTATTAGATGAGGAATTGATTATAGATTGTTCTACACCCTTGTTGATTCATGAAACCAATCGCTTTTTATTAGAAACAGTATATATTATTAAAAAAATAAGACTCCCCCACATACTTTTTTTTTTTTAAATTGTTTGGAATGCAGACACCTAAGAAGTGATTTCAGCTATTCTTTTGAATTTAATGCTTTGGGACACACGCCTGAGCCTACTACATGAGAAATCTCACAACTAAGTAAACCATGTAATCTTGTATCAATAAATATGTCTTGGCTCGAATTCAAACACAAGACTCCCTTGCATACCTTAGTGTGTAGAGAGGGTTAGATACCCATTACATCATCTTCGTCATTTTAATGCAACATGCTCTTTATTTGTATATTAGATTTACATCAACAACACGTACCGTATAACCTCTATACGATCCGTATGAAAAGCTATATTAAGGTCATACGACTTGTATGTTAAGATTATTAATCCATGTTTAGATTATATGGTTGATATACTAATAACTCTGCTCCTTGAAATTACACACTATTTATTAAACTTTATATAATTTTACTTATTATTATTTTTTTGTCTTCTATATACAATTCATCTATGATATTATAATCAACTCAACTCTTAAATAAGTACTTATTTTATGATTCAAACTTTGATAAAAATGTTGATTGTCATATATTTATATTTTTTATACTAACTAATATTTTATTTTTATGCTAGTCATTTTATGCATCATATTCTAAAAAAATAGTAGAAGGTCTGGAGTGTGTTGTGTTATTTTTTGTTAAAGAAAACATGTTGTTGACAACAAGACGGTATAACAATAAGACTTGTATCAATAGCAAATATATTGTTAATAAGTTTAATCGTATTTGTTTTGATCTTAAAATGTGACTTTTTTATAATCAAGTGGCCTCAGAGTACTCGATTGATGGGCTCAATGGTGATTTTTCCACGAAATAGTTTAAGTGTTTTAGTTAGGTCTCTTAGTTATGTAGAAGAATTTTTATGATGTTCAGTTGAGATAAATTATATTTTTTTAAGTTTTTTTAATTTCAAATTCAATCAGTTATTTTTAAATAATGATCGATCAATTACTAAGAATAGAAGTTATACCATGATCCCTTTGTATTATTCAATAGTTTAAATGTTTTAGTAATGAAGCTTAAAACAAATTATCATTCCAACAACAAAATTCTTCTTCGTTTTCAATATTATCCAAAGCAAACATGAATGGGGTTATTCAGAAGGAACATTCTCCCTAACAACCAACCATGATTGAAAAGAAAATAATAATAATAATTATTATTATTATTATTATAATTTGGTGATTGAATTATAATTTGTCCAACGAAATGTGTCATTTCAATAATGACATAACTTTTTTTTACATTTGGTTGTTGTAATCATCTCTTTACAGTAAGGATGGCACATGGGGGTATGGTCATCCTGATCCCTAGATGCTAATTGTCTTCGGTCTTATTATAATTTTAATTACACATGCCCACTCATACTTTTTCTATTTTAACACATTACCGATACTATATATCTTGTATATGTTTATACGAGGTACATAACTCTTTCTTATACCCACTGATTGTATAATGATTGATGTCATATAGGCATTTATAGAACCTATACGAAACATATAGGAGTCAAATTATTACAAGAAATTCTGACAAATAATAATTTTCTTCTATACGTCTCATATAGACATATTCAAAGAGCATTAAAAGTGTGAAGGGTGAGAAAATTACAAGACCTATATTATAATGTCCATAGTCAGATAAATTTAATTTATATTCCTAAAGTTTTTTTAAAACTTTGACATTTGATTTTATTCATCTGTAATATACTAATATATTGGTTACCATAGGAACGATAATAAAATTTATCGATACGATGGTTATTTCAGTTCTGTTTGTTTACACTCCTTTAGCCTTTGGAAGACTGGCAAACAATAGAGGTGAAAGATGCAACCTTGCCTCCAGCCTTTCAGGGTGTTAACTAATTTCAATTCACTACACATTGACGACTCCAAGCTCGCATTGTGTACTATGATCTCGCTAAATCCTTATACTTGTAAAATCCAACAAGAATCTACCTATTTAAGAGCAGTTGGTATCTTAGAATAAATTTGTTTTCACGTTATTGTTACAAGTTTAATCGTCGGTTAAAATCAGTTATGATTCGAGACAATTATCGGTAAGATTTGGGTTTCACACTACTTTTTTATGTTGATTTCTCATCCCATGATCCTCTTGCCCTCAACTTTGGGCAATCACTACTTTACTCTTGTAACATTTCACCAGCCTTAAGCAGACACAAGAAAAATGTCATGTCTTTGTCCACACTTGAAAGATAAAAAAGTTCATGCTTAGAAATTGTGGTTTCACAATCTATATCTATATCTATATCTATACTATATAATAAATAAATGTTTTGATATGACACTTGTCAACATTTTAGGCTATTTAAAGATTTTTTCCCGCCTCTCTCTCATCATAAATATGTTTATGCCATGTTTTTATTAAATTTTGATTTTTTTATCTTTTCTCTTCTATTAAATATTAATGATTTTATTTAAGTTAGTAAATAATATGATTAAATTATGAATCAATTCTTTAATTTTTTCTATAAAACGTCCTTGAAAAATATGTATTATGTTATTTTAAACATATAATTTTAAAATTCAAATATTTAACCTATGTAAATGTTTAATACATCTATGTTTAATATATATGTATATATATTTATATGTTTTAAGAACATCTTTTTATAAATTTTTATCTTTAAAGTTTTTCTATATAAAAAAGGTATAACTAATATTATTAGTATTAATATAATCATGTAAATTTAAAAAAATATATAATAAAATTATTTTAATTATGTAAATTTATAAACACATAATTATAAAATCACATTATTTTTTATTCGCAAACTCGTGTACTACACTGGTTTATAACCTAGTAATATAATATATTAAAGATCAGGGACCAGATCGAGACCATATATCATAAGATTTAAGGCCCAAGAGACGGGCCATTAATGTAAAACATGGGCCAGTTTTCTGGTTCTATTAGACCGGTCCTCTCGATCCTAACATGTTACCCAAAAAAAATATGCTCAAATGATGTCTACATCATAACTCTATTTATGGCCTCAAACAAGTCAAGCCCCCGGGTGTGATTTCACAAGCTATTCACAAATTCATCATTACAGGCAGAGGTGACCAATGTACCCGGAACCGGAACCGAGGAACCGGACCGGAACCGGTCGCACCCGAACCGGTGGGTACAAGCGGTTCCGGGTTTTCAAAGAAATTGTAACCGGAACCGGTTCCATCCTTAAACCGGTCAAACCCGAACAGGAACCGGCCAAAACCGGAACCGGCAAAAAACCAGAACCGGTTCTTGACTTTGTTGACCGAAAACGGAACCATTTGAAGCCAGAACCGGTTCCGATTCCAAAAAAAACCCGGTTTTGCCACCTCTAATTGCAGGATTCAAAAGTCACCCTACTCCTTCTACATAGAAGTATAAGTTTATAAAACTAACCCTACTCCTACTGTTAAAATTCATACTTTTTGTTTATTATTTGTCCCTTTGTTAACGTATTAGAAAAATACATATAGATTTATTTACAAGAGAATCAAAATAAAACCATGCAAATTGATATCTTGAGAAATGTGAAGGAATCTAGAGGTACTATGAAAGAAATTAATGTTGGTAGTGACACTTGAAATTAAAAAAAGGAAGATTACCGTATGGGGTTTCTATTACAATATCGTTCCATCCTAACTAAAATCTTAATTCCACCTGGAAAAACATTTATAAGATAATGCCTCATCTATCATCTATCTGTGGTTACTGACTAATGCTTGCTTGCTAATTAGGGTACGTGTAATGAAGCGTGAGATGGGCCGGTCACGCCCCCTAGGCGTCCTCCAAACTACACAGGGGCGTGACCATGGCGTGAGGGCTATCACGGGTGTTTCGACCGTTTGAAGCAATAATAAAAAAAAACATATGTTACCGTTAGAAAAAGAAAAAAATTACTTTAAACCACTATAAATTAACCATCAAACTCTTTAAACCACCATTTAACTATCTAAAATAACAATTCATCTTTCTAAAATAACCATTATTTTCTCAAAACCCAATTTGTAAATCCACAAAAAAAATGAGTTGGGAGGAGAAAATTACGGGATCGTCATCATCCGATTCGGACGAAGGAGCTTGGACAAATTTTAAAAACGTCCGCTACTTGGGGTAGTGGAACATGCACACATGGACAAATTTTAACAACTTCCGCTCCTTGGGGTAGCGGAAAATGCAGACATGGAGTTTTCTTCGACAACCGTGGTGGGGAGGAGAGCCATGTCACTTACTTCTGCTACTTGAGGTAGCGGAAGACCTAAATCCCAAACAAAAACCTTCCAACCATCTATTTTTCATGCATGCAAACACAAACCACCTAAACAAAAAAAAAGTTTTTAGACCACACCACCTGCTCCATGATGCGCACGAGTTGAATTTTGGCTGCAAAATCAACTCTGGCAACACCTGTTGACTTGATTTGAGGTAGATGTGGCAATTTGTACCCATGTCAAAGGAAATGGATTGGTTTGGGTAAACAATTGTAGTATAATGAGTTGAAATGAGTAACATCATAAAATTGAATGAGTTGAGATGTGTAGTACTTAAACACAATACGGGTAAAGACGGGTAACCAAATAAATATGTAAATACAATGGATTCAAACATTTAAAATGATTAATAACATATTTGATGAGTAAATAATTAAAAATTATCCAAATGGACTATTTGTTTACTTATAACATATCTTAAGTTAAACTAAAATGATATTTTTTAATACCCGTTCTGGCCCGCACCCATCCTGACCCGAACCCGTTCTGACTCGTTACCCAACTCGCTCATTTTGTCAGGTCTAATTTGAGGTAATCCATCTGAAAAACAAGGAAGAACTATCACGGGGAAATACATAACAATATGCGTAACCATCACCTCCTCTTCGCTTTCCTTAGGCCCCACGTAAGCACCACATAAATAAATATTCTAATCACCCTCTCTTTACATACATATGTGTAATTATCACCCCCTTCTCACTCGGAAACCCGAACATTTTCAAATATGAAGAGAACTTGTGCCCCTACACCCATTTCATCAGGTAATCTTGTATAACATTATTTTAATGGTTTGATTTCATTTTGTAAAGTGAAAGGTGAATTGCTAGCGTATACTATTAAGTTTGAACCATATCTTATTCAACCTAAAAATAAGAAGCATAAGTCACGTCTGAGGGAATATAGAGTCAAAATGTGTTCACAACCATGAGCCGTGAGCAAAGCTCACATTGGCCAACAAAATTTGAGTTGAGAATAGAGTTGCATCATTTTACTTAATTATTAAATTTTAGTCATTTCCTATTTCACGTATTAATGTAAGAAACACATTCACGTTCAATTATCCACGCGCGCGCGCACACACATACATACAAACATACATATACACACACGCGCACAAATAATGGCGGATTTAGAAATTCTTTTAACAGGAAGCAAAAAATGGGTCGGTAAAAAACAGGTCGGGTTAGTTGAAACAAAAAAAAAACCCTATCAGTTTGGGTAAAAAACCGTTCGAGTTAGTTGAAACAATAAAAAAAACCTATCAAAGGTATTTAGAAAAAAAAATTGTTTAAATAATCAATTTTAAAGTTACATACAAGTAATTATCGTATAAAATCTATGAAAAGAGCAAGGTTTTTGTTATTCATTTTCAAATGTATCCTTTTATTTTCAAGTTTATGCCCCTAGTAATCAGATTTGTGTCCCTTATAAATCAGATTCTACCCTTTTTGTTTCAAAATTAAGCAAAATTATTTAAAAACAATGTGTTTTAACTATCAATCGTGGGATCCTATGGAGGCCTATCCCCCCTCCCTATGCTTTGTATCCGCTAAAGCGTGCAAACCAAATAAATTAAGCAATATTGTTTCAAGTTATAAAATATAATCCAATATGAATGTGGATAACATAAGCATTTTGTTACACTGTCTAGATCTAGACCATGTTTGATGAAAACTTTGGTGTAAGAGACCGATCTCGTATTGACATGTCCAGAGCCTTTTCAAGTACAACAACAACTTGTTCCATCGAAGGCCTTTGTTGCTTAATCCCAATACACGATATACCTACATTCATTATCAACTCAAATGCCTTCAACGAGTAATCCCCTTTAAGTTTTGGATCAACAAACTCTCTCATACTCCCTCCTTTCGTTAAGTTCTTTGCCTAATCATCATCAAATCAAATCAACATTTTATTAATACTTGTATCTATCAGTAAATTTAATACAAGGAGGGAAACTTTTACCATTTTCCCAATTGGCATTGGCCTTTGTAAGTCTATATTAATCACCCGTTGCCCCGAAAGGAGTTGTAAAAGCACTATTCCAAAGCTATAAACATCTCCTGATGGGTTGACCCGACTATTCTTTTGATACTCAGGATCCACGTACCCAAATGTTCCTCTCACTTCCGAGCTTACATGAGATAGACCCGTATCAATAATCTTTGACAAACCAAAGTCTGCTAGCTTCGCTTGAAAGTTCATATTTAGGAGAATGTTCGTCGGCTGCAGAAGTTCAAACATCAAAATCACCACAGAATACAGATAACCAGCATAATTAGAACAGCCACAGGTTAATTACCTTTATATCACGATGAACTATGCATCCTCCAGGGTACGTGTGAAGAAACCACAGCCCCCGAGCACAATCAACAGCTATTTGAAGACGTTGGATCCATGTAATAGATTTATCTTTACTAAACAACCATTCTGAAAGATTTCCCCAATGACAAAGCTCGTAAACTAGAAAACACTCCCCTTCACCCTCACAATAATCCAGCAATCTTACAAGATTTGGATGTTTTACGTGTGACAAATTAGTGATTTCCCTGACATATGTTTCCTTCTCACAGTCATTGACAATGTGCTTGATCGCGACATTCTGACCATTCGCCAGTACGCCTTTATAAACCTTCCCTGCATACAGATGGAAACAAAAGGTACTAATTAGTAGTGACGCTTGATAGACAACAGAATTGGTTGGATTGGATTTAAGTTATTGACTGGTGTTAAAATCATTAAGGCATTAATAATTCAGTTAGTTAGTGATTAATGGCTGTTTAAGTTTGTTTTTTGTAGTTACAACAGAAATGAGGGACTAAAGATGTAAAGCTGGTAGAGTTAAAGGTTGCTGGGAAAAGAGTTGTAGATGAGCCGTACTTATTCGATCAGATGCTTCATTTTTCCTTATCTTCTCTTCATCTTCACGCTTACATTTTCTCTCTTTGAGTTTTTTAGTTTTCAGATTAAAGTCTGTAATTCTTTTCAGTTGTGTTGATGATCTAAGATCAATTGCTGAATATACTTTGGGTTTTAGATCTAGAAGAAGATCTGCATGTATACTCATCATTGTAGATGAGTCAGATCTGGTTAGATCTAGGGTTTGTGGTCTTGTTCTTGTTTTAGGGTTTGAGTCGTTGTACTTAGATCGAGTTGTAATAGAATAGGATTCACTTTTGTTTTGATTTTTCTTTTAGTAAATCACAGATTCATGTGAATCTGTAAGTTGGAATATCTTTTGTGTGTTTTTACATGGTATCAGAGCTCTAATCGAGCTCCGATTCATGATCTTGGGACGTTTTTGATTTTCCGCTGTGTACGAGTCGATTTGTTAGTTTTTTTCTTTGATCGAATCAGATCTGATAATAGATCCCTGGAATACACTTTTCTACGCCACCTGAACTCCTGAGTTCATACTTCAATCTGTCGATTGAAGTTCCAATCAGACTTGTTCGTAAAACAAGGAGATCAGATATCGGTTGGGTGTAAAATTTGAGATCTGTGTAGATCTGGGCTCTCGTAGAAGCTGTGAATAGATCTATATCGATTTGTGGTTCCGGTGAAAGCTAAGAATTACAGAAGTACAACTGCTGTATTTTGAAAAATCTATTACGCCTATTGGTATTGTGTTGGTAAGATCAGTGCACTGTAAGTACATTCTTACCCTTGATTTGGTGCTTCCTGTGAGGAAGACAACCCACTGTAAGGGTTCTTATTTTTCTGTTAACAAGCATTAGACATTTGCGTCGGGTTAGGTGGACCGACATTGGTTGTACATGAGTTCTTGATCATTAGGCATCAATAGGAACCGTGTGGCTTGATTTTTTTCAGATTTTTGGTTTTGTCTAAGTGCTCACAATTTTTGGAACCTTGACTAATCCTTGATCTACCACTTAAAGTGGTGTGAAAACCTGGCTCTGGTTTTGGGTATCCAAGTTTAGCACTCGTTTCGATTGTTGTGTGATATATTTTCACAGCCTATACTAATCCTTGATCTGCCACTAAAAGTGGTGTGAAAACCTGGCTCTGGTTTAGGACTGTTTGTGTGCGTGTGCTATCTGCTTTGTTGTACTTATCTGTGTATTTGTGTTACTTCTGTGATCTGTTGATAAATAATGGCTGACTCAGGATCAGTTGTTATACCTGGGTCAACCTCATCAGAGACCTTAATCAGTAAATTTGATATGAGTGACCCCTTGTACTTGCACCCAAATGACTCGAATAGCCTAACCATTGTAACAATGAAGTTAAAAGGGACTGAAAATTACACGGTCTGGTCCAGTGCTATGAAACTAGCACTGGAAGTAAAGAATAAATTTGGGTTTATAGATGGTACATGTGTAAAAGACACTAGTAATGAAGTGTTAGGAAAACAATGGGATAGGTGTAATTCAGTAGTTCTATCTTGGATATTGAACTCAATATCTGAGGAACTCTACATTGGGCAAGTTTATTCTAAGCTAGCCTCTGAATTATGGCAAGATCTAAAAGAAACCTATGATAAGGTAGATGGATCTGTAGTATTCAACATTTATCAAAAAATTAATTCCTTATCACAAAATGGAACTACAGTTTCGGAATATTATCACAAATTAACTTCTATGTGGAAACACTTCGATACCATAATTCAGCTGCCAGCTTGTTCTTGCAATGCATCCAAGGAGTTTAATGATTTTAATCACCTTATTAAACTGATGCAGTTTCTCATGGGCTTAGATGACATATATCAGCCCGTAAGAACAAACTTACTTACAAGGGATCCTCTTCCATCAGTAAAAGTGGCTTTCTCTATAGTATCCAGGGAGGAGTCACACAGAAATGGTGGCTCCTCCTCCGGAACAAAAAATCAAACAATGGCTTTTTCTGCAAAATCAAACCAGTCTTTTTCAACCAATAAAAGGGCTGGGAAAGGGTCAAATTCAAATCTAAAATGTAGTCACTGCAACATGATTGGACATAGTGCAGAAAGATGCTATGAGTTGGTGGGATATCCACCTAACTATAAAAAGAAAATTGGAAATCAAAATTCTAAGTCAAATAACTCAGTAAGTGGGAATGGTAAAGGAAACCTAGGGCTGTCCTCCTCCTTGCCATTTACCCCTGAGCAAATAACCAAGCTTATTAACTTGGTTAGTCAGCCTGAACTCAAGACTGCTGAAGCATCTACCTCTGGAACAGGAGGTAAGATAGTAGGGTATTTTAGTTGTTCTATTCTAACTGACTTAAAGTTTGTAAATGGTTGGGTGGTGGACTCTGGGGCCAACCAGCATATGGTACAAACCGATTTAAATATGGAAAATTGTATTGATGTATCCAACTATAATGTAACTGTTAGTCACCCTAATGGTACCAAGGCAAAAGTTGCCAAAATAGGAGATTTAAAACTGACTGACACCATAATATTAAGTAATGTGCTGGTTGTACCTGATTATTGTGTGAATTTGCTCTCTATTTACAAACTTGCTAAGGACAGTAACTTAGAAGTAGTGTTTAACCAAAATGATTGTTATATTCAGGATTTGAAATCAAAGAGAGTCCTGGTGACTGGTAAACAGAATGATGGACTGTATGTGTTTGAAAAATTTGGTATGTGTGCTAATACATGTTCTGCAAGTAACAGTGATTTTGATATTTGGCATAGCAGATTAGGCCATCCCTCTGACGAGGTGTTAAAAGTATTAAGAGTTCCATTGAACCTTCATACTTTTAATCAGTCTAGTCCCTGTGATATATGTCATAGGGCTAAACAGTCAAGGGTACCATTCCCATTAAGTAATCACACCTCAAAGGAGGTGGGAGAACTAGTTCATATTGACTTGTGGGGTCCCTATAAAGTAAACAGTAGGGAAGGGTATAAATACTTTCTTACTATTGTTGATGATTTTTCAAGAGCGGTTTGGTGCTATTTGCTTAAATCCAAATGTGAAGTATTTGAGAATTTAGTCACATTTTTTGAACTGATAAAAAATCAATTTGACAAAACTATTAAAACATTTCGAAGTGACAATGGCACTGAATTTGTAAACAGTCAAGTCTCTAATTTTTGTAAATCAAAAGGAATTATACATCAAACTACTTGTAGTTATACCCCACAGCAAAATGGAATAGCAGAAAGAAAACATAGGCATCTCTTGAATGTAGCTAGGTCACTGCTATTTCAAGGAGGGTTACCTCTTCATTTTTGGTCTGAGTGTATCCTAACTGCTGTATATCTAATAAACAGGACCCCATCTTCAGTTTTGAAAGGAAAAAGTCCCTATGAAGTTATGTTTGGTTTTAGGCCTTCTCTTACTCACTTAAAAAATTTTGGATGTCTATGTTATAGTACAGTTTTAAATGAGTCAAATAAGTTTTCAAGTAGAGCTGAAAAATGTATATTAATTGGATATTCAAATGTAAAAAAGGGTTATAAACTTTGGAGTCTAGATAATAAAACTATTTTGTTTTCCAGAGATGTCAAATTTTTTGAAAATATATATCCTTTTAAAGATGATAAAGATAATTCTAGTAATATAACAAATCAGTCTGATATTTTAGAGTTTTTTAATATAACTGAACCCAAATTTTTAAGTGAGGGAAATCCCAATGATGTTGAGGAGGCCACGATATCTAAAGAATTGTCTTCTATGAACTGGCAAGCTACTGATCCATCAGGATTGCCTAGTGAGGTAGTCCCCATGAGTTCATGTGAACAGCCACCTAGGCATCCTTTGATCAGTGAGGGGGTAAGTTCTAGGAATGATGATTCACATGGTCATAATGATCATGGTTCTAGGATAAATGATAAGACTAGTTCTTCTGAGGGTACTGATGCAATTGCATCTAGTTCAAAAACTTCTGCTAATGGGGTAAAACCAAACATTAGAACTTCCTCTAGGACTTCTACCTTTCCAGTGAAATTTAATGACTATATAGTTGAGGGAAAAGTGAAATATGGTATTGAAAAAGTGGTAAATTACTCCCATTTAGACAAAGAAAATTTTTGTTTTATAACCGGGTTAAATAAAACAGTAGAACCTGCTTCCTATAGTGAAGCATCAACTGACCAAAACTAGGTTGAAGCTATGAACGCTGAAATGGAGGCGCTACATAGGAACAACACTTGGGTCCTTGTTGATCTTCCTGTAGGAAGAAAGGCTATTGGTTGTAAATGGGTTTATAAAATCAAGTATAAATCAACAGGGGAAATTGATAGATATAAGGCAAGATTAGTTGCAAAAGGATTTAACCAAAGAGAAGGTATTGATTTTGAGGAGACGTTTTCTCCTGTTGTGAAAATGGTAACAGTACGTTGTGTCATTAGTTTAGCTTTAAAAAATAATTGGCCTCTTTTTCAGTTAGATATCAATAATGCGTTTCTGTATGGTAGTCTAAATGAAGATGTATATATGAGTTTGCCAGAAGGCTACTATTCAAAAAATGAAACTAGGGTATGTAAACTGGTAAAGTCGTTATATGGCTTGAAACAAGCCCCTAGGCAATGGAATGAAAAATTAACCGGTGTTTTGCTTAAAAATGGTTTTGTGCAGAGTTCCTGTGATTATTCTTTATTTGTGAAATCTTATGGGTCTGTGTTTTTAATTCTTTTAGTATATGTAGATGATATAGTTGTAACAGGAAACAATCAAGCTGAAATTGATATTGTGAAACAGATGCTAAGTAAGAATTTTTTAATTAAAGATTTAGGAATCTTGAGGTATTTTTTGGGCATTGAGGTAATATATTCTGAAAGTGGTATATGTTTGTCACAAAGGAAATATTGCCTTGAGTTGTTAGCTGAATTTGGTTACTTGGGATGCAAGCCAGTTAGTACACCCATTGAGCAAAGCTTTATCATTTCTTCAAAATGCAATAATGATGATACTGTAATTGAAAATGTAACTGGGTTTCAAAAGCTGATAGGGAAACTTATATATTTGACATTAACACGTCCTGATATCTCTTATGCTGTACAGTTTTTGAGTCAATATATGCATGCTCCTACTAATACACATTTAAATATTGGTCTTAGAGTTCTAAGATATTTAAAGTCATCTCCTGGTACTGGTATATTGTATAGGAGAAATGAGATTCTAGATTTGCATGCATTTGTTGATGCTGATTGGGCAAAGTGTGTAGTGACAAGAAGGTCAGTTACAGGTTTTTGTGTTTTTTTGGGTTCTTCGCTGGTAAATTGGAAAAGTAAGAAGCAACCAACAGTTGCACGGTCTACTGCTGAGGCAGAATATCGGGCATTATGTGCTGTAACATGTGATTTGGTTTGGTTACAAAATTTACTTTTAGAATTAAAAATTGGAAGTTTTTTACCTGTAAATGTGTTTTGTGATAACCAAGCAGCAATTGCCATTTCTGCTAATCCTGTTTTACATGATCGTACAAAACATTTTGAAATTGATTTGCATTTTGTTAGGGAAAAGGTGTCAGCTGGATTTGTTAAAATTGAAAAGATTAGTTCTGATAAACAACTTGCTGATGGATTTACAAAGGGACTTAGTGTACAACAACATAAATTGTTTTGTAAAAATTTGGGTCTTATTGATATGTTTACTAACTGAATTATGGGGGATGTTAAAATCATTAAGGCATTAATAATTCAGTTAGTTAGTGATTAATGGCTGTTTAAGTTTGTTTTTTGTAGTTACAACAGAAATGAGGGACTAAAGATGTAAAGCTGGTAGAGTTAAAGTTTGCTGGGAAAAGAGTTGTAGATGAGCCGTACTTATTCGATCAGATGCTTCATTTTTCCTTATCTTCTCTTCATCTTCACGCTTACATTTTCTCTCTTTGAGTTTTTTAGTTTTCAGATTAAAGTCTGTAATTCTTTTCAGTTGTGTTGATGATCTAAGATCAATTGCTGAATATACTTTGGGTTTTAGATCTAGAAGAAGATCTGCATGTATACTCATCATTGTAGATGAGTCAGATCTGGTTAGATCTAGGGTTTGTGGTCTTGTTCTTGTTTTAGGGTTTGAGTCGTTGTACTTAGATCGAGTTGTAATAGAATAGGATTCACTTTTGTTTTGATTTTTCTTTTAGTAAATCACAGATTCATGTGAATCTGTAAGTTGGAATATCTTTTGTGTGTTTTTACAACTGGATAGCAGGTATAATATTAATTCTTACCTGCATTTCCTTCACCGATAAAGTTTGATGCTTTGAGATCATTTGTAGCCGTATAAATGTCTTTAACCGTTAACTTTGTAGTTAATTCTTTGGGAAAAGGTGAATCCAACATGCACATACCATCTTTATGCTCCGTGAATGATTTTCTGAAGAAAATCCACAATGTTGTTATTACCATGATCATGATTCCGACCAGACCTCCAATCAGAATCCATATTCCTGAAGTTTTCAGAAAGTTACCATGTCAACAGTTTGATTACAACACTTGAAGAATGTGTGTTCAAGTTAACTCACCTGTGCTCATTTTCTTCCTGTGTTCATGATAACTATCTTGATTTTGATTCTGGCCAAGACACTGATAAACTGCTTGAACCAATTTTCGGTCTGTAATCTTTCTAGTCACCATCAAAACAAGAACTGCAAATCGACAAATTTCAGTTTCTTCCACGCTACTGTTTACAGTCATAGCACCAATCTTTTGCCACCTTTCGTAACAAGAACTGCAAGTGTTTCTTGATTCCAAAAGCTCACAATCTTGCTCCAGACCAGTCAACCAGCTCTGTAGCTTGTTAGCAACATCTGTCAATGAAAAGTCTGAGCAGCTGCCTGAACCCGTGACTAGCTTTTCAACACCACAGCTCAGAAGATTCCTTCCGTTGCTGCCTTCTAACAAAGGTCGGCAACTCTGCTGTTGACTTGAATTCAAGAAAACTGATCCGGTTTGATTTGCGTGTATTGCTAATGCTGATAGATATTCTTCAAAGGCTGATTCACAGCATTCGTAACCAAGAAATCCGTCCCAGTTCGCGCTTTCGCAGCTTGAAGAAGGTTGAATATTGAGAACGCATTCATCGGTGGCCAAAATGCTTGTAATGAACACGAACACTAACAATATCCAGAACATTTGATTACGAGAAGGTGCGATTGAAATGAGGGTTTTCTGAACAAATATATGGTGAGGTGCAAGTTTTATATTTTGCGTAGGATACATATATATATATTTTTTATGAGAATTCGATTTTTTGGCATTTTTTTGGGATATTCGACGAGGATATAAGGTATATATCATAAGAAACTACATAAAGCATACAGAATGACTGTTTGAAAAAAAAAAAAAAAAAAAAAACTAGTGATTTTTTTGGTAAAATTTTTATATTTTATTATGAAATATATGTAATATTTAATGTATTTATGCAATTGTAGAATCGACAAGTTTTGTAGAATCGACAATTTAGCGTATGAGACTATCGCCGGCTGTTTGAATTTGAAAAGGTCTTAATTTCCTTTTTTTAAAAAGATTTAGTTTGGTGAAAAACTGGAAAATGACGCAATTCTTGTTAAACAAATAAAGTATTTTAGGATGAAGCTAAATTAGGGAAATATAAGAAAAGTGTTTTTAGTGTGTGTAACAATCGTATAAGAACAAACTAAAGGGATATATACAATGATGTTGTTATTTTCTCCTCCAGGATATTTCATTTTGACTTGGAAGGTCAAACTGCTTAATTTTGGATGCCCAAAAATTGTTGTACTACTTCATGTCATGTTGATTGTAGTTGTAGTCATCTTGGTGGTTTTTTTTTTTTTTAATTAATGATGATAGTTGTAGTAGTCATCTTGGTATTACTAATTACTGTGAGAATTTGCTTAACGACCCTAGCTAGACGATCATTTATAAACTCGGAATTGGAAAGTAAGGAAGACTTAGTTACATGAGAACGAGATAAAACTTAACCATAGGCAGGGGTTCGAACCCTATGGCTGCCATTTTCATAGCCAATGTGGGACTAGCTAATTTAGTAGAGGCTTGCATCTTAGAATAGGAGGTCATGGGTTCAGTCTCATGTAAAGGTGTAATTGTAGTGTAATTTAGGTAGAAAGTAAGCTTAGCCGTTCAAAAAAAATTAGAAACTCGTTACTCTAAATATTGTGAAATTAGCAATTAATGAGCATTGATTTTAGCAAGAGAGGAATATATCGGGTACCTCATTAATTACGCTTTTATAAGAGCCGGCTGCCATGTGGGACTAGCACAATTGGTAGACGCATAGCCTCTTATAAAGGAGATTTTGGGTACAAATCCAAACAGGAGTGAAATATTGGGTGTAGTATAAGAGTATGATAGTATGGCTGTTCAAAAAAAAATAAGAGCCGGCTCATCTTTAGAAAAATCGAGGTAAGGGCCTAGGTACCCTAAATTTTTGAAGCCCCAAACCATTGGGTTATGTTCGGTTTATCGTTCAAGTTATTTATTCTGTCGTTTTGAATCTGAAAATTAGAAAGTTATCTCATATGCTTAAAAGAAAACGTTTGTTTAAGGTTATCTCATTTCAAATAATTACATTTTATTCATTTTTGTTTCACTTTAGCTGACGTTGGAATAAATCTTTTATTAATGGTACAAGTGAAAGATTTAGACAAGTTTTTAGTTGTAAATAGTGTAATCAAGCTAATTAACAAATATGTCAGAGTTATAAAATATAATTACTAAGTATTGTACTTTTTAGCATTTTTTGTTTATATTATTTATGATTATCATGTGTTAATTGTAATTATAAGTAAGCGTATGTAGATAGATACAAATTAACGTCTTTTTATGCTTTTTTAGAATTTGCGAACCAATGGGACTCAATATTAGTATTTGTCTTAGGCTTTCGAAAAGCTTCAGCCGACCTGCTTTTTATGTGTGGTAAAACGAGTTTATGAGGTTTTATGAATGTGTTCAAGTCATGAAAACAACTGGTGCGCTCCGACACATGACAATATACATTCATACGTTCGTGGGTTTACCCGATATTTATTATTGTAACGGAAATGAATTAACTTATGTTATATCATCAGTCAAAAAGGAGTGATGGTAATTAAGTCACTCGATTACTATTCCTAACTGGTTCGTATTTCGACCTACGATTGCAGAATCAAAATCCTCATTCTAGTTTTTTCAAACTCAACAAGAAAACCGATCATCTTATAGCCATATCATCTACAAAAGATCCTATAGCTTATCAAGCCACACATAGGCTAAAGTCCAACAACCATCATGGCAAAAGATCTCGCCACCCACGAACACCAGGTCGATCATGACATCAAGTGGCACACCCAAAACAAACGCGATTGGTTTTCTGGCTGCTATTCGTTTTTTTGCTACTTTCAAGGTAAACTCATGATCATTTGAATCCAGTAGGTTCGGCTGCATTTGTATAGTTCATCTTTGTTTCAATTAAATCTCGATTTCAAATCCAGGTTTTATTTCCTTTGTTTGAAAAAATTTCGGGTCATAAAAAATCTCGATTTCGGTTTTTGTTTTGGTTCTAGCTGTATCCAAATTCCAAATTCGGTTTTCTTTTTAGTTCTATATTTTTTTATAAATTTGGTTTGTTTGGTTAACTGATTAAACCGAATTCAAATTTAAATTTATTATCTTATTAATAATATATAAGATTGAATTCGGTTTACTTGGTTGAATTCGGTTTATTCAGATCGGTTTATTCGGTCTTTAATCAGTTTATTCGGTCTTTAATCGATTTATTCGATTTTAATCGGTTTATTCGACTTTTAAGCGGTTTATTTGGCTTTAAATCTGTTTATTTGGTTTTAACCGGAATTTGAGCCGAACTACTTCTCGAATTCGGTTTCGGTTTTTTTGACAGAGAAAAAAATTGAACACCGATTAAACCAGACCAAATAAACCGTTAACCGAACTAATGGACATATTTTGTTTAAAGGGTATGAAAGTAACTTCCTATACTTTAAAAAAATGAGTTTTTGCACCTATTAAACAATGTGTTTATAAATGCTTATTTTAGTTCTTTTCATCTTATTAATTCTCATTTAAATGAATCTCTATAAATAAGTATATGTAAAAAATTTTGTGCCCCCTTAAAAACTGGGCCCGGGATGGGGGTCGGATTTGCCCCTCCATCAGGCCGCCCATGGTTAGTGTTATAGGAGACGGTTAACGTATATATTAGTATTAACGTGCTAAACGTAGGAAGCCACATGAATGCGCCATGTGTCATCAGGGTAAGGGGCATTATCGTCCATATAAAATTACAGACTGTGATTTATAAAATTACAGACTGACATTTAACACCTATAATCAAGTACTACAGGGATAATCACAGACCAATAATTACGTACCGCATTATATAACAATCACAGACCGTGTTTTAACACACATAATCAGTACAAAAATGTATAATCACGGATCACGTTATATAAAAATCACGGACCGTTATTAACATGCATCATCAAAGGACTAACTGTATAATCACGTACCAATAATCATGTACCATGCATAAAAATCACGGACCACGTAAAAAACTTAAAAAAACTATAACAATACTATACTCAAATTAAAGATAACAAAATTCTCAATTTTATAGTGTAATTTTTTTAAAAAGATAATAAAGTATGTAAAAGTTATTTAATTTTTAAAAAACGAGTGGACTTGTTATAACATATAAAATATGATTGTTCCTCTTTTGCCCTTCTAGTTATAATTTATGCTTATTTTGTGGAGAAAGTTGTATAAAGTGGAAACCACTAAATCTTAACCATTGATTAGTTTGATCAAAGGGTTCAGAATTCATCCTACGCTTTGTACGTTAAGGTATTTGATCTTGCTCCTAGTGTTATATATCATGAAATTACTAAATTAACAAATGCGGAGTGTAGCCGGTTGTTTTAAGATTGTGGCTTAAGGCGACGGGTTGGAGCCCCTCCCATGCACATTTTTGCTTAAATCCATCCAAATATGTTTCTATTGAAACCAATACATAAATATTAAGCAAAAAAATAAACAAACAAATAAACAATTGATTTAAAAACATGAATGAAGTCTGGATCGTGAGTTTGAGTTCCGTTTGAAAGTAAATTATTAACTTATTGGTTTTACAAAGAAGTTAATAAGTTAAAAAAAGGGTTGGTAATGTCAGAAAGACTTTTTGTTTTAACTTTTTTAGTAAATTAAAAAGTTTTTTTTTTAAAAAAAGCTATAATATGTAGTTTTTATAAAGACTTTTTAACTTTTTGACGGAATGTCTTAAAAATTATCCAAATACTTTTTTAAGAATTAATCCAAACAACATATTGACTATTCACTTATTAAAAGTTAAGTCATACATTTTTTTTAAAAAAAAATTCATTCTAAAAAGTTACAAGTTAATAAACACTTGTAACAAAAAGTCATTTTGAACATGCCTTCAATCCTCTCGCTGATGTTTCTATTTTAATGTTTGAGATCCATTTCAACCGAAAATCATTCCGATCAAAAAAGTTAAAATCTAACCTCTTATACTCAATTACTCATCATAATTCATTTATATCAATATAAAATCAAACATCATAATTCATTTAAACCAATGTTAAATAAAAAAGAAACACAGATATTTGATCGTCACATATTTGGATTACTTGCTTATATTCTGATTACATATTGATTATTTGACAATACTAAAGTACGGTATTTCATTTTTGTATTGCATTATGATTTGTTACCACCATATGATATTGTGTTTCCCTTATTCGTTTTGCATACAATAGATATAGGTTTAATTGTACTCATTATTGTATGATCATGTTTATCGCTTTATTGTTAGTTAACTATCCTACTAAACTTTCAGAACTTATTATCTTTATCCGAGCATGCCCCTACTTCATAGAGGAACCATGATACGGAACCACATGTGATAGTTAGTTGAGTTCACGGCATCTAGGGGTGTAAACGAGCCGAGCCGATCCGGCACTCGTTAAGGCTCGAGCTCGGTTCGTTTAGACAAATTAGGGCTCGAGCTGAGCTCGTTAAGAGCTTTACTAACTAGGCTCAAGCTTGGCTTGTTAGAAATTTTAGGCTTGAGCTCGGCTGGTTTAGATTTTATTTATTTAATTTATTTACTTTAATTACTAATTTAATTATATTTATGATTATTTTTTCTAAATTTAACACAAAATATTTGATTTAAATACATTTATCATAATGTTATATATATAAATAATTAATATTATAAATAAACACTTAATATAATAAATAAAAATTATATAAACAAAAAGCTCGTTAAGGCTCGCGAGCCGGCTCGAGCTCAATATGCAAGGCTCGAGCTCGATATGCAAGGCTCGAGCTCGATATGCAAGGCTCGAGCTCGGGCTTGATAACTAAACGAACCACACTTTTGGGCCCGGGCTCGGGCACGTTAAAGCTCAACTCGTTCGAGCTTTTTACCAATCCGATCACGAGTATTTCACGAGCTGTCTTGGTTCGTTTACACCCCTAACGACGTCTATATATAATACTTTAATAGTACACTTGTGCACCTACTGAATTTTGAAGAGTCATATGAACTAGTCATAGGATATTTATACAGTACAATTCTAATTTCTGGGAGATAGTGATGTATATGCCAACAATCACTATCTCATATGTTTGGTAAGCGGGAATAGCTACGCATGATCCTTACACTTATTATACGTACAAAAGGGCTCGTGGTATATTCTGGTATGTTTTACTATTTCTTACTTACATTATAACTTGTATTGTTAGTTCTAAAAGGCTATATTGTATTCAAGTTAGACCACTGTTTAATGTTTTGTTTCTGTTACTATTATGTTTATGTTCTGTTTCTCATTCATGTTTCCGACCATGTTCTAATTATCTTCACAACCTTCTAAACTTCTATATTACTAATCTTTATTTGCTACAGAGCATTCTTTGGATTAGTTGCATATGTTTTTGTGATGTTTTTATATTTTGTATACGTAATCAAGGAAACAAGACTGGAAATTAAGAGAGAGTTTGAAGAGAATTTAAATATAATTTGAACAATGCAATAATGAATTATAAAACTTATAAATTATGTTTTGGTTGAATTATTTAAGACATCAAGTTGTTTATAACATATTAGGGATTGTTGCATTAAGTTTATTTTCGTATAAGTTGCACGTTGGTCCTAATCAGATTGGGATGTTACAGCACAACTTCAACTTTTATGCAAACTAGTGTTAATCCCGCGTGTGTTTCGGCGTGCTAAACTGCTAAACAACAAATGGTATTTTCATATGGAAGTAAAATAGTAGTTTCATCGTCCAAAAACATATTGAGAAGGGAGTTTTTCGATGAATCGGTTGATAAATTCACAAACATTTGAGATCATTTTAGCAGTTCTTGTTGAAAAAACCTTCTAGCTTTTATAAAGTCTTTTCCTTTTATAATCACATCCTTGGTAGTCTGCATTTTAAAAAAGTTGAAATAATGATCAAGTTGTCTTCAAACATATTTCAAGGGTTTACAAGTAAATTATATAATGAAACGAAACTTTGTTCCCAATAGCTATTAACACAATAATGATTTTTTCTTCCTTTCTCTGTCCAAAGCTAGAAGAAGCGAATAAAAATGAAGTTGCTGATGATATTTTCGTTCTACGTACAACGCCATGATGTCATAGGTTTCATACCATACCTATTTATTAATCATTATGTGGTTCTTTCTTGCATACAGTGCCATAATAAAAGATGTTCCGTATCCGTTCCTATTTAATTATTTCATTTGTGACAAAACTTAAAAATTTTAAAAATTATGTTGGCTCACATTCCAAAACTTCATATATTACACTATTCATTTTCATGAGTTTTAATATATATAATAATAAATAATAATATGACAAAACTTAAAATTTTAAAAAATTATATTGAGTCACATTCCAATACTTCATATATTGCACTATTTCTTTTTATGAGTTTTACTATATACAATAATAAGATGCACGCTTATACATAGATAGAGTTATCGGGTATTAGTGCATGTATTGACAATCCTTACTACACAAGTTTTTATCCATGTTTTGTCTTTCAGGATTGCAGCACCACTAATGACTAAATATTTAATATTTTGAGTGTATCACTAGTTTTCACACTAGATAAAGCAATAGGATTTTGATGATTCATAATGATATACATAGTATATTTTAAGTAAGAAACTTTCAAAATATGTGTAAATAACTAAATTAAAAATTAATATTGGAAATGAAAAAAAAAATCACAAGTCTCTAAATGTACACTTTAATGTTTGTGTCGAGTAGCTCATCCATACAAAAAAAAAAAAAAAAAAAAATCTTAATGCCTTCAAAATTAGAGGGTCCTAGTTTTTTTGGTGTAAATAAGCTTTTTATTTATAATGGATTCTGATTAAGGTAAAAAAAAATTATTGCTTTCATATTTGTAATTAATCTACTCGTTTTGTTTATGATTTATACTTTTTGTAGCTTTCTTCTTTATCATAATCTATATTTTTTATGTCTCAAACTCGAGGAAAGTTTTATATACAATTGAAAAAGAACCCCAATTTTTATACTTATTTTAGACCACAAAAAGGTTATAGACAACCTTGCGTGTGCGGTGGCCTAGCACTTTTGTGATTTACAGTTATTTTGGATTTTTTAAGGATGTAGAATTTTGTGACAGGTTTAAAATCGGTATTTTTGTAACTTTGTGCTGTTTGTTTTTGCTAAAAAGGTCTGCATAGAATCTTTTATCTGCGCCGCGCAGACCACGCGCAGATGTTAGCATATGCAGACTGGTTGTTTTTCGAAGATGTTCAATAAAAAACGTGTACACGTGCTCTTCTTGGTGCAGATGTGCCCCAATCACTTTTAAGATCTTCTAAGATCTGCAGAGACAACTCACCACCATCGGCCACCACCACCGTCGGACCCCACCAACACCACCGACCGCCACCTTCGGTCCCCCACCACCACCGTTGGTCACCCCCACCACCGTCAGTCACTCTCACCACCACCGGCGGCCACCACCATCACCCCAACCGTCGATCACCCCCATCACCACCACACCGTCGGCCACTCCGATCACCCACCACCACCAATTTATTTTAACAGTTAACAGATGTTAAAAAACAAACGTTATTATTCTTGCAGACTGCATACATGTGATCAACATCTTCTTCTACAGATATATGCAGATGTACGCAAATGTGATACACAAACTGCAAACATTTTGCATCTTAAAAACAAACACCACCTTATTGTTTTTATCGTAAAAAGAGTTGTTGTGACGTGTTTTAATGTCCACATATTCGTGATAGGTCCTCTTGTATTACGCAGGGAATGAAATGTAGTTATGAATTATTGGATACGATAGATATCATGAGTCTAAATATCTTCGTGCACTTAATTTGTTTAATTTATATTGCTATTACTTAATAGGGTCAGCTACCAACCTGTTATTCAACTATAACTAATTAAATATAAGCAATTCAGATTTGCAGATCAAAAGACAATATATATTAAACAAATTGTGATCTTTTTATTTAGATCAGAAAACAATATCTTTCAAGTGAGAGATCTTTTCTTCCGGCATACTTTACGTTGTCGTGAAAAACGAACAACTTATGCTTCATTTTCAATCTCTCTTCTACATTTATTAATAAAAATTTTTATAAGTCGATTTTTTAAAAAAAAAATATGATTAAAATTTTTGAAAAACTTAATACTTTAAGTAATACAATAATAATATTATTATTTTTAAATATTACATTTTTAAAGTTTGTTTTTTTAAATATTTTATTTTAAAAAACTGTTTTCAATAATTCTTATTTTATAATTATTTTGCTTTTGAAAAAAAAAAGTATTTTTTATATTAATATATTTTTAATGTGTTAAAAATTATTTTCAATTTAAAAATATATAAATGTGTATTAGTATTTAATATTATTATTTAATGTATGATACATTAAATAAAAGATAGAAGCGAGAAATTTATTGTAAGGATAATCTACATTAATGTCATGTGTTCTTTTTTTATTTTAATCTTTACTCTATAATAAAAGAGTAAAATTTTACAACTTGTCAATTCTCACAAAAATAAGGACACTTGTCACATTCTTACAATATTACTGCTATATTCAATTACCTATCATCTTTCTTAATTCTCTCTTATATTAAATAGTCATTATCTCTCTTATTAAATAAATTATTTTTCTTATTAAATAATTCTAATACTAATAATTAATATATTATTAATCTTTTTATAATAAAACACACTTAAAAACATTTTATAAAGCAAGAAATATTTTATTATTAAAAAAACAAAATTTATGTAAAAACAAGTTATCTTATAAAATGATTTTTTTATAATAAAATATACTATAAAATGAGTTTTAAATAATGAGATTTTTATAAACAACTAACGTTTTTTAATTTATTTATGATAGAAAAGTTGCACTTTTTGTCCGTTATGTTTAACGCTATTTTAAATTCGGTCGTTTAACTTTAATAATTACAAAAATTATATTTATATTATTGATTTATAAAAGTTAGTTTTTAATATAATATAAACCAAAGTTTTTAACGTCAGTTATTTCAAAAATATAAATTGTTACACATCATAAGGTCATATATTATTTGTATAGTAATTAAAGTTTTTAAATATTTTTTTATTCCTTAAAATATATATTAATTTGTCAAAATATCATTTTATAATTGCTAAATTTTCATTACTAATTATTAAATATTTCATATTAGATCCGTGTAACACACGGGTTAATAACCTAGTTTATTATATATAATCGATAGATATGTACCTCACATAACACATTTGTTTATTAGCACACAAGCATTCAAATTGGAACTTGATGAAAGAGATAAACGTCAATCACCATGTTTCAATTGACACATACCTAGCTTCAGATGACTAGAATCAACCTACTTATATCCAAAAGATGGTCATATTTCGGTTCTTATTTTATGTTATAAGGCTCTTGGGTACATATTTGACAATTGTCAATTCCCCTTTCTTATTTTGCGAAAAGGTTATCGCATAATTTCAAATGGGTACGGGTCTGACGGGTAAAACCTTTGCACGTACACTGATAACCGGAGTTTGGTTTTGTGCTTAAGTTTTTGATTAAACATTATTGTGAAGTTTTATATAATTATTCATTCGAATGTTAATTACTATGTGTTCGTGTGTGGTTGTAGGTTAGATGGAGCAATATGGTAGTTTTAGAAGAAAAGCAGGCAATGGGAAGCAAGAACAGTCATATTGAAAGTCAAAAAGATGACATTTTGGAAGGCCTGGCCGTAGCTTACGGTCTAGGGTTGTTCCCCGTAGCTGGAATCTTAAACGCAAGGCTTTGGAGTGTAAATCAGTCGTAACTTACGCTAGTCTCGCCATAGCTTATGGCAAGGGTCAGATCATCACACCATATTTTGCTTTTCTGGGGGTATTTAAGCCCTCGGTTAACCCTTGTCGTATATTATCACTTTGAGACAAATTTTTTGACGACCCTACATATTTTTGGAGCATTCTAAAGCCTCAAATGATCAATCCAACCATAGAAATCAAGATCAAATAATGCAATTCATGATCATCTCCAAGTGGATAGTTAGGTTTCAAAGTTACATTTGCTTTTGATTTGTTACACATTGGTATTGTATTTGCTTTCATAGATTTACATGTTTGATATTGCTTGATTATGAAACGATAAATGGTTTCCAGTTTATTTTGCAATTTTGAATTCAATTTCATTACTTTGCTTTCAGTCATTGTCTAGTGAATTGAGAGTTGGTGTTTGATGTGCGTGAAACTATATACTTTTAATTATGGATTTTTCACACAGATTTTAGTTTTAAAATGGTTTTTACTAGAAACTAAATCACACACAATAGGCAAGTGTACCTATCGTATAATAATATAGCTTATGGTAAGAACTGGATATCAATCCGTGGACACAATATCTCTCAATACTAGACCTCGGTCAATGTTTAGCAACAACATGAAAATGTCGGGTTTTGTGAATTTTAAAATAATAACTAAAAGAAAGTTTTTTAAATAATCTAATGTCTAAGAGAATTGCCTAGATCATGAATCCACTTAGTCTAGTGATGTGATTATTATGAATTGGTAAACCAAATGTTGACTAGATTCTGGTCAAAGATATCTAATCATATAATCTTTTGGAAAATTAAAATGATAAACACATTCTAATCACCTATGATTATTCTATGAAGCCTAATGTCAAGGTCTATGTCAAGATTTAATCAAGAATTAGTCATCTGTCAAGAATCTTAATTCTACAACTTAAGGAAAACTAATATGACTTATACACACTAATCACCCTAAGTTGCATAAATTCAACAAAGTCACAATTTCTTCCAACTTACAATCTATGAACACAATCATGCAAATGAGGTCATTTGGCCATAATTTCCTAACTCACATGTTAATCATTTTCAACAAATCATAATATCACCATGGTTTTTCCAAACTTTAGTGACAGAAAGTATACTTATGCAAGTTTTATAATATTCAAGAAACCAATTATCATTCCTAATCTCATAGCATAATCTACAACAAGTTGTAAGATTATAAACAAATGTTTGATCATGGTTTTCCAACATATTATGACTAAACATTCATCATTCTTGAACATTAATCAACCTACACAAATTTACAACATCATTGGAATACAATCATAACTTCATCTTGAATCTTGACATAAACCCATTTGACCAATTCATAAAATCATTATCACATAAACAAAAGTTTCATCATAATCTAGACAATGAAGTGTTTAGCCCATAAGGCTTACAAGAACAATAACAAAGTAGCTGAAATTAACAAGAGACATGATTAAAATAACAAAATGCAAACCACTAGTAAGCAAGGGTTGAAAACAAGATGGTGTTGTGTGACACCCTAGTCACTTTCATGTCCCTCCCGGACATTTTCACCAATATTTAATAATTTAAGTTTAGGTCCCAGTTAAAAACTTTCGTGTTTTATACAAACCTTTAAACATACTATTACCAACACTTGTTAAAACAAGTTTAAGTATGTTTACAAACTTGACAAAACATTTAATACACAAAAGCTTCACACAAGTTCGATTATTTAAAGATTAAACTACCATACGAGCCTCCATGTTCGATTCCCGATCACCATCACCGCTCACCTCACTCCTTTGTACCTGTAAACACAACATTTAAATTCACCATTAGTTCGTTAGAACTAAGTAAGATTACCTCACCAATCCACCCAGTGTATTCCATAACACCATATGGATACACTAATGAGGTTCCAAATAAAATTTGACAACAATAGTCAACCACGTACAAAACGATTTACTAACGGTTCGTTTTCAACCAAAACCTCATTATATTTCTCATTCATGCACAATCATTATAATTTAATATAACGCATATATAACCACACAAAACTCCAATTGTGCATCATAATTTACAAAAATCACAATTTACAATTTGACACTTGAATTTCAAGTGTCTACACCCTTATAGGTCATCTATTGTTCACACACCTTGTGAATAAATTACATTGGAATTGCAGGTTTTATGTTCACACGCCTTGTGAATCTTTTACATGCACATTTCCAATTCAACATCTACCCATTCGTAGATCACCACATGTTCACACACCTTGTGAATCTTTTACATTGGAATTGCAAGTTATACGTTCACACACTTTGTGAATCAAAACATGCACATTACCAATTCAACATCTACTCATTCGTAGATCACCACATGTTCACACACCTTGTGAATCTTTTACATTGGAATTGCAAGTTATACGTTCACACACCTTGTGAATCAAAACATGCACATTACCAATTCAACATCTACGCATTCGTAGATCACCACATGTTCACACACCTTGTGAATCATGCAACAACAATAACCACAATCACATATACCACAATCACCTGTAGTATGGACTCACCCAGTCCTTAACTACAAGTTCGATCAAATAGGTAACTTACCTTAATTTGAAGAGTTATCAACAGTTTCCAACTCTTTCCCAGGCCTTCTAGAACTAGATTCACCTCCTCTTTCTATTATATATTTACATATAACAGGATTTAACAACATGAACACACAACTTGTGTTATTTATATAATCTAATTCATTTGACCTGTTTCATTCTTTATTTTCAATCAAAACCTCCTCAAAGCTTTTATCAATAACCCATGTGTAGAAATTAATCTACACATGTTCTTTATCATATTTAAATTATCACAACATCGTTTTACGCTAAAATCATTAACTTTCAACTTACACGTTAATTTATCATTCTAAAGAATGATCCAAGACCATCACAACACTCTTAAATCACCCCTCTAATAATCACACTCAATAATATGAGTTTCATAACAAACGGGCATTATAACGGATCAAAATCAAGATTTCACCGTTAAAACACCTAGTCCTTCGTTTCTAATCATCCCAGATCATTATATAATACACAAAACTATATTTAATCCGTATATTATCAAAATAAATATGATAAAACGAATCGTTACCCTTCAAACGGATTTCTGGTTGTAATACGATGATCAGAACTCGTAGAAACGATCCACGGCTCAATCCAAACCCCTGGATAGCTTCAAAATTGATGTTGGGAGCTTAAAATTCGTTTATGTGTGTGTTTATCGTGCAAGAGATCGAGAAAAAGAGATAGATGAGTGTTTGTGGTTGAAATGCTTTGAAGATAAGCTTTCTGCCGCCTCTGCGCATCCCAGGCGTACCGCGCGGATGGGGCAAGGCCAGATGATTTCCCTCTCCCGCGTGCATCGCCTATCGTGGGCGTGTGGCTCGGGGCGTACCGCCCCAGGCCATTTTCTTCGTTTTTCGATTTTATCTTCGTTTCGCGATTCCGGACAATCCGGAACTCCGTTTCCTGCTCGGTTTTCTCCCACGTTCATCATTTCTCACATATTTTCAATTTTTTTTAATAACCAAAACCATTCTACTTACGATTTCTTCAAACGTATTCATATTATTAAAAACGGGTCGTTACAAATCTCCCCTCCTTACGAAGGTTTCGTCCTCGAAACCGGTTATACATCAAAAATATAAGGATAAAATTTCTTCATTTCATCTTCTGACTCCCACGTTGCGTCAGATCCCCTCCTGTTTTTCCATTGAATCTTTACCTGGTTCAAAGACTTGTTTCTAAGTTGTTTGACTTTTCTGTCTAATATAGCTACCGGCTTTTCCACATAGTTCAACTTGTCATCAATTTCCAAGTCTTCCAGTGGCACATAAGCTGATTCATCAGGTAGACATTTTCTCAGATATGACACATGAAAAGTATCATGTATACCACTCAGTTCCTCTGGTAGCTCAAGGCGATAAGCAACATTACCTATCCGAGCTATAACTCTGATTGGTCCAATGAAACGCGGACTTAATTTTCCCCGTTTACGAAAACGAATCACACCCTTCCAAGGGGAAACCTTTAACAACACAAAGTCTCCCACTTGAAATTCAATTGATCGTCTTCGTTTATCTGCATAAGACTTTTGACGATCTTGTGCCGCCTTCAAGTGAGCTCGAATTTGATCAATTCGCTGATTTGTAACTTTCAATATTTCTTTATTTTCAAGCTCTCGTGGTCCAACTTCTCCCCAGCAAACGGGAGTACAACATCGCCTTCCATATAACATTTCAAATGGAGGCATTCCCAACCCAGAATGATAACTGTTGTTATACGAAAATTCCGCCAGAGGTAGATAGTCATCCCAACTTCCTCCAAAATCAATGATACATGCTCGTAGCATATCCTCCAGCGTCTGAATGGTTCGTTCACTCTGACCATCAATCTGGGGATGATACGCCATGCTCAACAACAGTTTCGTGCCCAATTCCTTTTGAAAATTCCTCCAGAAATGCGAAGTGAATCGTGTGTCTCGATCGGACACAATCGTCACTGGTATTCCGTGACGCGACACTATTTCTTTCACATACACTTCGGCCATCTTCTCGGAAGAATACGATTCACGAATAGGAATAAAATGAGCACTTTTAGTCAACGATCCACAATGACCCAAATCGCATCATACCCCTTTCGGGTTTTCTGGAGTTTAGTAATTAGGTCCATTGTGATGTGTTCCCATTTCCACATAGGAATCTCTAAAGGCTGTAATTTGCCATAAGGCTTTTGATGCTCAGCCTTAACTTGTAAACAAGTTAAACATTTTTCAACATATTTAGCAATATCACGTTTCATACCTGGCCACCAGTAATTTACCCGAAGGTCTCGATACATTTTTCTGGCCCCCGGATGAATTGAGTATTTTGATTTATGAGCTTCCTCCATCAGATCAGTTTTCAAAGAACAAGTGGGAGGTATCCACACCCTACCCCATCTTGTTTTTAAACCACGACTATCTTCATCCAAGTTATGAGCTTGCCCCTTTATTCGGTCTCGTTTCCAGTTTTCTACTTTCAAAGCTTCAACTTGAGCTTCTTTAATTTGATCCACCAAATCAGAGGAAATCACAATCTTCATTGCTGTAACCCGAATGGGTTCATGTTCCTCTTTCTTACTCAAGGCATCCGCCACCACATTGGCTTTACCTGGATGATAAAGGATTTCACAATCATAATCCTTGAGTAGTTCTATCCAACGTCTTTGCCTCATATTTAATTCCTTCTGTGTAAAGAAATATTTCAGGCTCTTGTGATCAGTGTAAATTGTGCATTTCACACCATACAAGTAATGCCTTCAGATTTTTAAGGCAAACACCACCGCTGCTAATTCTAGATCATGAGTAGGATAGTTTACTTCATGAACTTTCATTTGCCTCGACGCATAGGCAATCACTTTACCCCTTTGCATAAGGACACAACCAAGCCCAAGATAAGATGCATCAGAATACACCACCAAATCATCAGGTCCATCCGGTAAAGTTAATACCGGTGCCTGAGTTAACTTGAACTTGAGCTCATTAAAAGCTTTTTCTTGATCATTACCCCAAACAAATTTCACATCTTTTCTTCTCAGTTTAGTTAAAGGAAATGCAATTCTTGCAAAATACTGTATAAACCGCCGATAATAACCGGCTAGACCAAGAAAACTTCTAATTTCAGTAGGAGTTTTAGGTGAACTCCACTTCATCACCGCTTGAACTTTCGAAGGATCAACAAGTATGCCATCAGCACACACCACATGTCCCAAAAACTGGACTTCACGCAACCAAAATGCGCATTTAGAAAATTTGGCATATAATTTCTCCTTACGTAAAGTTTCAAGAACTTCACGCAAATGACAAGCGTGATCACCCTCATTTTTAGAATAAATAAGAATGTCATCGATAAAGACAATGACAGATCGATCCAACATTGGGCGACACACCCGGTTCATCAAATCCATGAACGCAGCCGGTGCATTTGTCAACCCAAACGACATCACAAGAAATTCATAATGACCGTAACAAGTACGAAAAGCAGTCTTGGGAATATCTTCCTCTTTAACCTTGAGTTGATGATAACCCGAGCGAAGATCGATTTTAGAAAACCACGACGCTCCTTGCAACTGATCAAAAAGGTCATCAATTCGAGGTAGAGGATATCGGTTTTTCACAGTTATTTTGTTCAACTCTCTATAATCAATACACATTCTAAGGCTTCCGTCTTTCTTTTTAACAAAAAGAATTGGTGCACCCCACGGGGAGATACTTGGACGGATAAAGCGTTTGTCTAAAAGGTCTTGTAACTGTGTCATCAATTCTTTCAATTCAGATGGTGCCAACCGATATGGAGCTTTAGCTATGGGCTTAGCCCCAGGAATGAGATCAATTTTAAACTCAACATCTCTATCACAAGGAATTCCTGGTAAATCATCCGGAAATACATCAGGAAAATCCCTGACTACTGGAACATCATTAAGTTCCTTTACCTCATTCCTTACATCAATAACATAAGCTAAAAATGACTGACCCCCATGGTTCATGTAATTCATAGCTTTAGCTAAGGAACACAATATGGTTCCACCTCGTTTTTCTCCCTGAATACATACTTCATAACCACTCGGAGACATTAATTGAATAACCTTTCGGTTACATACTATGTTAGCTCCATATTTAGACAACCAATCTGTCACACCCCCAATTTTCAACTAACGGAATCACACCGTTTGGGAGCATGACAAACCAGGATCTCAGATCATTAGACATAGCGAAGACCTCTATATGAATTTCAAAACATACGTTGGTCTTTAAAACATAATATTCAGAGTTTACAAAAAGTTGCGGAAGCGTTTCAAATCAAACCAATAAACTGTTGATAAGTAAAACATTACAAATCAAAATACTGAAATAATCAAATTCAAATGTTCAAAGTGTTTATAATGCATGAGACTCTATCTTCCTAGTCCATGCCAGCTGTTACGCGCGCCTTAGCGTCCTGAGAAAACATGCAATTCAAGTCAACACAAAGGTTGGTGCATAACACAGGTTTTAAATAATCATAGTGTTCAAAACATCAGTTTGAATAATAAGTTGTAGATAACATAATCACAAATGCACAGTCATGATAGCTAGTCATATAAACTATTTACATACGTGTTCGACACCGAAGCTGACTGATTGCCATGCTATAGCATGTTTTCGCCTTGCCACTATTGTCTATCACAACAATAGTAAAAATGTGTTTGGTCAGTCAAACACCTGCGTAGATCCCATCTACCAGGTGAGGTTTGTCAAACCTAATAGATCTATTTCCAACTACCACGCTTTGCATTACAGCAAACTAAACGGTTCGAGGTGTGTAAGGACTTTCAATTTGATATGTTGTCACATAATGTAAACAGCTAACTCATGCAAGTGATATGTATCTAAAAACAGTTTGTTGCACATGTCTTCTCCCCCAAAACAGTTTAAAATAAGAAAGGGGTCGTGTACGCACCTTTGATGATAGCAGAATGATCACACACTAAAAGCTCGTGAAAGAAATCCTTTTACGAAGAATCTGTGTTTAAACAATAACCTAGTGTTATTCGAATAATCGTTTTGTGCTTAAAATCACATACGTGTCAACACACGTATGTTGGATTTGCTAAGAATGTGCATACGAAAGTACGCGTGTCATTGAAATCGTTTAAATAAAATCACATTTGATTTTATTTAATTAAACGTAGTTATACGCGATTTCGTGTTCGGATTAAAATATGAATTTTATTATTCTAATACGTTCGGGATGAAATTCTGGTTCCAACGCAATTCGAACGAGTCGAATCGGAGTTAAAACGGAGAAGTTATGATTAAAACACTAAAATAATGTTGGAACCCAAAAATGGTTGGGGCCGGGTTTCGAACCCGTGACCTCTAATCCCACATTCCCACGCTCATACCATCTCCTCTACTCTAACCTTTGTTAACAACCATGGTTCTTAATTCTTATAATTCCACTCGGCCCAGTGATCTTATACCCACCCATAGCCGAAGCAAATTTCCTTCTATTAACCCAACAATTCGATCAATAACAAACCCGAAACCATAGGGCTATGGTTCTACGAATCCAACCGAACTCAAAGATGGTTTCAATTTGATAAATCATCATTTTTAAAGTTCCAATTTATGACCTTCAATGTTTCAAACGTGAACTCCCAAACACATCTTCTAATCTTGATAAATTCGATACTATCATTCAAAATTAACGTAGGGCTATCCTAAATCGCTACCTTCTGAAACTACAGAGGTCTTTTAATTCGATTTTTATAACCGATTGCATAAAAATCCCAAAACAGTTTTTCTACCATAAACCCTAGAATCAAACTCCAACAATTCGTTGTTGTCTGATTCAATTAACTTAGGAGTTTCGTTCTATGGGACATCACGACGCCATCTATATAACCCAATTTGATTTTCCATTTCATTTTTAGTAAAACCCCCAAAACCGATTTGTGTTTAAACTCTAGAACTCGAAATCTAACAATTCGTAGTTGTAATATGAAATCAATCTATGCATAACCTCAATCGACCTTCTCTGAAACTACATACATACTTTAATTCGATTCTTAAACTCTTTAAGATCAAAACTCCCAAAACTGTTCTTAGTATAAACCCTAATTGTCGATCATGAACAATTCGATATTAGAAACCCGAATTAACATAGGGATTATCTTAGTCGGTTGTTTTAGAAGATGTATGAATGATTTCTTACCTTATTTGATCTCCAATCGATGTAGCTCACTCCAAGCCCTATATTCGGCCCACTCGCGATCCAATCCTTCGAACTGAAGCTTCACTGATCGAATTGATATATGGGAATGACTCTGAATGTGCCGACTGTGATGTAAGAATGTGCAATTGTGAGAATTGAAGTCGAATTTCACGGTTTTGATGCAACCATGTGACGGTTACGAACTTTTGAGCTTGCCTACGATTAAATTCGATCATTTATGGATCTAGTAACCGATGATCATTGATATTCATCATTAACATAACAGTTATGAGTGATAATTTCGATCAATTATACTTATCTAATAAGAATTTCGAATTTATTCACTCATATGGCCTAATTTTGACTCTCAAAGTCAAAATTGAGTCTTTTATTAAATTGTAATCCTAATCCTTGAAGTTTTATCATTCAAATACTGATTCTGAACAATTTCCATCCTTCTATTTTGATTTTAAATGATTTCCCATCATTTCGGTTAATTTCTAATTAACCAAGTTAACTGCGAATTACCGGATTTTCACTAATTAAGCCAATTAAAACATTTTTTTTTGAGCTAAATTACTCCAATTGGGCTTCTTAGATCTCAATGGGCCTCACTGGGCCTTCCTGGGCCTACCTTGGCCTTCTCTGGGCCTACTTTGTTTACATTGGGCCTTACTTGAATTTATTGGGCCTTATTGGGCTTCTCTTGGCTTTGTGGGCCTACATTGGCAATGTTGGGCCTAATTGATCTGGTTGGGCCTCCATTGACCTTATTGGGCCTTCATTGGCCTTGTTGGGCCTTGATTGGCCTTGTTGGGCCTGTTGGGCCTGTTATAGCACCAACTCCCGTTAACAAGGTTAGTGTGAAAAGTCGGATTGTCACATCATCCCCTTGTTGAAGGAATTTTCGTCCCGAAAATTAGCAAGTGTTAAGAGTAGTTAGGAAACTACTTACGAGTTTAAATCGTACGTGTTAGTGTGATTTGATCATTCTGTGTGCTTGTGTGTACTCACACACAAAGTCCAATGCTTGCAACATCACAACTCAATTGTGATCGTTCAATGTAACTGTTTTGCGTGTACACTAGTTAGTTCACCTAACTGTGACTGTTTGTGTTTGATCATACTGTGTTGTGTAACCTCACACATAGTGAGTGTCTGAAACTGTTTGTACTATGCAACCCCGCACATAGCAAAGTGTATGTAACCAATGTACTATGCAACCCCGCACATAGCAAAATGTATGTAACCAATCGTGTATGCACTACCATAACATGTAACATATGAAATGTAGCACATAAAACATATAAAATGTAATGTAGCACAAATATTTGTAACAAAATCAAAATCAATTGAATAAATAAAACGTTTGTGCTTACAGTTTGAAATTTGCAGTGTTGATGTGTGAAAGCATCACGTCATCCCCTTGTTGAAGGAAATTTCGTCCCGAAATTTAACGTGCGCTCTCAGTGTTAGCAGTAGTTGTTTTGAATAGATGAGGATATTTCTTCATCATTTGATCTTCCCGTTCCCATGTGAATTCAGGACCCCGTCTTGAATTCCATCGAACTTTGACTATCGGAATCTTGCTTTGCTTCAGTTGTTTGACCTCTCGGTCCATGATTTCTGCCGGTTCTTCAATGAATCGTAACTGTTCATCTACTTGTATTTCTTCCAACGGTACAATCAATGTCTCATCAGAAAGACATTTCTTTAAATTCGACACATGAAACACATCATGAACTCCACTGAGTTCATCCGGTAGTTTGAGTTGATACTCAACCGGACCAATCCTTTTCAGAATCTCAAAAGGTCCTACGTAACGTGGACTAAGCTTTCCGCGCTTGCCGAATCGTATCACACCTTTCCAAGGTGATACTTTTAGAAGAACTCGGTCTCCTACTTGGAATTCCAACGGCTTACGACGTTTGTCTGCATAACTCTTCTGTCGATCCCGAGCCGCTGCCATACGGTTCCGGATTTGAACTATCTTCTCTGTCGTTTCGTGCACCAGTTCAGGACCTGTTAACTGACTGTCACCAATTTCAGCCCAACAGACTGGTGAACGACATTTGCGACCATACAAAGCTTCAAACGGTGCTGCTTGAATACTTGTATGATAACTATTATTGTAAGAGAATTCCACCAACGGTAAATGATTCTCCCAGCTATCACCAAAGTCAATTACACAAGCTCGTAACATATCCTCGAGCGTTTGAATCGTGCGTTCACTTTGACCGTCGGTCTGTGGATGATAAGCTGTACTCATATCCAAGCGAGTCCCCAATGACTTATGAAGAGATTTCCAAAAGTTGGAAGTAAACCGGGCATCCCGATCTGATATGATAGAGATTGGCACACCATGCCGTGCTACTACTTCCTTAATGTAAATACGAGTCAGTTTCTCCATCTTATCAGTTTCCTTGATTGCTAAGAAATGTGCAGATTTCGTTAATCGATCAACAATTACCCATATCGTATCACAACCAGTCGGTGTACGGGGTAACTTAGTAATGAAATCCATCGAAATCTGTTCCCACTTCCACATCGGTATCTCTGGTTGTTGCAGTAAGCCAGATGGCTTCTGATATTCAACTTTGACTTTCGAACAGGTCAAACATTTGCTAACGTACTTAGCAATATCAGCTTTCATATGAGGCCACCAATACAGTGCCTTCAAATCATGATACATCTTGTCTGATCCCGGATGGACTGAATATCTAGACTTGTGTGCTTCGTCCATCACGAGTTCCCTTAAACCTCCATATAAAGGTATCCACATTCGATCAATGAAATAACGAATTCCATCAGGTTTAACATTCAATTTTTCTTCCATTCCTCGTAAAGATTCCGGTACTAAGTTTTCCGTTTTCAAGGCCTCAATCTGAGCACTGTGTACCTTGTCAGGTAAATCAGTATGTATTGTCATCATAAGTGCACGAACCCGTCTTGTTGAAGTATCCTTTCTGCTTAGAGCATCAGCTACTACATTAGCCTTTCCCGGATGATACTTAATCGCACACTCATAATCGTTCAACAACTCAACCCATCGTCGTTGCCTCATATTAAGCTCCTTCTGATCAAAGATATGTTGCAAACTCTTATGATCAGTATAAATAGTACACTTAGTTCCATACAAGTAATGCCTCCAAATCTTCAAAGCAAAAACCACTGCTCCTAACTCCAAGTCATGAGTAGTGTAATTCTTTTCGTGTGTTCGTAGTTGTCTGGAAGCATAAGCGATCACTTTATCCCGTTGCATCAACACACATCCCAAACCCTGTCCAGATGCGTCACAATACACCGCAAAGTCTTCCGTTCCTTCCGGTAAGGACAGAATCGGTGCACTGCAGAGCTTCTGTTTCAATAACTGGAATGCAGCTTCTTGTTTATCCGTCCAGTTATACTTTGTTCCTTTGTGCGTCAGAGCTGTAAGTGGTTGAGCGATCTTTGAGAAACCCTCAATGAATCGTCGATAATAACCCGCCAAACCAAGGAACTGTCGTACCTCGGTAGGGGTTTTTGGTACTTCCCAATTCTTAATCGCTTCAATCTTTGCTGGATCTACATGTATACCCTTTTCATTAACTATATGACCCAAGAACTGTACTTCTCGCATCCAGAAATCACATTTCGAGAACTTAGCATACAGTTGTTCTTGTTTCAATAGCTCTAGTAGTAATCGAAGATGTTCAGCGTGTTCTTCCTCAGACTGTGAATAGATGAGAATGTCATCAATGAAAACAATGACAAACTTATCCAGATAAGGTTTACAAACACGATTCATGAGATCCATGAATACAGCTGGAGCGTTTGTCAACTCAAATGGCATGACCAAGAACTCATAATGGCCATAGCGCGTCCTAAATGCTGTCTTTGGAATATCCTCCTCCTGGACTCTTAGTTGATGATAACCCGACCTGAGATCAATCTTCGAGTAGTAACTCGAACCTTGCAATTGATCGAACAGATCGTCAATCCTGGGTAACGGATACCGGTTCTTGATAGTAACCTTATTCAACTCCCGGTAATCGATACACATACGGAAAGTCCCGTCTTTCTTCTTTACAAACAATACTGGAGCTCCCCACGGTGAAAAACTAGGTCGTATAAAACCCTTATCCAATATATCTTGCAATTGTGTGGATAACTCTTGCATCTCTGACGGTGCAAGTCGATAAGGCGCCCTAGCTATCGGTGCTGCGTCTGGTGTAAGATCGATTCGGAATTCCACCTGTCTGACAGGCGGTAATCCCGGCAGGTCTTCTGGAAATACCTCCGGAAATTCACAAACTACAGGTATATCTTCAAGCTTCCTCTCAGCTACCGGCTTTTCAGTTATAAGTGCTATAACTGCCGTATGACCTTTCCGCAGACATTTGTGTGCTTTCATACAAGATATGAGACGCAGTGGCGTACTGCTCCTCTCGCCTTGTACATATAATGTCTCTCCCTGCGGAAGAGGTATGCGAACAATCTTTTCATGGCATATAATTTCAGCCTGGTTTTTGGTCAACCAGTCCATGCCAATAACTACATCAAAACTGCCTAAGGCAATAGGCATAAGATCAATCTCTAATGTTTGACCCATCAAATCAAGGATACATCCCTTATAAATGTTTTCTACTACAATCAACTTACCATCAGCTAATTCCACAGTGTAGGGACTATCTAAGGCAGTAGGACTAACATTTAGCAACTTAGCAAGTGAACTAGATACAAAACTCCGATCGGCACCGGTGTCAAATAACATAGAGGCATAGTGATTATTTAAGAGGAACGTACCCGTGACAATGTTGGGATCCTCCCGCGCTTGACGTCCTCCAATCACAAAAGCCCTGCCTCTAGCACCATTGTTGTTATTGTTGTTGTTGTTGTTGTTATTGGTGCCATTTCCATTACCGTTGCCATTTCCATTTCCATTACCATTGTTATTGACAGTATTGTCCCCGCCCTTCTTAAGCTGTGGACAATCTTTCTTAAAATGCCCCATTTTGCCACACTCAAAACAACCTTTCTGAGCGTTGTTCTGGTTATTGTTCTGGTTGTTATGGTTGTTCTGCAGCTCCCCGCGACAATCCTTAGCCGCATGCCCAATCTTGCCACACCTCTGGCACTTAGCTCTGTCACACTGGTTACCCGCATGATGATAACCACACCTGTTGCACTTGGGGTGCTTACCAATATAGCCCCCCGATGATGATGATTGCTGACCGCTATTGGAATTATGATAGGACTTGTTTGAGTCCTGCTTCCTGTTCTGCTGTTGGTTGTTACCCTTGAAGTTATTACTTTCCCACTTTCTCTTGTGATCTCCTACCTTGGTAGCAGATGTTCGCTTAGGCAGAGTCCCCTGCAACACTGCCTGGTCAGTAAGCTGATGTGCTAGACGAACAGCTTGTTGGATAGTGGTGGGATTTGCTGAAGTCACCAACCCTTGAATCTGAGGCACTAGTCCTCCAATGTACCTTTCGATCCACTTACTGGCTGGAGTAGCCATGTGTGGTAGCAGTCTGGCCAGTTCATGCGATCTGGTCGTGTATTCCTCAATATTTGACCCCTCCATCTTGAGGTGCCAATACTCCTCCTCCAACTTCTGCATTTCACTACGAGGACAATACTCCTCTTGTAGTAAAGTTTTGAAGTTGTTCCACGTCAATGCATTTGCTTCTCCCAACCCCAGAGTCTGAACATTGGAGTTCCACCAAGTCAGTGCTGGACCCTCCAACATTCCAGTAGCAAATTTCACTTTGCTGTCATCAGGGCAGTTGCACATCTCGAACACAGACTCCGCCTTTTCAATCCATCGGAGAAGTCCTATGGCCCCCTCCGATCCTTTGAAGTTGTGTGGCTTGCAGTCCAAGAACATCTTGAACGTGCACGCCTGTGGATTAAGCAATCCCCCAGCTGGACCATGTGGCCCCGTGTTGTGTGCCTGTGCGTACTGTGCTATGGCCTCTGCAACCCTGTTGTTGATTAGCTCGTTGAGCTCAGCAACTGTCATCTGAACATTTCCCTCAGCCATTTCCTATTTACAAGAAATGTTAGTGCATAATCAAAATCCAATTTTGACATGTGTAAGTAAAAACAACAAACACAACATGTAATATAATCAACACAGTTGTTGGAAACAAACAATAATTCTTCCATAAATAGAACTTTCTTTGAGTACAATACTTTTGAAATGAAATACAAAATTTCCAACTACTAATGTAGGAACACAACCCGTTCCTAATAAGTTTAAATAAAACAAGAAAGAAATAAAAACAATCAATCGTCCTCAACGGTGGATTCAGGATCGGACTCAGCAACTGGTGCTGGTTCCTCCCCTTCTTCCTCCTCATCCTCCTCCTCATTCTCAGAGGCCACCAAATCCTCCAAAGCTTCTACTCTACCCTCCAAGAACAAAGCTCGGTTCTCTGCAGCGTCGAGACGACCAATCATGTTCACCATCTCATCCCGCATGTCATGAACTAGATGGGCAAGTTCATCTTGCCTCTCAATGGCATCCCATAACTCATGAGATCTCTGTATAAGCTTGTCTTCTGTCTCATCCAAGTCCTCGCGCAACTTGGCGATCTCCTCCGCGTCCGTCCTTCGCCTCTTAGGCTCAGGAGCATCCAGTACGGGTGGTGGATGTGTAGATGGTCCTGCAGCATAGAGTCCCTGAGTATTCACCCATGGTGCCTCCTCCGGATCCTCATCCGGGTCCTCAACTGGATCCTCGTCGGGATCCTCGTCTGGATCCTCATCAGGATCCTCGTCTGGATCCTCCTCCGGATCCTCCTCCGGGTCTTCCTCCGGATCCTCCTCTGGATCGGAGTCCTCCATCTCATATGGTGGAGGTGATGGAATGGGTGGTGGTGGTGACGATGGTGGTGCCGGAACTATCGGCTCCTCGTCCTCGGAATCATAAATGATAACATAAGGAACTGATGATGAAGCCATGCCTGTTACATAATACCATATGTAAGTACAGTGCCATGGAATACGTAAACAGGTCAATTACATAATGTCATATGTAATTTCTAAGTAATACGTATTAACAGATGTGTCTAATGTCTAACAGTCATAGTCTAGGCCTACAAATGCAAACCTAGTTCGCTATAACCAATGTCTCTGATACCAATCTGTCACACCCCCAATTTTCAACTAACGGAATCACACCGTTTGGGAGCATGACAAACCAGGATCTCAGATCATTAGACATAGCGAAGATCTCTATATGAATTTCAAAACATACGTTGGTCTTTAAAACATAATATTCAGAGTTTACAAAAAGTTGCGGAAGCGTTTCAAATCAAACCAATAAACTGTTGATAAGTAAAACATTACAAATCAAAATACTGAAATAATCAAATTCAAATGTTCAAAGTGTTTATAATGCATGAGACTCTATCTTCCTAGTCCATGCCAGCTGTTACGCGCGCCTTAGCGTCCTGAGAAAACATGCAATTCAAGTCAACACAAAGGTTGGTGCATAACACAGGTTTTAAATAATCATAGTGTTCAAAACATCAGTTTGAATAATAAGTTGTAGATAACATAATCACAAATGCACAGTCATGATAGCTAGTCATATAAACTATTTACATACGTGTTCGACACCGAAGCTGACTGATTGCCATGCTATAGCATGTTTTCGCCTTGCCACTATTGTCTATCACAACAATAGTAAAAATGTGTTTGGTCAGTCAAACACCTGCGTAGATCCCATCTACCAGGTGAGGTTTGTCAAACCTAATAGATCTATTTCCAACTACCACGCTTTGCATTACAGCAAACTAAACGGTTCGAGGTGTGTAAGGACTTTCAATTTGATATGTTGTCACATAATGTAAACAGCTAACTCATGCAAGTGATATGTATCTAAAAACAGTTTGTTGCACATGTCTTCTCCCCCAAAACAGTTTAAAATAAGAAAGGGGCCGTGTACGCACCTTTGATGATAGCAGAATGATCACACACTAAAAGCTCGTGAAAGAAATCCTTTTACGAAGAATCTGTGTTTAAACAATAACCTAGTGTTATTCGAATAATCGTTTTGTGCTTAAAATCACATACGTGTCAACACACGTATGTTGGATTTGCTAAGAATGTGCATACGAAAGTACGCGTGTCATTGAAATCGTTTAAATAAAATCACATTTGATTTTATTTAATTAAACGTAGTTATACGCGATTTCGTGTTCGGATTAAAATATGAATTTTATTATTCTAATACGTTCGGGATGAAATTCTGGTTCCAACGCAATTCGAACGAGTCGAATCGGAGTTAAAACGGAGAAGTTATGATTAAAACACTAAAATAATGTTGGAACCCAAAAATGGTTGGGGCCGGGTTTCGAACCCGTGACCTCTAATCCCACATTCCCACGCTCATACCATCTCCTCTACTCTAACCTTTGTTAACAACCATGGTTCTTAATTCTTATAATTCCACTCGGCCCAGTGATCTTATACCCACCCATAGCCGAAGCAAATTTCCTTCTATTAACCCAACAATTCGATCAATAACAAACCCGAAACCATAGGGCTATGGTTCTACGAATCCAACCGAACTCAAAGATGGTTTCAATTTGATAAATCATCATTTTTAAAGTTCCAATTTATGACCTTCAATGTTTCAAACGTGAACTCCCAAACACATCTTCTAATCTTGATAAATTCGATACTATCATTCAAAATTAACGTAGGGCTATCCTAAATCGCTACCTTCTGAAACTACAGAGGTCTTTTAATTCGATTTTTATAACCGATTGCATAAAAATCCCAAAACAGTTTTTCTACCATAAACCCTAGAATCAAACTCCAACAATTCGTTGTTGTCTGATTCAATTAACTTAGGAGTTTCGTTCTATGGGACATCACGACGCCATCTATATAACCCAATTTGATTTTCCATTTCATTTTTAGTAAAACCCCCAAAACCGATTTGTGTTTAAACTCTAGAACTCGAAATCTAACAATTCGTAGTTGTAATATGAAATCAATCTATGCATAACCTCAATCGACCTTCTCTGAAACTACATACATACTTTAATTCGATTCTTAAACTCTTTAAGATCAAAACTCCCAAAACCGTTCTTAGTATAAACCCTAATTGTCGATCATGAACAATTCGATATTAGAAACCCGAATTAACATAGGGATTATCTTAGTCGGTTGTTTTAGAAGATGTATGAATGATTTCTTACCTTATTTGATCTCCAATCGATGTAGCTCACTCCAAGCCCTATATTCGGCCCACTCGCGATCCAATCCTTCGAACTGAAGCTTCACTGATCGAATTGATATATGGGAATGACTCTGAATGTGCCGACTGTGATGTAAGAATGTGCAATTGTGAGAATTGAAGTCGAATTTCACGGTTTTGATGCAACCATGTGACGGTTACGAACTTTTGAGCTTGCCTACGATTAAATTCGATCATTTATGGATCTAGTAACCGATGATCATTGATATTCATCATTAACATAACAGTTATGAGTGATAATTTCGATCAATTATACTTATCTAATAAGAATTTCGAATTTATTCACTCATATGGCCTAATTTTGACTCTCAAAGTCAAAATTGAGTCTTTTATTAAATTGTAATCCTAATCCTTGAAGTTTTATCATTCAAATACTGATTCTGAACAATTTCCATCCTTCTATTTTGATTTTAAATGATTTCCCATCATTTCGGTTAATTTCTAATTAACCAAGTTAACTGCGAATTACCGGATTTTCACTAATTAAGCCAATTAAAACATTTTTTTTTTTGAGCTAAATTACTCCAATTGGGCTTCTTAGATCTCAATGGGCCTCACTGGGCCTTCCTGGGCCTACCTTGGCCTTCTCTGGGCCTACTTTGTTTACATTGGGCCTTACTTGAATTTATTGGGCCTTATTGGGCTTCTCTTGGCTTTGTGGGCCTACATTGGCAATGTTGGGCCTAATTGATCTGGTTGGGCCTCCATTGACCTTATTGGGCCTTCATTGGCCTTGTTGGGCCTTGATTGGCCTTGTTGGGCCTGTTGGGCCTGTTATAGCACCAACTCCCGTTAACAAGGTTAGTGTGAAAAGTCGGATTGTCACACAATCCATCCCAATCACAACATCATATTCTCCCAAGATCATTGGAATCAAATCAACCTCATAATCCTCACCATCAATGGTGAGTTTACATCTATGATAGATGTCATACACTAAGAAACTCTTAGAATCAGCTATTTCTACCTTTAATGGACAAGGTAGCTTAGCTAGCACAAACGAATCATGATTCACAAATTTCACAGATATAAAAGAGCGACTAGCTCTAGAATCAAACAATATATAAGTAGGCAAGGAATTTATATGAAAAGTACCTGTCACCACGTCTGAAGTGACTTTAGCCTCTTCCGCCGTAATTTTGAAGGCTCTACCCTTTGGTGGGGGTATTTCAACCTTCTTGCCACTACCTTGGGTCTTAAAAGACCCACCACTCGTACCTCCTTGGCCTGTCCCTTTCAACTCTGGGCATTCACTTCGTCGATGCCCCAGTTTGTAGCAGTTATAGCACAGATTGAGTGCACTGGCACATTGAGAGTCAAGATGCCCCAGCTTGCCACATTTATAACATACCACCGATTTAAAGTAACATTCCCCAAAATGTTTCCTTCCACATTTTAAACAATGTTTAGCTTCTCCCAAAGAACTAAACTTTTTCGGTGGACTAACAAATTTCCCCTTTTTAGAGGATCCCACTTCCTTCTACATTTTTCGTTTCTCCCCACGATCTTCTTGACTTTTTAACTCCAATTCACGCTCACGAGCGCAATCAATCAATTCAGACAAAGTTTCAAACTTGGATGGTATGAGAAACTCCCGGTACTTAGCATTCAACATACTATGGTACCTGTTAATCCACATTCGTTCAGTCCTAAGAAGATCAGGACAAAATGTAGCTTTATCATAGAACACTGCAGTAATAGTGTCTATATCCTCCTCCTTACGCCTCATATGTAAAAACTCCTCAGTAATTCTATCAATAGCAGCCTGAGGACAGAATCGTTTAAGGAACAACTCCTTAAATGCACCCCAAGTCAATTCCTTAATTCCATCCCGACCCTTCTCCTTTCGGAGAAGTTCCCACCAGTCTTTTGCTCGTTCTTTCAATTGGTTTCCAGCAAACATTACCTCGTCAGATGGATCACAATGACACGTTTCAAACGTGCTTTCCATATCAGTTATCCACCTTTGGCTCAACAGTAGATCCACTTCACCTTTAAATTCCGTTGGCTTACAAGCCACAAACTCTTTGTAAGTAACCTTTTTAGAAGGTTTTTCCCCACTTATTTCATCTTTAAGAGTTGCAAACTCTTCACTTATAAAATCTTTCAACGAAGCTTGTAATCCATCTAAACGAGTTGGTAAGGTAGCTTCAAATGCTTTAGCTACCTCCTCCCTCATCATCATTTGCAGTTCGGTGAGTTGTTCTTCCTCATGCCCAAACCCCTTGGGGTTATGTTCATCAACCATTTTATGACTGAAATAATATAACATATCATTAGTTTACATATTTATACTCCACATATATGCAAACCACATACTCCAAACCACATACTCGTCCTTAACGGACTTATACATTACATATTCATGTGTCTTTATTGCATATTCACACTCTTGTGAATTACTCAATTATTTAACTAATATCGACACATCTGTGATTTCCAATTCAACATCTACCCATTCGTAGATCACCACATGTTCACACACCTTGTGAATCTTTTACATTGGAATTGCAAGTTATACGTTCACACACTTTGTGAATCAAAACATGCACATTACCAATTCAACATCTACGCATTCGTAGATCACCACATGTTCACACACCTTGTGAATCTTTTACATTGGAATTGCAAGTTATACGTTCACACACCTTATGAATCAAAACATGCACATTACCAATTCAACATCTACGCATTCATAGTCACCACATGTTCACACACCTTGTGAATCATGCAACAACAATAACCACAATCACATATACCACAATCACCTGTAGTATGGACTCACCCAGTCCTTAACTACAAGTTCGATCAAATAGGTAACTTACCTTAATTTGAGAGTTATCAACAGTTTCCAACTCTTTCCCAGGCCTTCTAGAACTAGATTCACCTCCTCTTCCTATTATATATTTACATATAACAGGATTTAACAACATGAACACACAACTTGTGTTATTTATATAATCTAATTCATTTGACCTGTTTCATTCTTTATTTTCAATCAAAACCTCCTCAAAGCTTTTATCAATAACCCATGTGTAGAAATTAATCTACACATGTTCTTTATCATATTTAAATTATCACAACATCGTTTTACACTAAAATCATTAACTTTCAACTTACACGTTAATTTATCATTCTAAAGAATGATCCAAGACCATCACAACACTCTTAAATCACCCCTCTAATAATCACACTCAATAATATGAGTTTCATAACAAACGGGCATTATAACGGATCAAAATCAAGATTTCACCGTTAAAACACCTAGTCCTTCGTTTCTAATCATCCCAGATCATTATATAATACACAAAACTATATTTAATCCGTATATTATCAAAATAAATAGGATAAAACGAATCGTTACCCTTCAAACGGATTTCTGGTTGTAATACGACGATCATAACTCGTAGAAACGATCCACGGCTCAATCCAAACGTCTGGATAGCTTCAAAATTGATGTTGGGAGCTTAAAATTCGTTTGTGTGTGTGTTTGTGGTGCAAGATATCAAGAAAAAGAGATAGATGAGTGTTTGTGGTTGAAATGCTTTAAAGATAAGCTTTATGCCGCCTCTGCGCATCCCAGGCGCATCGCCCCACGAGAGACATTGGTCTCAGGCGTACCGCGCAGATGGGGCAAGGCCAGATGATTTCCCTCTCCCGCGCGCATCGCTTATCGTGGGCGTGTGGCTCGGGGCGTACCGCCCCAGGCCATTTTCTTCGTTTTTCGATTTTATCTTCGTTTCGCGATTCCGGACAATCCGGAACTCCGTTTCGCGCTCGGTTTTCTCCCACGTTCATCATTTCTCACATATTTTCAATTTTTTTTAATAACCAAAACCATTCTACTTACGATTTCTTCAAACGTATTCATATTATTAAAAACGGGTTGTTACATGTTGGATGCTCCTTGAATCTTCAAAACCTTCAAAATCTCCTTTAGAAAGCTGTAGGAATTTTGTCCAGAAGGTATTTTAGCTCCAGGAAGTCCAACCCTTTGAAATGAGGTGAAAAGCTCAATTTATAGAAATTCTGGAACTTGGCACGGTCGTGCACCATAGGTGCACGGTCGTGCAAGGTGCTACAGTACTTCATTTTTGGTCTGGGACGGTTGTCGAAGTTGCCATTTTCAGCTAAGTCTCGAAAATCGACTCGAGGTGTCAGGCACGGTCGTGCCAAAAGTTGCACGGTCGTGCGCAAGTCGTCATGGCCGGCACTACCTCCATTTGGCCCGGCACTGCCTTGCTTTGGCCCGGCACTGGCTAGCTTGCACGGTCGTGCTAGGCTTATGCATGGTCGTGCATAGGCATGCACTGCCATGAATGGCCAAGCACTACCTGGTTGCACGGTCATGCAAGAAGGTGCACGGTCGTGCATAGGCCAGCACTGTCATGCATGGCCTAGCACTACCTGATTGCACGGTCGTGCAAAGTTGTGCACGGTCGTGCATTGGCAGGCACTGTCAGTGCAAGATTTGGCATGACAGTGCGCATCTGGGGATTTGCTCAGAAAATGTTGAAATTCCATACAAGGCTTGATTTTCTTCCGAGCAAGGCCGTTTATCCTACAAATTCACAAAAACAATAATTAGGACTATTTGTGAATGTATTTTCATGTTGTTAACGTTAAAACCGGGGGAATTTGAGTCGAATAATATGTATAATTTAATGTATATCAGTGTTATTGGTTTTAAAAGTATTTTAGAAATCATACAATTTGCAAAACAAGTAATTAACCGAGTCAACATCTGTCTAGTTATCGATTGTCAAAAAAGTCATTAATTTGTTTCCAAATCATAATTGTTCACTAACCAAAGCATAAATCATGTCTATGTGATTTTCAATTAGCAAGTTGTTGCGACCTCGTTATTTTACTAACTTGAAACCTGTAGAGAACACATTTTTCATACATTGTTGGAATCTTTTATTTAAGTTATAATTTGCATAAGTTTCTTTTACATAAATCCTAAAATCCAACATTTCAAGTTTACTTTTAATTGCAATTAGTTAAGTTACTTTATTTGTTTTCGAAAACATTTTCCACTTGACTCTTCGTGGATCGATAGTCGACTTTTCTTGCTAATGGGGTAGTATGACTTGAGTTTAAAACTCTTATTTTTTATTAGTACTTCGACATCATTAAACTTTGATCAAGAAATTGAACGCACAACTCAAAAGAATAACAACCTTTAGCATTGCATCTCCAAGTTCTTAAGCCACCAAGGATTGAAGATTTTGGCAATCCGCAAGGAAAGGCAAACCCAAATCAACAATCACCACTTGTTCAACCAATTCCTCAATTACAAAATCAATTTCATCATGTACCACATCCTAATCATCCTCCTAATGATGGCACAAATGTGAAACCTCGCAATTTCCAGGTCAGCATTAATTTTATTTTAATAATAATGTGTATTATTATTTCATACGTGGCACTAGAATAATTAGTATTTAGTGTGACACGTGGCACAACAGTTTGAACACATCGATAATTCAAGGAATTATCGTAAAACGCGTGCACATGTCTTGAATAACGAACGTTGGTGAACGGATCAAACCACAGTACACTATAACTGCACTTAGGTTCGGGAACCTAAATTAGTTAGAACAATGCTCATATGTCAAGAAACGATTACCGTAGTCGAGAAATTCGTGAAAATCGCTTCAAACAATGAAATTGGGCTCAACTGAGACCCATCGCGGTACGCGATGGGAACTCACATGGGCCTTCGCGGCACGCGAAGCCCAGGCGGGAGAATTTGAATTCTCTGAAAACTATCGCGGTACGCGACGACCGATCATCTCCCTGCATCGCGATACGAGGCGTGTTTCGGGAACCGAATGATTATTTTAATCATCGCGCTACGCGAAGCACCTTTTTGTACAGTCTCTGCGGTACGCGACGCAGCCCAACACGCAAAATCTTTATTTAACCAAGATAAAATCATTTCTGCCACCCCTACTCTAAAAATCTCGACCACACCCGACGAATTCGACTCAGAACTTTCTGTTGGAGCTATTTCTTGCTAACTAGAGCCATTTTGGGAAGTGTTCAAGGCCATTGGAAGGGTGTTCAAGACTTGAGGGGAGCTAGAAGGTACCAACCATCATCTTGCACGAATTGTAGCTACTGTGGAGACGATTTCAGAGCTTCTGGAAGATATCTAAACCTGTTCCAACCTTATCTCAGCCTTCTTGAACTCTCTAAGGTAGTTTTCTAGCACCATTTCGTGTTTTTGGCACTTGTTAGCACACATGCAATGAGAAATACCCACATGCATCACCATCACCACTTGAACCACGAATTTTTGGGTTAAGAATCTGCTATATGATGATTTTGTTTACTAATTTGATGGTTTAATGGCGATCTATGGTGATATTGGTATGATTATATAGTTATTTGATGATTTTGTTATGAAATAGGCACTTTTAATAACATGCATGTATGATCTAGACCCATTTGCATGAATATTGATGGTAATATGTTGTTAGACATGATCTAAGGAGTTAGAGATGTTGTTGTAACCATGAAATGTCAAAAAGGTGATAGTTACTATAAATGGTAACTTTATTTATGCAAGTATGTGAATAGATGAGTTTGTAACCACATGCATGTGATTAAATCTATGATTTATGCTAGAAAGGATGTTTTATGATGTTATTGACACATTGGAATGGTTAAAATTGCTAGAAGTAGGATATTCATGATTATTGCTATAAATAGAAACTTTTTGATATGAAGTTGCTAGAAATGATGAACTTGATAATTGTTTTATGTCTAACATGTTTAGTTATGAATAACTAATGATTTCTATGTTCTAAAATGGTTGAAATATGTGTTATGTCACAAGTTACTATAAATAGTAATTTATTTTGCAAAGTCTGTAAATAATAACATGTTTGTTGTAACGCATATGATTTAATGGTTATTTAGGACTAAGATGATGATATTATAATGAGATTGGTATCTAGACTTTGTAACTTATGCTTACTTTTGCAACTTTCTAAATATAGTAACTTTTACGCGCAAAACGTGCTTAACCGGCTATGTGTCACTATGTGCTATGTGATGACATGCTCACTTAGGATAAATATGCATATTATAATAATCGGATTATGATTTCTTACATGACTTTCCGAATATGGAAACTTTCCTGAAATGGAAACTTACTATAAATAGTAAGTCTCCTCACAAAAGTAACTTTGGTATCCACACACATCACATTACACCAAATCGCACGATATACGAGCACTTGATCCAAAACCGTCACCAACGGGTCGTTAGGTCAAACACAGTCAACAAGGTCAACACGACCCACACGACAACTTAGAGTTGTTAAACACTAACACGGTCCTGTGAGACCCACGTGTATGTAACACAAACTTACAACACCTATGTGATATAGGTGACTGCTAGCCGGCGAGCTACACGATTTCTGTAAGAAACGCACTACTCAAACTCAGGTGAGTTTACAGCCCCACTTTTACTCTTCATTGTTTTTACTAAACTTATGGGGTGAGAATTATATTGCAACTGTTTTAGATATATGGCTGGTATGTTGTAAACCATTTTTGAGTGTAACTATTATCGCTTAAAGTCCTCACTTATCCTTACCGTTAGTTGTAACAAACGAGTCGTTATTACGTAGTACTACTGGGTTTGACTAACCCCACTCGGCACCAATGTTGACTGGAGGTCATAACGAGTGTAATTTCGATGTTGATGTCGAGTTCAGCGATGACCCGCGGAGGCAAACGGAAACAATCGAGTTTCGGTAAGATGAACTGACACACTCCACGGATCGTAGATTCAACTACTAAACTTAACATACCTAGTATATGTCTGTTTACTATTTCTGTCTGTCTAAACCTGTGAACTCACCAACTTTTTTAGTAGACACTTTTCGCATGTATTCTCAGGTAACTGATGGAACCCAAGCTAGGATGCGCACAAGAAAGCACTAAGGAGTCTGGCTGGCATATAGACTCGTGTCCTAGGCTTATGTTTGAATTATGTCTTTTAAAACAACATTAATCATGTAGTGTCTTAGACAATTTACTTTCCGCTGTATTACTCTTTATTTCCGCTGCTTTTAATATTAAACATTTTCCGCTGCGTATTATTGAAACTTGCATTATTTTACAAATCTGTGTGATTGTGTAACTCATATAGAGTCGTTCTATATGACCTTGAGCTGTGATTCTGGCCACGTCACACCCGCGCGGTCTGACACCGCACGTGAGAATTTTAGGGTGTGACAACAAATGTCAATACTAATGAGGAGAGAAATACGTTTGATAGAGTTAGGGGCCGTTTGGTTGTGTCTGAATCATTAAGATCTGAATGGTTAAGATGTCTGAATGGTTAAGAGGGTCTGAACCATTAAGTGGTGGTGTTTGTTTTAGCATCTGAATGAAAAATACCTTTTAATTGAAAAACCCTAAAAAAAATAAACCCATCCCGTCGGTCGCACCCACTACCGCATCCCCGATTCTTCCCTCGATGTCGTCGCCCCCGCCTCCCGTCGCCGCCTTTGCATCATGTCGTCAACCTCAACAACTCATCCCCATCGCCATCGACCTCCTTCAACCATCGGTCGCCGCAATCGAACCATCTGAACCTCCGTCGAGCATCAATCGGTCGAACCATCAATCCCCCGCCGCAATCGAACCATCTGAATCTCCGTCGAGCATCAATCGGCCGAACCATCAATCCCCCGCCGCAATCGAACCATCTGACCCTCTGTCGAGCATCTGAACGTCCGCAATCGAACCATCGGGCGTCGGCCGGCTGTGGGATGTGATGCGGCCGGCGGTGGGGTCGAGGGGCGACGCGGTGTAGTAGCGGGGGGGTTGAGCGGCGCTAGGGTTGGGCGAGGAGGAAGACGACGGGAAAGAATGCCTTTTTCTCCATTAAGAGCTATTCAGACTTGGTTCAAGGTCTGAATGGTTCAGACCTCCATTCAGATGTTTTTTTCTGTTCAGACGTCTCAAACAAACGGTCTGAATCTGAATGGTTCAGATTCAGACCCATTCAGACCTATTAAGTGGCTACCAAACAGTCCCTTAGTCAACTTCAGATAGTAGGAAGTGGTGGAGATAGAGTATACAATGGGATGATGATGGAATGAGGATGGTTATAATCAATGTTTTCATAGCCGGACGTCGAACCAGTCTCCTTACTGGTCAGATGTTCGACCGGTCGGACCGGTCGAACCGGTTTTAAGAACCGGATGATTTAATAAACGTTTTATAAATAAATATATATATATATAATAAAAATAAAAACGGTTCAACCACCGGTTCGCCGGTTCGACCAGTCGATTCACCCAAAAACGGCCCCGAACCCCTAACCGGACCGGTTCCTGGTTCGACCGGTCCGGACCGGCCGGTCCAGTTTTCAAAACATTGGTTATAATCTTCAAAATTTCAATGCTGCATATAAAATTAAAAAAAACCAGTTTAATTACTTAAAACCTGAAACTAATCCTAAACTGTTTGGGTTTTTTTAATATAAAATAACTAAAAAAAACAGTTTCTAACTGGTTACATGCCAAAACTTGTTTGGTTAATTGGTCCTAGGGTGTTCATTTGGGTTATTCGGATTTGAAAATTTTAAGACCATATCTGAAACCCGGCCCGATCCAAATTTGAAATTTGTTAATCCGATCAGAATTTATCCGGAAAACCCGAACAAACTTACTTTTACATCCGAGTAATCCGAGCAACCTGAATAAACATGTTTTATTCGGGTTATTCAGATTGAAATAAGATATACCATCCAAATAGATAAGATTTTGTAGATTTGATAATCCAATTAGAAAAACGAGTATCCGATTAGAAAAACGAATAGCAGATCCAAATCTATCAAACGTTTGAATCTTTAATTAAGATCTTACGATGATTCAGAAATTTCCTTGGCCCCCTTTTTCTTCCTCATAAATAACGACGCCCGTCTTCTCAACTCAAGCCACCAACCAAACTAACCTCCATCTTCGTCAGAAACCGAATATCCGGCGGTTATGGGCGGCACCACCACACCACCCTCGGCGTCCGATACCGCCTTCGACGACTTTGAATCTCCGGCGCTCCTTCTCCTCCCAAAACCCGATGCAAAACCCCCGCAAGATTCATACCATCTAGCCTACATCATCTACTTCATCCTCGGCACAGGCTACTTGGTCCCATGGAACGCATTCATCACAGCCGTCGATTACTTCTCCTACCTCTATCCCGATGCCTCCGTTGACCGTGTGTTTGGCGTCGTGTACATGGTCATAGGACTCGTATGCCTTATCTTCATCGTCTTCTACTCGCACAAATCAAACGCCTTCGTCAGGATTAACGTTGGTCTCGGTTTGTTTGTGGTGTCGTTGCTTGTTGTTCCTGTGATGGATGTAACTTATATCAAGGGTCAGGTCGGAGTTTACGCCGGGTTTTATGTGTCTATTGCCGCGGTGGGGCTGTCTGGAATCGCGGATGCGTTGGTTCAGGGAGGGGTTATCGGTGCCGCCGGTGAAATGCCGGAGCGGTATATGCAGGCTGTTGTTGCCGGAACTGCTGCTTCAGGTAAAATCATCTAGTCTTCCAATTTTGTATATTTGGGGATTTTACTTGACCTAACTGAATTGGGGATAGTATAAAAAATTCGAATTGGGGTTATTATACTGATTCAATTTCAAGCTAGATTTTCCCATCAAAATGTATTTGATCAGTATAATTCAGAAATTAAATGGTAGAAACCAAGCTCCCTAAACTGAAATGCTGAGATTGTTGATTACAGGAGTTCTGATATCAATTCTAAGAATATTTAGTAAAGCTGTATACTCCCAGGATGAAATCGGGCTAAGAAAAAGCGCCAATCTTTACTTCATAGTGAGCATAGTGGTGATGATCATATGCATTGTCTTACATAATGTAGCTCACAGACTCCCTGTTATCAAACATTACAACAATTTAAAGATTCAAGCAGTAAATGATGAAAAAGATGGTGATACCCTTTGCCAGTCTGCATTATGGGACATTGTTGGGACGGTTAAATGGTACATTCTTGGAATCGTTATGTTATACGTTGTGACATTAGCCATTTTCCCAGGTTATATCACAGAGGATGTTCATTCTCAAGTCCTTGGAGACTGGTACCCAATCATTCTTATCACCAGTTACAACGTGTTCGACTTGATTGGAAAATCCTTGACTTCCATTTATGTTGTTGAGAACTCTAAGGTGGCTATAGGTGCATCTTTTGCTCGACTTTTATTTTTCCCGGTTTACCTGGGTTGTTTACATGGTCCTATGTTTCTTAGAACCGAGATACCAGTAACCATTGTGACTTGTCTTCTGGGGCTCACAAATGGCTACTTGACTAGCTGTTTGATGATGGTGGCTCCTAAAACTGTGCCACTTCAGCACTCAGAGATGGCTGGGACTGTGCTTGTGCTGTTCTTGGTTGTGGGTTTGGCGACTGGATCGGTTGTTAGCTGGTTTTGGGTCATTTGATTTGATTGGTGTTGTATTTGGATTCCTTAATAATGTAGATATCATTTCCTTTTCCTTCCCCTTTTGATTATTGCGACTTAACATGTGTGTTTGTTTGTATTTTCTTTTCGCTCTTTGTTGACTATGGATGCTAAATATGTGACATAATTAAACGCTTGCGTCTTTGATTGATTCATGTTTTAGGTATTTTCTGTCAATTATTATCATATATGGTTTTGAAGTTTTGTTGTCGATGAAATCGTGATTATACATAGATAGATGGGCATTAAATTAGATAGGAGAGCCGAGGTCCGCGGATGCAAGTATGCAACACACAAAGGAAGTAGCAATGAGGCCTTCCTGCCTGGAATGGATACCTCTCTACAAATTGAGCGTATTACATATTTTTATGTAGCGGGGTTGTACTGTCCCTCTACCTAAGAGCACGTCTCTAGTTTAAGAAATGAAGTATCTAGGGCCGACACATATATACATTATATGCATGCACCACTAATGATGTTTTTAACCAGGTGGACAAGCAGATGGATGTATGTATTGAAATAAACAAAGCATTTCAAGATAGAAGTACGTGCCCTGTCAAGACATGGATAAATAAACATCACCAGCTGCTGGTGCAACACGAGGCATGCGGCAAAATAGAGTTGATTGGTGGTTGAACTTCCCATTCGTACCCCATCTTTAAACAAAGTTCAAACAATTCCCAATAAATTAATTAATATCCATTTTTATTTTCTTTTCTTTTTTTTTTTTTAACTGATATATCTGTAATTTTCAAATACTTGAAACTACTAAAATCATACCTTGACATATATAGGAATTGACAAAACAAACCATAATAATTTACTTAGTGCCGTAATTCAAAACGCTTAATAATTTTATAGTTTTTTTACATGTTAGTTCTTAATAATAAACTAAAGTTCTAATGAGATTATGCTAAATTCTGTATCATGCGTCTAATATTTCGTGTTTTAAGAAGGTGGGTTTTGGAACGTATTGCGACACAACATCAGCAATGTCAAACAGTTGCTTGGTTTGCGATCATAAAAAATAAACCATTAACACACATACCCCCTTACAATATTTGGATGGAGGGATCTTAAAGACAGCTTCTTTCTGGTACTCACGATGATTTTGGCATGAATTCATTCTCTCTTCCTTTGATTTATTAATTAATTGAACAACATTTCAATATTGATTAATTGAGAAAAGCATCACAAGACAATTGAATTCGATCTCAACAAGGGTTCTTCATTTTAATCCTCAGTTTCCTGGCAATTTGGGTTGCTTTTGGATGCACTGGTCTCTTGCTAGAATCACATTCTTCAACCTCAACCCAATTAATAACCTTTAAGATAAGTGATTGAGGAACTTTTTCCATTGATGTCTTCTTCATTCCCATTTCCAATGCTTTCTCCAAGAACTCCATAAACCAATTCCCCGCCTCCGTTTCAATCTGCATTCCCAAACTTATAGACTTACTTAAACTGCAACTAGACCCTCCTCCTCCTCCTCCTGGATTCTTATTTTCATCATTGTCAAATACTTTCAGCTTTTGATTAGGTCTCGTTTGCTTCCCTAAAATCGTCGTTGGCTTTTGATCATTTCTTTCGGGAAATGCTGCAACTGATTTACTTAAGGCAACTCGCCTTTTGGGATCTGAAGTATTCATGACATCCTGCAAGGTTTGCGTGTTGTTTTCAGATGAGATTTGGGCTGTTGCTGCCTTGATTGAGGTCATTTCAGCTACTGCTTGAACAATCTGACTATGGAACTCAAGAAACTGGTCAATACAGTCTGCTGGATGTTCAGGGTTGGCTGATTTGCTCAAATTGGACAGATTCCTGTGGAAATTTAATGTTAAATTTAACAAAATGAATGAATGCTGACAATAATTTTTTTTACTAAGTTATTCATACTTGAGCGACCGGACAAGAGTTTCAGTGGCCGAGGCTTCTCGAAGTGCTTGAAGGGCAATCTTCTGCGCTGTTTCTCGTTGCTGAATGGCTTCCTGAAGTGACATTGGTAGGAAAATATGACATAGCCAAAAAAGTTATTATTGAGGGTAACTATCTTTTTTGTAAAGTTAGAAATTACTAATGAGTAAAAAAAAATTGCAACTTTTGAAGTTTTATAAAGTAAAAAACTCTGCATGGTGTTGTAATATGCAAAAAAACATTGCAGTCTTGTTGAAGATGTACCTTTCCTAGAAGGCCAAGTTTTCCGGGTAAATTAAATGAAAAGCAGGTGTCTCCATATGGAGAATCCTGTTGTGAAGCCATCTGAGAGTTTGAATAACTCTTCGTCTCCGAACCAACACTTGGGGAAGACGGCACTGACACTCGTGTGTTCCTTAAATTTGGAGGTGGAGTTGTGCTTTTCTTTTCCTGCAATATATATTCAACATCAACATCACTTGAAAACATTATCGTTGTAAAGTGCCAATGAAGTTAAAATTCAGTATAATTGATTAAAAACAGTGGAAAATTGCCTAGAAATAATAACTAACTACCCGTCCGGTGACCGGATACAATGGTATAATAATTGTTTAACTAGGATAGTGGAGAAGTGAGCTTAAACTATTTTCATAACTAGCTTTTAAATTAAATTTACAAAGCTGAGATTTATTATCAGTCATTTTAAACGACCCAAATCTTCTCTCAGGTCATTTGAATTCACCGAGAACCATATATATACAATTACTTAATTTAAATTTTTGAACAAATTTGACAATAACTTTTCAACTTAATTATGATACAGCTGAAAATTATACATGAACTATTTCTTCTAAAAACTATAAGATATTTGAGATTTCTAAATTAAAACAAATTCAACCCTTCATTGAAACAATTTCTGTTTTGAATGGCTTATTCACTCGTTATTAACCTTGTATTCTAGACTAGACAATTAACATTATTAAATCAAGACCATATGGAACAGTTTTTGCTTATAGATCCTGTCAAGTCCATCATAACATCAACTTATCAAGCATGATAAGCTGTAATATAACCAACAATGTTTTGAATTGATTATATATACCAAAGATGAAGATGTACCTACAGCTGTTTTAAAAGGACTTCTCAAAATCTTTGCATCTCTGTCGCAAATTGTACTTTTACTCCTCGTATACTTCATCATAGAAGCGTTAACAGCACAACTTTTTCTAGTGGCAGGACTTTCAGTCATCTTGGATAATAACAGCCCACCTGCAGAGCTCCTAACTCCACCATTTGAGCACCCATCCTTCGCAGTTGCTCTGCTTCTTATCAATGGTGACATAGGAACCCTCATTGCAGACCGTGATTTCACAGGCGTACAATGATCAAAATCCAGAGGACATGGCTTTAAAACTATTGGTGATGCACAAACCCCATCTTCCCCCTTTTGTCCCGTGCCCCAAGAACCTCTTCTTGGAGCTGAACATTTGGTATTCGAATTGAAAATCGATTTGTGCTCCCCTTTATCTCTAAGACCCATCAGGGGTTCAGGCGTTCCAACAAACGGGTGGCGGCCCGGAAGCGGTTTTGCACCTTTGGCTACCGGAACAGGGGATCCGGGCTCCAAATTATCAATGTAAATGAACTGGCCAAGCTGCATTTTGTTGCTGAGAACAAGATCATCTTGTTCGAAGGGTAGACTTACATAGATTGAATGTGACGAGTCGGAAACTTTGATGTAAAACCCATGTTTTGGCCATAGATCTTTCTCATCGAGATCAGCTGGGACGATATCTGTCACCTGCAAAAGTGAACTCCTGTGCTCACTTGTGGGCTTCACCCCTGAATTCATCCCATTCAGAAGCTTCAGCAAGATTCCGGGTGCTAATGCAGCCATATTGATCTATTAATAACGAACTTGATGGCAAAATTTGGAGATTTTTTATTATACACTTCAATTTGATTGGAAGATTTAGGGTTTCTTGAGGGGAATTGATGTTTTTAAAGATAATTCTGCTATAAAAATTAGGGTTTTGATTGACGATTAAATTGATGGAAAGGATTTGTGGGCTATTCGGGGTTTATCGAAAGAGAAATGTAACGGTAACTAGAAGTGAGAAAAGGGCTGAATTTTTAAATCTGATATATTTTGGGAACGTTGTAGAAGATGAAGAGACGGCCAACGGTCATATTTGTGCCGTTGAGGTGGCTGCCATGTTCATGAGGATATTTAATGACTTTTTGGAAATTTAGTTGTGTATCGTACATACATTTAATCAAGTTGCATGTTCAAACTATGCATAATACATATTATTTTTTTTTAACCAAAGTGACAATAATGTCACGAGCTTAACACACATATAAAAGAGTAGGTTGGTTTGAAGTTGTTCCTTCAAGAAACAATTATTGTGCTAAAATAAAACATATTTAGAAAAACAAATGCTATTACCAAAGGGCTTATAGCCCAATGGTACCCCCTTGACTTCCCAAATGGGAGGCATTGGGTTCGAGTCTTGGCTAGAGCAAAAATTGCTCAGGCTGAGCTAGGGGGTTTTCTTAGTGTGGGTTTCCTCCTAGATGGAGGTGTCATGGTACACATTTAAACGAGGGGTACTAGACATTAGCTGTTCAAAAAAAAAGAAAAACAAATGCTATTAGCACCACATTTATAAAATCGAATTCTATGTTACTTTATTTACACCATTCAACAAACCATTTGTGTTTATGGCCTACTAGCCATACCAGTCAGATCCATCGAACATGATTTAATAATTAAAAGCCATCACAAAATATATAATTTGATAAAATATTTACAATGTAGTGTAGTTTCATTAATTTTCTTATGTTTTGATAAGGATTTGTAATTTAAACAATATACAAACATTTAAAAATAATAATATATGTAGTTTGGAGTAGTAACTTAACCCAAAAATAATATTTCTAGAAAGAAAAATCGGTTTACTTTAATCAGACTGACTTCATGCATGACCGGTCCTCTATACTCCCTGCCAAGATTGTACAATTGTGAAACATTGAGTACACATTTAATTTTTATTTATTTATGACTTTGGTTAAATGTCCTTTTGTAATTGATGACGTAGGATAGAATATCTTGGCTAACATGCTAAAGACATAAACACTAAGAAAATGGAACATCCTGGCTGACTTACCAAGACGGCAAGGGCAAGTGAAATATCCTGACTAACTTGCTAAACAATCCAACAACACAAGGCAAGACAGACAGACAACCAGATGGCCAGACAGCAAACACACATGAATAGGACAAAGTAGATCGTACATGTAAAGGAGGGAAAAGAGCCTAGAAGATGACAAAGGAAGCCACCTTATGTCTAAAGGATAAAGCTGGTGTTTCACGAAATGCCAGCCCCTAAGAAAAGATGGCAGAGCAGCAGAGCAACAGTAGTCAACTCCTTATACCAAAAAGGAACTAGTCACAGTTATTAAGGAAAATGTCTGGATACCAGGAAGATATGATACCCAAAGAGGAATAGAGTGAATCTGGGAGATCACAGGTTCCCAGGGCTCCCAGCACTATAAATAGAGGAGCAAGGCATATCAGCAAAGGGGTTCACACATTCAACCTTGTCTCTCACCTCTACTCTCACTTTCACTTATATATCATCTCCGACTTACCGATGACTGATCCCGATGTCGAAGCATGGTCGCAGAAGGTCTCCTCCTGCAGTATAGCAAGGCGTCGTTCCTGCCTTAGCCGGATAGCAAGGAATGGTAGCTCCAGGTCTCCTACCAAGACCCAGCAAGTAAATACCTCAACGTGAGTTATACGAACGAGTTGGTCTTGCCAACTTGACAACTATAACCAGGCGTTTCTTCTTCTAGCCGTACTTCTAACATATATTGCTAACCATGCTTAAAGTAAGGTCTTGGTTTCTGATAAGACCAAGACAGCCCTTTCTTACAGTCTTCCTGGCACCCACACTTTTCTTATCTCTTATCTTTTATAGTTACTTGTCTATATGATTGTATATTCTTCATAAAGATACTGACTTGAGCATCGGAGTGCCCTCGGGGAAATCCCTTCGGGCCCTCTAACGTAGATCTTCAATGTTGTTGTAGATAGGTTCCATACCCGGGATAGCAAGGTGTAACCTGACTCGGGATAGCAAGGCATCACTTGTCCCGACATCATGCCCCCTCGGATCTGGACCCTTCAGCAGTAATACTTATAAAACCTTTGATTGAACTTGATTAGACTGATCGACATACATATTATGCCTAAAATAAAGGACATGTTTGATGACCTTTTTATGGGCACATGTTTTGTTTAACTGTTTTTCTACAAGTGTCATAACTTTATATTAATATATGGATATCTATAACTTCTATAGCAATACAAAAACACTTTGGCCCAGTGTAAAGCCGACTTTAGAATGACAATAACTTCAGCACACATGAATTGATAAACTAGCACATGCAAATTAACTATTTAGTTTCTTTGAACTTATTGAATCCCAAATGACTAAATCAAAATAAACTTCAAATACTAAACTAATCAAATTAGTTACTAAAGCGCTTCTAGTTAATGGCACTCTATGTTAGAGATCCCTTCCAAATTATGAGAGAATTGAAGTCTTGTTTTAAATTAATTGGTGTCGCCTTACGAATAAATTAGATAGATTTGTGAGCTGATAACAATAAAAATATTCAAAGTTGAATTTTAATAATATTAACTATGACTTATTGATGGGTTGTAAAACACATCCGGTTTTTAAGTAATTTTGAGTCGATTTTAAGTTGTAAATAGGTCGTTAAGGGTTGTTTTTAGTTTCTTTTTACATTTTGTGGCTTTTACAGGTTTGTCGAGTGAAATGAGCGGAAATCGAGTTCGAAACCCGAAGGAATCGAGCCCCTGTTGAAATCAAGATAAAAAGACAAATTTTCATCATTTGGACATCATCGCGGTACGCTAAGAGGAAGAAACAAACCTTCGCGATACGCTAAGGAATTCGGGAGTTGCCCGCTTGTTTTGTCCATCCCGGTACGCTGAGATGGTTTGAATTGAGCATTGCGGTACGCGATGAGGTTTGAATTTTGAAAAAAGTCAAGTTGAATGCAAGAATAAAGAGGAGACGCTCCCCAGTTGTTTCAGTCATCATATTCGACCATTTTTGAAGCAGAGGAGCAAACCAGGAGCATTGGGAAGCATTTGGAGAGCTTTGGAGGGCTAGGAGGCTAGGTTTTCATGTGAATCTATCTTGGTCACTTCTTGTTTCTCACTTGTTCTTCTTTTTCAGTAGTTTATTACATTTCATTCTGTTGTTTATGATTGTTATTGACTGATGATGATGTATTTTGGCTAGTTCTTTGATTCTACTTAGGTTAGAATGAATGTTTGATGGATTATTGATGACTATTGACTATGGTTTTGATTTTTGATGGAAAACACTTTTGTAACAGATTTTATTATGTCATTTTGATGAGTTTTGCATATATAATCTTGATTATAACAGTTCATATCATGTTCCATACGTGTTTATTGAATGTCTTTCGGTGTTAGACACGTAGTAGGTCATCGACTTGGTGTTATGACTAGTTTATGGCTTGTTTGATATCACTAGCCATAGAAAAAGATGTAATTGACGTTCTTAGGGTTCTATGTGTATCTAAGTTTAGAAATCCGAAAGGTGATAGACTTGTCGGGTGATCTTTAGCATTAGGGTTTTTTTTAGTAATTACCCGGAAGGGATAGTTCTTTGAAAGACTTAGTGTTATTGTCATTTCGTGTCAAATTAGACATTTTAAGATTACCCCTTGCATCTTTGGTGTATTGGAATAAGAAAATCAGGAATGTGACTTGTTCATTTGAGTACAAAAGTGTTATTGGAAAAATCCGGGAGGTGATTCAACTAACTAGTGTGTTTATTGCAAGATTAGGTTTTCTTAGTTGGTTGCATCTGGTAATTGATCCAGAATCCATTAGGTTACCTATATTTTGCTGTTTAAGATCCTAGTTTCATCGTGTCAAACAAAGTCAATAGTGTCAATAATCACAAACAGGAATTCTACCTAAGTAGAGTTTTTCCCAATTGTTTAAGTTTTTCTAAAATAGTAAGTCATTTCTTTTAATTAAATTTGTTAATCTGATTTTAGGGTTTAATATTAGTTGAATATAATTTTTCTAATTTAATTAGGATAATTAGTTTAATTAATTTTGTACTTGTCATTTTTATTCAAAACCCCCCTTTTGTTTTAAATCATTTTCTAATCTTGTTTCGTTAAGTTAGTGTCTCGTAGGTTCGATATCCGGACTTTCATTAGCTATTCTACAATTAATAGGTACACTTGCCTGTCGTAGTGGTTTAGTTTAGGATTTTCGGTTTTAACTCGTTGTAATTAAGTTAAGTCTAGGTTAGTGTTTTTAGTTATTTCTTAGACCACTTTTAGAAACATCACTTATTAACCCGTACGAATTTATATTAACAATTTGATCATTGATGATTACAACTTTTATTTTCATTTTTAAGGGCATTTCTAATAGCATAATAATCAATGATTTGCATTTGATTTTCACTGTATTTCACTTTTATGTTTTCCTTTTTCTTTCTGAGTCATCATTGTGTGCGAAATCAAGTGAAAATAAAAGTAAATCAATGAAGATTATGCTATAGAGTATGCTTCTGGTAATGAAAGTGAAAGTTGTATTATTATTTAAATTATTGTTATGATTACGAGAGTCTGTGGGTTAAAGTTTAAATAAGTAAAATCAAATTTGTCAAAATTAAACAAATGAAAAAATGAATAAGATAAGCTAAAATGATTATTAGGTTTGTAAATAATCCAAGGGCTTATTTGAGTTCATTGATTTATGGGCTACTTGGTAGTATCTGAATAGAATGATAACGTCTGAATGATTCAGATTTGATAACAAATCTGAATGGGAAAAAACGCACCTGAACCATTCACATGTCGTCTTCGATGGGACTTGGCTCACCTTCAACCGACCGAAACACTGTGGCGTCGTCCTTCCGCCACATCATTGCCGCCCCATCTGAACCACACTCATTGCCGATGCCACAAACCACGGTCATCACTAACGCTCGTCACCCCATCTAAACCCGGCGCAGTTGCTAACCACTGTCTGTCGCCACCCTGACCTACGACTTCATCTGTTACCGTGACTACCTACACCTTATGGTTTCATCTGCTTCCGCGACCTAAGACATACGCCTGTCGCCGTCGCAAACTGTAACATCTGTGCCGGAATCGTTACCGGAACAGTAAACTGTACAGTAACTTGTACAGTAACTCAAGTACACATTACGGGAAACTATGTTTAGACTATTGATGCAATTCTGATTTACAAGAAACTATTAAACGATTGTCTGAATCTGACTTGAACCTTAGGTTTTAACAGTCAGAAACATGTCAGACAACACATTGTTGAAACATGAATAACTGATGTGATACTATTTGTGTAAACGTATGTGAGGTTAAACAAGACAAAACCTTAACAGTTATTGTTCCGGAATGCTAAACCGACGAGTTATTCGTATAGGTGACAATCTGTACGAATGATTCTGATAGTTTAACATTCTGAAATAATGACTTAACAGTAGAAAACAAGAATCAGAAAGCCAAACCATCGACGTGTTCGTTCGAATGACGATTCGAACGAATACGCGCGATGGCGACGCGATCTGATGAAACGATAACGAAAACGAATAACGACACGAACGATCATAAATTTAAAGAAATGTTATATTTCTTATTTTACAATTTTGAAACTCATCATAAAATAATTTAACTTTAACTATCTTAATTTAAATCGCGAACAAATTAACTAAACGCGAAAAATATTAAAATTCGATATTTATTTATACGCAACGATATTTAATATAATTCCTAATAATATTTATAATTTGATCATCCTAAAATAATTCTTTTTATTTTAATTACGAAAAATACGCGTGAAAATCCGGTTACGCGACGGAATTACGAACCGAGCTACCGAAACGAACCCGAATACTCGTGGGGTATTTAAACATCAAATGAGGATAAATTCCTCATTTAATACACACCCACTCTCTCACTACTAGCCATTCCCGTTCATTCTTTTTTCCACCAACAAAAAGTCACCATTTTTGATCTTTGAAGCTCTCTAACTTGCTTGAATCTTAACCAAATCAAGTGATCTTGGAACCTAAACGAAGCTCTAGTCATCCTCTACAAGGAAGTACAACAGATCTAAGCATTTATCCAGCCATCTTCGAGGTAATTAAGCTTAAAGTCCACGAAAATAGGGTTTTTATGTGTGTTATTTGATCCACCATGGTTGACCGGCTTTAGATGGGGTTACACGCATTATACTCTGTTGAATACTCCCTCGTGACACCACCTTAGGCTAACACAACCACTAGAAACAGCTTACAACTGGTTCGAGCCGAGGATGATGATGCAAGGTGGCTGGTTCGTGCAAGGAAGGGGTGGCCGAACCCTCTCGAGACCACTAACCCAGCCGAGCCTTGCTGAGTTCAGAGCCCGAACCATATCTCCCAGAGGACGAACCATCTGAAGCTGCGAACCCTTGACGAGCCTTGTTCTTGATCATCTCAGCCGAACCCTGCAACAAGGTTGACGAACCCTTAAGCAAAGCTTTAGCCTACGAACCCTTTTCATGCCATCTGCGAACCCACTGCCGGACCTACTGTTCAACTGAACGAACCCATGCATGGCTAGTTAGCCGAACCATGGTGTGCTTTCTGGTGAACGAACCTTGTACCTATGGTGTAAAATTTAATCTGGCAACAATTCCGTTGAAGTGTTTAGACTTATTTTATGTTCAGCCCAAGGTTAACAGGCCCACTTGCCCTTGGATTTGGCCAACACAGGTGGTCAAGCAGAATATTGTTGTTCGATTCATTTGGGGCCACACACAGCTTACATACATCAGCCCAATTTCTTTAACAGTCCAACATTCATTAAATAAAATTCTTGATGTATTGGCCCACTTTAACCATAAGACCGCCAGCCATGTTTCGGCCCAACACCACTCTTGTGACCAAATCAATACTAGGCCCAAACTAGTTAGTGATACCCATTTTCTCGGCCCAAAAGTTAGCCCATTAATTTATATATCCTCGGCCCACACACATACAAATCCATAAGGCCCAACAACATAGAATCGGCCCAACTTATTTCCTTGGCCATTAAGATTGCCGGCCCAAACCCTTGGCCCAATTTCCTTGCTATGGCTTAAATTAGATTACCTAGGTCCAACAGTATTAAACCGGCACAATATGATTATCAAGCCCAAATTTATTTGGTCTTGACCTACTCATTCAGTCCATGGAATCATGTAGCCTAATAGTTTACTCGACCAATAGGACACCCAATCATTTGATTTCAACGTATAGACCATGTTGGCCCAAGTGGCCCATGGTCGCCATATCGACCCACTTTACCCAAAGAAGGCCCAACCTAAACCTTTCGGGCCAAACTCTTTTGGTTAGATCAATAAATATTCAAGAGGCCAATAGTGGCCCATGTGACTCACGAGACTCAACAATATCCGGCCCAATGGATTCAAGTAAATAGCAAACGCACGAATGAATGTTTGATATGATCAAAACAAAGGATAAAGATATTATGGGATATCATCTTGTTGTTATAAAGTAATAACAAGTCGTAAACAAACTACATAAAGGCTTGAAAGCCTATTATACAATTGATAACTGGTAACTAATGAGCAACCATGGGATTTTGAACAATAAATAATTAGGGCCGGATAATAAACAAGATTCTTAAGTGTTAGTCAACTTTAGGACTAACACTTACACGCACAACAAATCCTTATAAAATTATACTTATAAGTTACAAACATTATGAAATCAATACAGGAACGTGAACATCATATCAAGTACGAACAAAGAGAGCGTGCATTCGCATTCTACTTAGTCAAACACTACGGACATAAAGTGAGTTCATTGTCCCCTTTCAAACTTATTTGTTTTACTTCGGGACTGAGAAGCATGTTAAACATTTTCATAAAACTCTTGAAATGTTATTTAATGCTTTAAACATAAACTTGATGCTTATAGTGAAACTTATGCGGGAACTTAGAATACTTTGAAAAGCAATAGACTTGAAACTTATACTTAAACTTGAGGCTTGAAATCATATGCTGGATGCCTATGAGACTTGATCTTTATGCTATAACAATAAGCTTAAACATGGTGATTAATGCTTATGTTATGAACTATATTCTTAAACTATATTCTTAAAGCTTATGCTATAAACTAAATTCTTAAGCTATACTCTTTATATTTATGTTCTAAACTATATTCTTAAACGCTACTCTTGATGCTTACGCTATAAATTTTATTCTTAAACTACATGCTCGATGCTTATGCTATAAACTATATTCTTAAACTATACTCGTGATGCTTATGCTATAAACTATATTCATAAACTAGATGCTTAATGCTATATACTAATGCTAAGTGCTAATGCTATAATGCAAATACTATATGCTTATCATGCTTAAATGCTCGAAATGCTTGAAGTGCTCATAATGCTATAAACTTTGAATGCTATAAACTTGTTATGCAAAAGCAACGGTTTGGCCTCTCAGTGCTTGCCTCACCGGTTGTTAAACTTATTATACTAAACAACGGTTTGGCCTCTCAGTGCTTGCCTCACCGGTTGTTAAACTTATTATACTAAACAACGGTTTGGCCTCTCAGTGCTTGCCTTACCGGTTGTGAAACTATTTGGATGCTAAAACTATTGGCTATGGAAGAACAATAGTTGGTCTCTCAGTGCTTGCCTTCATGTGTTCTTCCTAGTCGGGACTTGAAGAACAATAGTTGGTCTCTCAGTGCTTGCCTTCATGTGTTCTTCACAGTCAGGACTAGAAGGCACCTATTATGGTCTCTCAGTGCTTGCCATAGGGTGACCTTTATAGTCGGGACTTGAGGGGTAGACTTATGGCCTCTCAGTGCTTGCCATACAGTGACTTCTCAATGTTCACTCATGCTATAAACTTAAACATAATGCTAAAGCTATAAACGATATGGAGGGTAGGTAAGACGCTTAATTATCATTAACAGCAATGTCCTATGCGACTTAGTATGTGGTGGGACGGCGTCTGGGCGGGTTGTAGGCTCGACTCAGGGGTATGCCCTATACATAAGCATACCGAGTTGGATGATACAGGTGGTGTTAATGAAATTAAGGTTGTTACCTAGGGGAAACATGAATGCTTTTGGGTCAATATCATAAACTTTAAACATGATGCTTTTAAACGAATATTGAAGCTATTACATACGAATGCTATAGACTTGTAAACTTTGAGACAATAAACTAAAGCTGTGATGAGGAATGAATCGAATGATAGGTAAAATGCTTAATTATCATTAATAACAATGTCCTATGTGACTTAGTATGTGGTGGGACGGCGTCTGGGCGGGTTGTAGGCTCGACTCAGGGGTATGCCCTATACATAAGCATACCGAGTTGGATGATACAGGTGTTGTTAATGAGGTTAAGGTTTTACCGAAGGAGGTTTGCTAAAGCTATTTTCTTTTAAACTTATAAACTCCATGAACTCACCAACCGTTGTGTTGACTTTGTTTTCTTACATGCTTTCTCAGGTAACGCACAGGAATAGGCTTAAGCTTTTGGGATTGCATACTAGGGTGCCAGTTAGCAGACCTAGTAGACTTTTGGAGAAGCACATATTATGCTATGAATGTGATACACTTTTGATATCTTGTACAGTCACAAGATATAAACATGTTATTCTTTTGATAGGTTTACCTAGTTAAATTGCAGAACTTTGGTAATGTAATTTAACTTTGTAATCCTAATTATCATTTGATTGTGCTTTAGTTATTCTTAGACATTGATGCTATGTAAACAATCTGATCATCACGATTATCACCCGCGATATCACGCCCCGGGAACCTTCCGCCCGACGGGGACTCCGATCCAACCCCGCCGGCTCGGGGTGTGACAGATTGGTATCAGAGCTCAAGGTTATAGAGAATAATAGGTCATTACATAAATGGTTTGGCCTAGACTATAACTTAGGGACCCTTCATGTAGAGAACATAGGAATTAGAAAATTTCTTGCATTGTGTCTTCTGCATTCGATCACTGCACTAACCAAATTCCTTTGGTTATGATCAGAATGCCGCCTAGAAGACAACCTACACCGGTACCTACACCACAGACTTCTGCACCTCACTCTTCCACACCATCACCACCAGATTCACCACCGCCACCTCCTCCTCCTCCACACAGTCCTCCTCCAAACCCGAATGCAGGCATAAGCACGACTTTGGTGTTAGACCCTGCTACTATTGCTTTGGCAACATTACTGAGTAGTCAGTTGACTAATCAGATGAAGGATATCATCCCGGAGATGATCAACAGGATTCAAGGCCATGGCAATAACTCTGGTCATACTACAGGAGAAGCTAGTGGAAACACTAAGCACACTTCAGACTGCTCCTACAAGTCATTTGTTGGATGTAACCCACCAAGCTTCACAGGCGTTGAAGGAGCCGTTGGACTGATCCAATGGCTGGAGAAAATGGAGAACACTTTGGACATAAGTAGTTGTCCGGAACATCACAAAGTTCGTTATGCAGCTGGATCCTTTAGCAAGCGAGCTCTAACATGGTGGAACGCACAGATCAGGGCTAAGGGAAGAGACGAAGCAATGGCAATGTCATGGTCGGAATTCAAACTCCTTCTAAGGAATGAGTTCTGTCCGAAACATGAACTGCAGCAACTAGAGATTGAGCTCTCGAACCACGTGATGAAGGGAGCCGATCACATGACTTTCACCACACGCTACCATGAGCTAGTAGCTTTGGTGCCAGAGATGGTGCCAACTTTGGAAAAGTTGATTGACAGATATGTAGCTGGATTACCATCCTGCATACAGAGTATTGTTTTGGCTGCAAATCCTGCTACTTTGGAATCAGCCATTGCCCTTTCAGCTAAACTTACTGGGGTAATGGTGAAGTCAGGAGTTCTGAAAGACGAAGCGGGAAAAGCTAAGGAAACAACCACAAATAAACCAGAATATCAACAAACGAAAAAGCAAAAGGTCATCGGAAACTATGCGATGACCACACCTTTGAGACAAACACCTGCTGTACCTGTCAACACTGCACCCAAAAATTATGTGGGAATGCATCCTCAGTGCACACACTGCAAATTTCATCATCCTGCTACGGTGCAATGCAGGCAATGCAACAACTGTGGCCGACTAGGCCACCGAACTCAACAATGCCGTGCTCCAGTCACACAAGCTACAAACAATGCCGCAGTAGCAATCCCTCCACCACAAAACACTGGCAATCATAACAACAACAATCGAGGATGCTATAACTGCGGGGAATTAGGTCATTACTCCAGGGACTGCCCGAAAAGAGTACAACCAGGAGTTCAAGCCCCTCGTGGGAGGGCATTTATGATTGGAGCCGCTGCAGCACGCCAAGACCCGGAGACGGGTACTGGTATGTAGTATCTCCTCACTCATAAGACTTCATTTTATGTCGATACTAGTAAGAATAAGAAATTATCTTATTCCTATTAGTACGATCACACGAGTATTCCATGGAACTTAGGAATTCTTCTATTCCGATAAAGGTTAAGAAAGAATTCTTAGTTGATGCACATAACCTATGTAGGAAACCATAGCTAACACTAAAATTGTGTAACAACTGATGCTCATAACACCGGTTAATTTGAACAATGAAGTGTTAGAGCCACACAAGGATTAAGCAAGCAATAACGATAAGACAGCTATGAACAATAAGACTAGCAAAACTTTGAGGCTATATGTAGGAAAATCCCAAACGTAACCTAGAGTTAATCTGGGAACGTAAGGATATCACATTGACCAAAGTTTACCCATTGTTATAGAAAGAGTAGTATCCGATAATAACTTTTAAATTTCGGGACGAAATTTCTTTAACAAGGGGAGACTGTAACATCTGTGCCGGAATCGTTACCGGAACAGTAAACTGTACAGTAACTTGTACAGTAACTCAAGTACACATTACGGGAAACTATGTTTAGACTATTGATGCAATTCTGATTTACAAGAAACTATTAAACGATTGTCTGAATCTGACTTGAACCTTAGGTTTTAACAGTCAGAAACATGTCAGACAACACATTGTTGAAACATGAATAACTGATGTGATACTATTTGTGTAAACGTATGTGAGGTTAAACAAGACAAAACCTTAACAGTTATTGTTCCGGAATGCTAAACCGACGAGTTATTCGTATAGGTGACGATCTGTACGAATGATTCTGATAGTTTAACATTCTGAAATAATGACTTAACAGTAGAAAACAAGAATCAGAAAGCCAAACCATCGACGTGTTCGTTCGAATGACGATTCGAACGAATACGCGCGATGGCGACGCGATCTGATGAAACGATAACGAAAACGAATAACGACACGAACGATCATAAATTTGAAGAAATGTTATATTTCTTATTTTACAATTTTGAAACTCATCATAAAATAATTTAACTTTAACTATCTTAATTTAAATCGCGAACAAATTAACTAAACGCGAAAAATATTAAAATTCGATATTTATTTATACGCAACGATATTTAATATAATTCCTAATAATATTTATAATTTGATCATCCTAAAATAATTCTTTTTATTTTAATTACGAAAAATACGCGTGAAAATCCGGTTACGCGACGGAATTACGAACCGAGCTACCGAAACGAACCCGAATACTCGTGGGGTATTTAAACATCAAATGAGGATAAATTCCTCATTTAATACACACCCACTCTCTCACTACTAGCCATTCCCGTTCATTCTTTTTTCCACCAACAAAAAGTCACCATTTTTGATCTTTGAAGCTCTCTAACTTGCTTGAATCTTAACCAAATCAAGTGATCTTGGAACCTAAACGAAGCTCTAGTCATCCTCTACAAGGAAGTACAACAGATCTAAGCATTTATCCAGCCATCTTCGAGGTAATTAAGCTTAAAGTCCACGAAAATAGGGTTTTTATGTGTGTTATTTGATCCACCATGGTTGACCGGCTTTAGATGGGGTTACACGCATTATACTCTGTTGAATACTCCCTCGTGACACCACCTTAGGCTAACACAACCACTAGAAACAGCTTACAACTGGTTCGAGCCGAGGATGATGATGCAAGGTGGCTGGTTCGTGCAAGGAAGGGGTGGCCGAACCCTCTCGAGACCACTAACCCAGCCGAGCCTTGCTGAGTTCAGAGCCCGAACCATATCTCCCAGAGGACGAACCATCTGAAGCTGCGAACCCTTGACGAGCCTTGTTCTTGATCATCTCAGCCGAACCCTGCAACAAGGTTGACGAACCCTTAAGCAAAGCTTTAGCCTACGAACCCTTTTCATGCCATCTGCGAACCCACTGCCGGACCTACTGTTCAACTGAACGAACCCATGCATGGCTAGTTAGCCGAACCATGGTGTGCTTTCTGGTGAACGAACCTTGTACCTATGGTGTAAAATTTAATCTGGCAACAATTCCGTTGAAGTGTTTAGACTTATTTTATGTTCAGCCCAAGGTTAACAGGCCCACTTGCCCTTGGATTTGGCCAACACAGGTGGTCAAGCAGAATATTGTTGTTCGATTCATTTGGGGCCACACACAGCTTACATACATCAGCCCAATTTCTTTAACAGTCCAACATTCATTAAATAAAATTCTTGATGTATTGGCCCACTTTAACCATAAGACCGCCAGCCATGTTTCGGCCCAACACCACTCTTGTGACCAAATCAATACTAGGCCCAAACTAGTTAGTGATACCCATTTTCTCGGCCCAAAAGTTAGCCCATTAATTTATATATCCTCGGCCCACACACATACAAATCCATAAGGCCCAACAACATAGAATCGGCCCAACTTATTTCCTTGGCCATTAAGATTGCCGGCCCAAACCCTTGGCCCAATTTCTTTGCTATGGCTTAAATTAGATTACCTAGGTCCAACAGTATTAAACCGGCACAATATGATTATCAAGCCCAAATTTATTTGGTCTTGACCTACTCATTCAGTCCATGGAATCATGTAGCCTAATAGTTTACTCGACCAATAGGACACCCAATCATTTGATTTCAACGTATAGACCATGTTGGCCCAAGTGGCCCATGGTCGCCATATCGACCCACTTTACCCAAAGAAGGCCCAACCTAAACCTTTCGGGCCAAACTCTTTTGGTTAGATCAATAAATATTCAAGAGGCCAATAGTGGCCCATGTGACTCACGAGACTCAACAATATCCGGCCCAATGGATTCAAGTAAATAGCAAACGCACGAATGAATGTTTGATATGATCAAAACAAAGGATAAAGATATTATGGGATATCATCTTGTTGTTATAAAGTAATAACAAGTCGTAAACAAACTACATAAAGGCTTGAAAGCCTATTATACAATTGATAACTGGTAACTAATGAGCAACCATGGGATTTTGAACAATAAATAATTAGGGCCGGATAATAAACAAGATTCTTAAGTGTTAGTCAACTTTAGGACTAACACTTACACGCACAACAAATCCTTATAAAATTATACTTATAAGTTACAAACATTATGAAATCAATACAGGAACGTGAACATCATATCAAGTACGAACAAAGAGAGCGTGCATTCGCATTCTACTTAGTCAAACACTACGGACATAAAGTGAGTTCATTGTCCCCTTTCAAACTTATTTGTTTTACTTCGGGACTGAGAAGCATGTTAAACATTTTCATAAAACTCTTGAAATGTTATTTAATGCTTTAAACATAAACTTGATGCTTATAGTGAAACTTATGCGGGAACTTAGAATACTTTGAAAAGCAATAGACTTGAAACTTATACTTAAACTTGAGGCTTGAAATCATATGCTGGATGCCTATGAGACTTGATCTTTATGCTATAACAATAAGCTTAAACATGGTGATTAATGCTTATGTTATGAACTATATTCTTAAACTATATTCTTAAAGCTTATGCTATAAACTAAATTCTTAAGCTATACTCTTTATATTTATGTTCTAAACTATATTCTTAAACGCTACTCTTGATGCTTACGCTATAAATTTTATTCTTAAACTACATGCTCGATGCTTATGCTATAAACTATATTCTTAAACTATACTCGTGATGCTTATGCTATAAACTATATTCATAAACTAGATGCTTAATGCTATATACTAATGCTAAGTGCTAATGCTATAATGCAAATACTATATGCTTATCATGCTTAAATGCTCGAAATGCTTGAAGTGCTCATAATGCTATAAACTTTGAATGCTATAAACTTGTTATGCAAAAGCAACGGTTTGGCCTCTCAGTGCTTGCCTCACCGGTTGTTAAACTTATTATACTAAACAACGGTTTGGCCTCTCAGTGCTTGCCTCACCGGTTGTTAAACTTATTATACTAAACAACGGTTTGGCCTCTCAGTGCTTGCCTTACCGGTTGTGAAACTATTTGGATGCTAAAACTATTGGCTATGGAAGAACAATAGTTGGTCTCTCAGTGCTTGCCTTCATGTGTTCTTCCTAGTCGGGACTTGAAGAACAATAGTTGGTCTCTCAGTGCTTGCCTTCATGTGTTCTTCACAGTCAGGACTAGAAGGCACCTATTATGGTCTCTCAGTGCTTGCCATAGGGTGACCTTTATAGTCGGGACTTGAGGGGTAGACTTATGGCCTCTCAGTGCTTGCCATACAGTGACTTCTCAATGTTCACTCATGCTATAAACTTAAACATAATGCTAAAGCTATAAACGATATGGAGGGTAGGTAAGACGCTTAATTATCATTAACAGCAATGTCCTATGCGACTTAGTATGTGGTGGGACGGCGTCTGGGCGGGTTGTAGGCTCGACTCAGGGGTATGCCCTATACATAAGCATACCGAGTTGGATGATACAGGTGGTGTTAATGAAATTAAGGTTGTTACCTAGGGGAAACATGAATGCTTTTGGGTCAATATCATAAACTTTAAACATGATGCTTTTAAACGAATATTGAAGCTATTACATACGAATGCTATAGACTTGTAAACTTTGAGACAATAAACTAAAGCTGTGATGAGGAATGAATCGAATGATAGGTAAAATGCTTAATTATCATTAATAACAATGTCCTATGTGACTTAGTATGTGGTGGGACGGCGTCTGGGCGGGTTGTAGGCTCGACTCAGGGGTATGCCCTATACATAAGCATACCGAGTTGGATGATACAGGTGTTGTTAATGAGGTTAAGGTTTTACCGAAGGAGGTTTGCTAAAGCTATTTTCTTTTAAACTTATAAACTCCATGAACTCACCAACCGTTGTGTTGACTTTGTTTTCTTACATGCTTTCTCAGGTAACGCACAGGAATAGGCTTAAGCTTTTGGGATTGCATACTAGGGTGCCAGTTAGCAGACCTAGTAGACTTTTGGAGAAGCACATATTATGCTATGAATGTGATACACTTTTGATATCTTGTACAGTCACAAGATATAAACATGTTATTCTTTTGATAGGTTTACCTAGTTAAATTGCAGAACTTTGGTAATGTAATTTAACTTTGTAATCCTAATTATCATTTGATTGTGCTTTAGTTATTCTTAGACATTGATGCTATGTAAACAATCTGATCATCACGATTATCACCCGCGATATCACGCCCCGGGAACCTTCCGCCCGACGGGGACTCCGATCCAACCCCGCCGGCTCGGGGTGTGACACAAACCACCGCCCGTCTCCACAGTCTCAAACCGACGCCAACGACTCCTCTTGGATATGGTTGTGGGAGATTAAAAGGTGTTTAAGGGTTAAGAAAAGAGGACTTTCATTCAGACACACTCAACCAAACAATTTAACTAGTTCAACACTTAATGGTTTAGACCTTCTTTACCATTCAGACATTTTAATGATTCAACACTTAATAGTTCAGACCCTACCAAATGGCCCCTTAGTTTTAGACGAATTTTCTTAATTGTATTTGTTAGTTAAGAAGATAAGTATGCTTATTGATCAATGTCGAATTCCTAATAAAAAATAAAGAGTGTTTGTTCCTAATTATCTTAGACTAGCTAGAATAAGTAAGAGTGTCGAATCCACAAGTCGTCAAAGATTGATAATTAATTTGTATCAAACATGAAGAATAAAATTCATAACTGAGATTTTTTTTTATCATTGATGTTAATTGAAATGTACTTGACTAAACAAAGATTGATACAATAAAGAAAAATATAATCACTTTTGGGTTCAAGTTTGATCTTTCATTTGGTTCACAATTTCATTATCATGTTTGACAAATTACATAGACATAATTTGTGTGTTTATTCTAAGTTAATCAAATAAACTAATGCTAAACACTCACATAAGCCATAGTACTCTATAATAAAGACCCTTTAGTATGTAATGACAATTCGGTAATTAGTCAATAACCTGTCCTATTTTAAGTTAATTTAATCAAATGGAGGCATAGTAAGATACTATAGCGTTTCTCTATAAAACAATGAACAACTTGGTGAATTTAATACGAAATTTGTCATAGATTAATATGAAACGTCACATGTAAAATACAGTTGTATACATTTACGCTATCATGTGAACAATTGTTTAAAGTTCAAACAAACATATGCAACAAACTTTGCAAATGATGATACAAACCCTTTAACCAGTTGTTATTAAAAAATTGTTTAGCCACACATGCTTATAATGATAGTGATGAGTGATTGAAGTGAAGAATCCATTCAAAATACGATTATCAAGTGTTAATAATCAAATCTTCAAGTTTCTTCTAGAGTTCTTTTTTCTTTTTTTGTTGTTCTCAAGACCTCTCGGGTGATAGATCCTAGATTTTCCTTCATCCCCTCTTTTAAGAACAGTTCAAAATTGGTTTAAGCCGCATAACATCGTAAAACTGGAGTAAAATACGTCGTGTGGCGTAAAATACACCGGCCTAGAAATCCAATACGCCAAACAACTCTGCATAAGGTGAACAAATACACTACTTGGTGGGAGCTAGCGTAAAATACGCCAATTGGAGTATTTTACGCCCAATCAACATTTTCGCTCCAGTTTTATCTCATTTTACTCGTTTTGCTACACATATCGATATCTTGAATCTTGTAAGTCTTCCACCTCTTACTACACATATAAACACAACAAAGTAGTATATTTCTTTAGAAAACTAACATGAAATGCACATTTTATGACAAATTCTTTCATGCGTCATTTATTTTTATTTATAAAAATGTTATTCAATCATTTATTCTATTATTTTAATCCGTTCGTGGAAGCTACCGCAACTCAAAGAAAAAAAATGAAGGAATAAGACATTAGCATTAGAAAGAGTACATAGACATTCCGGGCCGAGTACTACAATACAAGTCATGAGCGATAGCGAAGCCAAGCTGGATAGGCTTTTTATGTCGAAAGCCCCAAAACTAGCCATCTTATAGCAGACAACTAAGGCAAGCCTACTCAACTAATCTCATAAGTTAAGTAAAGGCGTGGTGATTTCTATCTAACATGGCCATCAATTCTGCTCAAGTGACCAGACTTAAACTTCATTTTCTGCTGGTACTTCCTGATTCGAAGACAGGCTATGGGGATTTCCAGTGTCTTCGAGGGCCTAATCCCCTCCTTGAGACGATAAAGGAAGAACTTCGGCATCGACAGCGGTAGTTACAGGATCATCGGATAGCTATGAAAAGCATGAAACTCAATATAATAATTTTCAATATATTAATTTAAATATGCATGAGCAATTACTATATATACAATTCACAACTGTAATCATTGTAGTGTGAATAGTAATAACAATTAATTAATAATATTAAATAATAAATATAATATAATAGTAATTAATTAATAACAATATTTAAATAATAATAACTACAAGATAAAAAATATTATAAAATTATTTAAGTATTAGTAGTAGTAGTAGTAGTAATAAAAATAAATAATAATAATAATAATAATAATAATAATAATAAATAATATAAAGAGTAAATTACTAAGGTGGTCCCTTGGTTCCTATTATTTCACTTTTGGTTCTTACGTTTTATAAATTACTCATATGATTCAAAACTTTAAAAATTTGTAACACATATAGTCCTTATTTGAGGATAATATGGTGACCTAAGGATCATATGTGTTACAAATGTTTAAAGTTTATTACCTCATGGATTATTTATAAAATCTAGAGACCAAGAATGAAATACTAGAAAACCACACGGATCATATCAATAATATACTCTAATAAAAACTATATAATAGCAATAACAATTAAATAATAATAATAATAATAATAATAATAATAATTAAATATTTGTTCGGTTTATGTTAAATAATACATTTTATGACTGGAAACATCTTTTTTATTGTTTTAGTTTTATAATCTTTAAAGTTATATGTGTATATTTGGGTTCATATTCCCTGCGATTAACGCCAACTTTTATGATGGTCCGATTTATTGTTTTAGAATGAATTAATAATTGTTGTGGGTGCTTTTTGTTTGCGTTTTGATATTCGTGATTTTATCACCACCATTGTGATCGAATACATATATCAACACTCAACAGAATGGTATGACTCAATATTTTTTTTGAACAATTTTAACTTGTTAAATATCATGTTTTTTCTATTCAATACGAGTTCACCACCATAATGCGATGGCTCAACCCTACTTGCTATTATTTAACATAGTCGGTGGTTTCAGGTAATTTTTATTGCTTTGTAGATGCTTGATATATAGAAAATGACAAAACACTAATGACAAAAGAGCAAGTATGCAGTATCTAAGCGTTGAAACACTAATTCAAAAGTACCAAAATTAATAAAAAATAATAATAATAAGGTATGCAATCATTTCTCATAAAAAAACAGACTTACATTTTTTCTTTACTATTTTCCATCCTCGCAAACGAATACTTCTTCTTATGTAACTGTTTTCAGTTTTGCAAAATCAAGTAGGATTCAAGTTAAACCGGAGAAGAGGATCAAAAGGAATCAAGTTGTGATAAGTTAAGGCTGGTTCATTGATATTAGATCTGATCACCATAGGTAGTTCTGGGCAGTGATGTTCAACAAAACCGAAATCTGAATAGCATCTGAAACCTGAAAAAAAGATTCCAGTTGGATATCCAATAGATTCCAGTTGGATATCCAATTTTCTTATTTGGATTCAGATCGGATTAGATATCCGAATTTAATAATTAAACATAGTTTATTTGTATTCGGGTTATAATAAATGTAATAATCAAGCTTATTCGGATCTACATATTTCTTATTCTGGTCAGGTTTTAGATAGTGTTCATAGAATTTTAAATCGAAATAACTTGATCTAAATAAACAGTTTCTAATTTTGGATTTGGGTTACTAAAAAAGCCAAACCAGTTCTAAACATGTGGTTTTCTAAACGGGTTCACTGACAACCGATTATCCTGTCGAATTAAAACCAGTTTGAGTTTAGTTTAGTTTTTTTTTTTTTTTTTTTTTTTAACTTTACTCCTCCTCCATATAACATCTATAAGTATCAATACATTAATTATACAACGATGGATATAATATAATAGAACAGGGATATTTGTTTGGGTTTGTTCAAAATCTCTCTCATTTTTTATCCAAGGGTTGCTCGTATATATGCATATTCCTTGTCTCATTCACCTCCAGCCAGTCACATGGACAGGGATCGGGACGTCTTTTAAGGCTGTCTAAGTTAAAGGCCTAGTCCATCAACTATCCTCAGATATACATTTCAAACCCTTTACAATTTTCATTTCTTTTTCTTTTTTTTTTTTTTTTAAACTCTTAACGTTTTGGAACCTTGTCTTAAACTGCACGTATAAATCCTTTATAAAGACATTCTAAAAACACATCATACATAATATATATCATGGATGTTTAACAATTACAGACTCGTTAAATAAAAATATACCTGGAAGGAAAAAAGTTTTCATTGTCTATTATTAAATTGGATTTAGTTTTTCATTTTATCTTTCTAAATAATAATTTATATGCCACTTGTAAAACTACTATCACTTTCTTTTTTTTTTTTTTTTTGACAAAAATGATTTAACATTTGAGCATTCGGATATAACTATATATGTAATTTGAGTGAGCATGAAAGTGAAGCAAGTTAACTCTAGACAGATTAATATTCAAATGGAACTTTTTAAAGGAAAGTGTTAAGTCTATCCATCGTTCACTAAGCTTTTTAAAATGTATCTCAAACGTCACAAATAACATGTGTCAATTGTCATTATCTATATTAATACATAAATAACTGAGAAGATATGTGATGATTTTTTGATCTTATTTTCTAAATATTCTTTTATTAAATAAATATACTGTTAAGTAAGTACTGTGTATACGAAAATATAACAGTAAATTCATAGATCTGATGTAACCCGTGAATTTAGTAAGTACTGTGTTGATTCCTGACATGATTCTTGATGCGCCAGATCTTATCAGGTTCCCGTTTAGAGTGTATGATTAGGATGTATTGGAGAGACTTGAGAGAGGGTTACGAATTCTAATCCTAAGGAATTTGTGAGTGATGTTAAACACTAGTCCAATGCGAGTCTTAATCTCCTTTATATAAACAACAAGGGGAAACCTTAAAAAGTATAGTAAGGTTTAATATTTACATCCATCAAATTATATCTTATCTTAATGAGTATTTAAGTAATTGATAAATTAGATAAATAATCATGAGCATTATATTGTAAATATTTAGTCTTACAATATAAAATTAGATATAATAAATAAACTAAATTAATTTAATATAAAATAAATTATAAATAGTTACAATTTAATTACAATTTAAGGCGAAACTTATCAAATTTTGAAAGTAAATTTGCATTGTTAATAGTCATTATATCTTTTAAACTGTTTTTACATTTTTATCTATAATTTTTTGTTATCAAAAATTTGATATTATTAATTAAAATTTTCAATTATTTTGTAATTTCTAAATTAGCAATACTGATTACTATTTTATTTTTTTTATTCAACTGATATAATATATGATTATTTTTATTAATCTAGTTTAAATTATAAAAAAACAATGAGGGACGCTTGTATTTTATGTGGTATGGTTGTTTCCTTGGTTATATATATAAAGAATAGAAAGTGATGGAGCCTTCGGCTTTGATTATAATCATTCATAAGTCGTAACCAACGTAAACTTTTAATTAAAAGCCTAATTTTTCTCTTTTTTTTACTTACACAATTCAACTCTTTTACACTCATTAGAACCAACATTAACTATCTTTATATTAAATAAATATTATTTATGGTTATTGCTTATTTTATAAATTTGGTAAAAATGTTATAATTAATTATTTTATTTCAAGCCATATAAGTTAATTATATAAATAGAAAACTAAAAAAAGGAATAAAAATTTAAAATTTGCGCATTCTTTTAAATAATTTGTTTTTTTTCACTTTATGTTGGCAATGTTCACAAAAAACAACGGCATTTATTTACCATTCAAATATTTTAAAAATGTTAAAAATTAAAAGTTAGTAAAGAAAAATCTAACTAAATGTAAAATGAATTATATGTAAATAAATGAAAAAAAAAAGATATTATAACTAGTTTGACATTTCTCATGTCAAACTTATATTAATTCTTACTACATGCCTCAGAATATAAGTTTTACATTTAGTTAGTATTGAAAAATCTAGTTGCTAAAGAAAAAAAATAAGATGTTATAACTAGATTACATGTCACATGTCAAACTTATTGTTATGCGTTAAAAATTTTACCCGGGATATTTCAGGATCAGTGATATTTAGGGATATTTGGGGATATATAACTGACTAATCATTATCTCTGTTTATTCCTAATCTGGTTTGCGAGATTTTAGAAAGTGACAGATTGGCATATGACTCAGCAAAAATCACAGAATGGGACTCCAACTGACTTATCTTGGAACGCGGCAACAAGGAGAAATTGACGCCATTATTTTGAACGAGTCTCCCATGTTTGAAAAGTGCCGAAATATGCGCAACATCCTTTTGAACGTTGTTGATTGCTTGTTTGTAAATTTACTATATTTATACCGAGGCAATTGATCGAAATAGGGGACATGAACCACACTGATAATCACTGAAGTTCAATTGCATTCTTAGCATCGATCATATTGTGCTCTTTCGTTGTATTGTGATCACTTTATTGTTAATAAAACTAGGCAGAGTGACCATTGTCACCTCCCGAGGTTCTTATGCCGGCGATCCTAAGGGATTAAGGGTTTTTCCTCGTACAAATCTTGTGTGTAAGCTGTTTATTTCATTTTCATATCCTGGAATATCCCTAAGGATCCTCAGGGATATTATTGTTATAAACCGTGTGCAATCGATATTTTTTTATATTAAAACACAACACCCCACTATTCTAAATCGGTTTTGCTAAGAAATAAGCTTGTTAATTTTTACCCGAAACACTTATATTAATTCTTATTTTTCTTTAGCGAAAAACTCTTCTTATTTTATCATTTTCATATAATTATAATATATTTATATTCTGATTATATGATTAGCAACAAAATATAAAAAAGCTTTGAATTACATCATTCGAGATATTACTTCTCAATACAATTAAAGTAGAGAAATAAAATGAATTATGAATAAGATTGAACAATACATATCTTGATTGAAGAATCTTTTTTGTTTTATTTTAGAAACTAATATATTTATTTCAACCTTATGTATTTTGCAGTGGCGGAGCTTGAAAGTTAGAGAAGGGGGCGGAAATTTATAAGACTCAAAATACATGTTAAATTTTTTAAACAAGGGGGTTCAAACCAGCATTTTTAACTAAAAGTAACCTTTTGGCCCGAAAATTTACACTACTGGCGAAAGAAATAGCCCATGGTATTTTGGTTACCTACTTTTTGATTATATAATACATTTTGATTATGATTTATGCTTGTAGAGTAAAAAATGAAAAGTAATATATATTTTAGCTCAAACGGGTCAAATTTGACTCAACCCATAAAAATTCGAGTTATATTTGAGTTTGTGGATTGTCGAGTTCACGATTGTCTAAATTTTTTAGATTTAGATTGAGTTGAACCTATCACCCGCCAGCCCTACGCCCCTACCCATTCAACACCCCAGGTGGTAATGAAGGCTGTGGAGTTATTTTCTATTTATTTTGTTGCTAATGAGAATAGTCTTAAAGCTATTGACCTCAACATACACGCCCTTATAACCATTATTAGAGGTGTGCAAATCAATTAACTTGTCAAAAATCAATATTGGAATAACCGAACCGGTTAATGATTTCAAAATGGTTTTGGTCATAACCGGTTCGATTTAATATGTTTTTCAAGTTTTAAAAATGCATTGATATGTAACTGAAACCGGTTAACCGTTAAATATCCAAACTTTTACTTAGATGAACTAGTTAATTGGTTTAATCATTTGAAACTTGAAACCAGTTTGAAAACATCGTTATTTTAAAAATCATAAAACCGGTTAAAATAACCGATTCTATTAAGTGGGTTTTTTTTTTCATCTCTAACCATTATAACCGTTATTTGTTAATTGTTTCGTTAACCAGATCGAGTGATTTGATATACGAATTGATTCAAAATCAATGCAATATGAACAATAAACTGAACTGATAACTCATCCTATTAAATAACAAATCCAATAAACATAACAAAGTTAATATGAGTTTTAAATTATTTGTGTACAACTTTTATCATTTAAGTTATTTTTTCCTTAAAGAGCCGGCCAATACATTTCAATTTAGATGCTACACGCTTTTATTTATTTTTATTATTATTTTTTTGAGTGTTAATCCAACCGATACCAAAGTTTAATGCCATTTGATTTTTTATTTATAAAAACTAAAACTCGTTATGTTATGCATAAAAAGTAAAAACAAACAATGTTACGATTAATATAACTAAAAATAAATGTAGAAAATGATAGAAATGCAAGGACCTGTTTTGTAATATACTCATTTTCTTATTGATAGGTAGCTTTCTCTTGTATAAATGCTACTCGGCGATGTCAAAATCTTACACGTTCTTCACAAATGATGAAGATGAAGGCGTGGCAGTATGCTGAATATGGCAGCGTTGATGTACTGAAATTGGCCACCGATGTGGCGGTTCCGGAGATAAATGATGATCAGGTACTGGTGAAGGTGATTGCTGCTGCTCTAAATCCTGTCGATTACAAAAGGAGGCTTGGATACTTTAAAGCTACCGATTCTCCTTTGCCGGTATAACGATTGCTTATTTTGGTTTGATTTAGGTTAGTGAATTTTTGGATTCAGGTTTGTTTGTTGCGTAGAAATTGAAGGTATTATGTGTTTATCGTATGAAGCTTTTATTCCGAGACTTGTTCAGTACCGAAACAAGCATCTTGTTACGACTTCTTAGATCGGCTAGTTTTTAATCACTGTTTGATTCAATTTTCCTTTTCGGCGTTTTTATGTAGGTTGTGGTTGAGATTTTGGATTCAGGTTGGTTTGTTGCGTACATGTATTTGATCCATTTTTGCATGTTTAAGCGTGTTTTTAGTCTGTTTTTGGTTGAAATTTGGGATAGAGATTTGTTTGTTGGGCAGAATTAAGCCTGTAAAAATTGTAAGAAGCCTCTGTCGTGTCTTCTTCATATCTAATCGCTGATTTTGTATTTAAAACACAATTGTTATGAATACAAGTGGATTTGACCTAGAATAAGATCCATTCATTACATAATCATGACGTATGATCATCAGTGGCAATTTCTTTCACTTTTTGTAACAGATTACTCCTGGATACGATGTCGCTGGGGTAGTTGTGAAGGTTGGAAGCGGAGTAAAGGGATTTAAAGAAGGAGATGAAGTATATGGAGATGTAAATGAGAAGGCTCTTGATGGACCCAAACAGTTTGGAACATTAGCAGAGTACACGGCTGCTGAGGAGAGATTGTTGGCTTTGAAACCTAAGAATTTGGATTTTGTACAAGCTGCTGCACTCCCTCTTGCAATTGAGACTGCATATGAAGGTTTAGAAAGGGCTGGGTTTAGTGAAGGCAAATCAATCCTTGTTTTAAATGGTGCTGGTGGAGTTGGATCGTTTGTGATTCAGGTATTTTAATCTCTTGCATATATTTTCACCACATCTTGTCAATTTACACTTGCTTTTATAAAGAAATAGTTAAGAAAAAACAACCAGATGTTGATTGCTAATTACAGCCATATGTTGTTGACCAAAGTTTGTGTATACCATATCATCATCTTAATTTCGTTTTTAACCATAGCCAAGTGTTATGATCTACATTTCCTTGGAAACTAGGGTTGCTTAGCGAGTCGAAACAACTTCAGCTTAGACTTGGCTCGGATAAAGCTGGGGCCAGTTCACAACTCTAAGGGTCAGCTTGTGTATTTTTGGAATTTTGTAATTTTTCTTGCATATATTGATAGACATAACAATAAAGAATATATTTCTTGCAATATGGATAAATATAACAACAAAAAAAAGGATCTGTGGGTTTTGTTGTCTATAAAAGTTGGGCTTCTTAAATGGCCAGTTTGACTTGAGCAATGAAATTTATACAGAGCCAGCTTGGCTAAAAAATTAATCAAGCTAATTTCGAGCAAGGTTTGTTTAATCGATATATAAATCTCTAGCTGTTTTAACAACCTTGTAAAGAAATAATGGTAACTTTTAAATGTGAAAAGCTTACAGCAGCCTTTAGATTATGTCATATGTGTAACAATCAGTTTTCTTAAACCACCTTTAGGTGGCTGCTCATCCAATCACCAGTAGTTGATAAATGCTGACTTTATACATTTGGTTATAAAAAATTCAACAGCACAATACCCACCTAAATATGGTTAATGGTTGGCGGTATTGGTTAGTATTCTATTTTCAGTTGTATATTGATTTTTTCTTATAGATTCTTAATTGCCTAAAGTTAGCATTTTTCATGTTAATTTAGCTTTATAAATATCTTGTAGATACTCGAAATGATAACATGTTAATAAATAAATCATTCATTAGTGGAATGATTAGTGGTAGTTGTTTTCACTTGGTGTTTTTATTCGCCCATCAAATTGCGAGTTAACTCAAAGCCATATGAAAATTAGATAAATTCTCCCACTTTGTAATATTCCTTGGTCCTCTATTATTAGCGAGATCACAGCTTTTTTTAATGTAGCTTGCAAAACTTGTGTTTGGTGCATCAAAAGTAGCAGCCACATCCAGTACAGGAAAACTCGAGTTGCTAAAGAGTCTCGGAGCTGATGTAGCAATCGATTACACCAAACAGAATTTTGAAGATCTGCCGGATAAATATGATGTTGTCTATGATGCAATTGGTAAGAATTATACTGCATATGATTTGTTATAGGTAAAATCTTCAATACATTTACTTAAAGAGGGTATTCGGTTTATGTTTGATTCTAAACAGGATAGATAACAAGTGGGCAGGTTAATTAACAAGTGGGATACTTACCCCAAATATCAAGTCTCGTACTTATACCAATAATAACATAGCACCATATTTTAATTATCACTAGAATAACAAAATATATTTTTAAGTAATCATACAACTTATGTTAGCCAATAAAAGCAACTTGATATTTTTTTTGTTGCTATGATGCTAGAATAAAGGTATGTTACTTTTACCAGTATTCTAAAAGAAGAATGTTTGTTTTTTAACGTCTGTTGACTGTTAAAATAAATTGGTGGTGATGGGTGATGGGGGTGGCCAATGATGGTTGGGGTGACTAGCGGTGGTGAGGGTGATTGACGGTGGTGGCAGTGGTTGCTGCCGGTGATGGTGGCCGCCGGTGGCGATGGTGGTGTTCGACGGTGGTGGGTGGTGGTGAGCGGTCTCTGCAGACCTTAGAAAATGTGCATACCATACTCGTTTCTTCACTTAAATGGATAATTTAATGTTGTAGGCCAACCAGAGAAAGCAGTGAAGGCGGTCAATGAAACCGGTGTTGCAGTGTGTATAACTGGGCCAATTCCACCACCAGGGTTCAGCTTTGTTCTCACATCTAATGGATCCATATTGACAAAACTAAACCCTTACCTGGAAAGTGGAAAGATCAAAGTGGTGATTGACCCTAAAAGTCCATTCCCTTTTGAAAAAGTTATTGAGGCTTATACTTACCTTGAGAGCCACAGAGCTACCGGAAAGGTAGTTATATACCCAATTCATTGACTTTAATTTTGAGGGTGTTTTATATGGACCATTATTTAATAAATAATGTGGCTTAATATGTATGGTGTGCAAAGTGTGATTTTTGTAATATTTGATTCGTGTGATACATTATATGTTTGATAATTTTATGTTTAATAAATGTAGCTACTATATGTATATCTTTGGGCTTGATTATCTTGAGCTTCAACACTCGAGGGAAGAAATTCTGTAAATTAAATATATTTGGTTAGGTCATATTGCATCTTTGCTCTCATCTTTTTAGAACTACATCGGTCCTCCCCACTATGCAACACTCATAGTCTTAACATGAATAGATGATGTTAATTTTTTTGTTAAATATTTATCAAAACAAATGACACTCATCATTTAAAAATAATTTATACATGACCACTTCAAAATTCTATCTTCCTGGTGATTCTTTCATCCGGTTACAAGCTCCACTCTTCAGGGCATGATCTAGAGCTGTCCTGCTTGTGTTACACAAACACCATCAGAAGGACCAACAAATTGAACCCACCCCTTCCCTTTCTCCTTGATCTTTTGATGTTCCACCAGCAACCTAAATGCATTGTGCTTGTTCAATAACATAGATAGGGGCTTAGTCAGTGAGAAATTCTACTGATAAAATAGGAAATGCTACAAGATTGTTGACACGACCCACGTTAGTTGGTGGAGTGAGTGTTGGGAGCATTTTGAAATACCAAAGGGGTTTTTATAATTACTTTTTCCGTATTGTGTATTGATTTTTGTTTAAGATGCAAGATGGAGATGATGACAATAATCTTGTTGTTGTTCCATGTAAGAGGCTGGGATGATGAAATTTGGAGATGGTAGTCACCAGAAAAGAAGGGGGAAGGGGTTTTATTGTTTTAACCAAATTTGTGTTCAATTAGTTTTGGATTTGTCTTCAATCAGTTTGGATATGTTCAAAGTCCAACTTTTTTTTTTGAACGGCAAACAATGGTTCAACGGCATGCCTCTTCATAGCCTAAATGGGTCCTCAGACCCAACAACTCACACGCTGCAATCACAGTCTGCTACCAACTCCCCAGAATCCAATGCACAGGTGTTGGTGAGCGCTGAATCGAGCAAATATTTGCACCAATTTTTCTTCTTTTGTGATGCACTTAAATGCTTTTGGATTTTCACAATGTCTTCCATGGAGAACATGTTGATAAGGGGGATTTTCAGTCATCATCTGATCGTATGCCAGATATGAGATGCAAAGATACAACCAAGAAAGATGTGTTGAGTTGTCTTCGAATCAGATTCACAAAGCGGGCACAGGGTTGTGGAGTGAATAATTTGCCTTCTCCTTATCGCCTCTCGAGTTGGAATTTTATCCATTGTGGCGCTTCTCATAAAGACATTAACTTTAATGGGTACCCATCCATTCCATTCCATTCCATGCCACACTTTTTATTATTGCACTAGGATAGTTCCCAGTGTATCACACGGCTTGAATAAAAATATATTAAATAGTTATTAATAAAAATTTCAAAACATCTTAAAGGGTTTATTTATATAAAATACAATTGAAATTGAATATAAGTTAAAACTTAAAATAATAATATTATTTTTTTTAAACATTTGTTATTAAAATTTGTTTTTTTACACTTTCATTTTAAAAAAAGCTGGTTTTAAAACAAATACGTTTTTTATAAAATATAGTTTAATATTTGTGTATTATATGAATTAAAAATTATTTTTAACTGAGATATAATTTGAATATATTATTTAATGTGTATGCATTTAATAGAAGAGAAAGGCGGAAAAGATATTGTGAAAATGCTTAAAATTGTGACATGTGTCCACTTTTATTTTTATTTATTAGTATAGATAGATTTCCAATTGTCCACAATGGACAATGGATCTGTTTTGAATTTGTTGAGAAATTTGGTATCTTCCCAATTTTCCACTCCCTTCTATCATTGTTTAATGAAACCTTGACATTAGATAAGAGGTCTGCTAAGCCTGCTGCTTTACTTATTCATCTGGTCTTGGCCGATCAAAAATATTCAAGAAAGGAAGCTGGAAATGGTAGAGATGGGGATGCTAAGATGGATGTGTGGGCACACAATACTTGACCGAATAAGAAACGAAACCATCAGGGGAAGACTGGGGGTAGCGTGCATCTCAGACAAAGTAAGGGAAGAAAGATTGAGATGATTCGGTCATGCAAGGAGAAGAGGCGTGTTGGCTCCGGTTCGAAGCGTAGAGCACTTAATTGTGGACTGGAGGAGGTGCAGGGGCCGACCTAGGTTGACATGGGATGAGCAGATTCGTCAGGATTTGTTAGCGTTGCACCTCTCGGAGGACATGATCAGTGATAGGATTTCCAGGAGACGTAGAATAAAGGTTAGTGATTATTAGTAGTTAGGATCTAGGTTAGAAATCATAGTTATGAGGAATGCATGAATGACATGTTGGTATGTTTGCTTTATGTGCTTTATGTGTTTCATGCTTGTTTATACCTGTTTTAAGTGGTGAATGTAGTAGTTTGTATGTGGCACTGTTAGTTGGTTTGTTCGTTTGCTAGGTAGTTCGTTAGTCTGCTATGTTGGTTTATTGCTCTATTGCTTTACTGCTTTACTACTTATACATGTTTTGTCTACATGTGTCTATGTGTATCCGTTTGCCTTATATGCCTCTATTGTGTATACTGAAATATATATATATATATAATAAAAATAATAATAATAAATAATAATAATAATAATAATAATAATAAATAATAATAATAAGGTTTTTTTAATGAGTCGGGGGTCTTTTTTGAAGCAGCCTCTCTACCTTTCTTTGGGTAGGGGTAATGTTTGTTTTCATCTCTCCCCCCAGACCCTACTTATAAGTGGGATTTCACTAGGTATGTTTTTTTTTTTTTGTTAACCAAGGTTATATTTTTATCGACTGCAAGTTCATACAAAGAATGCAACTTTATTCTTAGAGGTGTTTCATCTGACCATGGATCCCACCAAAATATAATTTGATCACCTCGACCCAGCACACCCTTTATACTTTGACCCAAGTCAATTCCATATGGAGACAAATCAACACCTGTTTATACGTTGATCACCTCCACCACCATCTTGCTAGAAGGCCCATATTTGCCGCCTTTAAGGAGTTCCCATTCTCCTTTGACATTGTGAGTTTGTGCCGTGATACCCAATGCTTTTTAGAAACTTCCTTATGACCTCTCTTGCTGAAATTTCTTTCTAATTTTTTCAAGGCCTTCTATCACCTTGTTTGGAGACCGGAAACAAGAGAAGTTTAGGGGCAAGCTTGCTACAATCAAATTTAGAAGTGTAAGGGGTCGTTTGGTTGGGTCTGAATCATTAAGGGCTGAATGGTTAAGATGTCTGAATGATTAAGAGGGTCTGAATGATTAAGTGATTAACTAGTTAAGAGCGTTTGGTTCAACCATCTGAATAAAAGTAAAAAACTCTCAAAACTCACCATCTGAATAAAAGTAAAAAACTCTCAAAACTCTCATCTCTCATCTCTCATCTCTCAAAAACCCTACCTACCCGTCCCGTCTTCCCATTGTCATCAAGCAACCATGAAGCTATCAACCCTTTGCAGCCCCGTCGCCACCCCGTTGGTCTCCACCTCACCACCTCTTCGCCGCCTCCACCACCCGTCGTAGCTTCCGTCATCGCCATCACCATCGCCATGAACGGCGGCAAACGGAGGTCGAAGATCGGGAGACGAGGGCTACAATCGGGAGCCGTGGTGAAGATCGGGAACGGTGATCAAAGTTCGGGAGCCGTGGTCGAAGATCGGGAGTGGTGGTCGACGATCAGGAAGGGGTGGTCGACGATCGGGAGAATAGGGCTATGATCGGGAGGGGTGGTCGACGCTCGGGAGCAGCAGTCAACGATCGGGAGACGAGGACTACGATCAAGAGCAACCATTCAGACCGTTTTCTTCCATTCAGACTCATCTCCATGTCTGAATCATTCAGACCCTCCCTTCAGTTCAGACCTCCGTTTAGATGTTAAAACAAACGGTCTGAATCTGAACCATTCAGATTTATATCCATTCAAACCCATTCAGACCCAAACAAACAACCCTTAAGTCTTCCTCCAATTGATAGAACTCTAGCCTTCCACTTTAACAATCTTTCCTCAAAATTATTGAAAATAAGTTTCAAGTTGTTAATTTTCAAGATTCATGTTCGACCCAATTGGAAGTCCCAAGTATTCAAAGGAAAAAACCCACTTCTGCATCCATAAATATCAGCCACTTCGACCCATTTCACCCGAATCTTTTATTTATTGTTACTTTTACTTTTCAAGTAATTAATACTTTTACTTTTCAAGTAATTAATACTTTTAACTTTATAACACACACACATATGTATATAAACATATGACATTTAATTATAAAAATCTTATGTTAATTTCTTTATTTTAGTTTATAATTCTTGTATAAAATGCCCAACCAAGTCCATTTACGACATAAAACATTTAGAAAATAATAATGTATACGTAAATGGGTAAACTTGTGAACTTACCACGCTGACACGAAGATAGCCCATCTAGCTAAACAAGTTATTGGGTTCAAGATAAAATTAACCCCAACCTCTTTATACTAGGATTGGGTTCAACTAAATACTCACTTTATCCTAAAAAAGCTAAGAAGGATTATTGACAATTAGATCATACCACTGTTGTAAAATTCGGCATCCAAGACCGAGTACTCGCTCCAAGGAGCTATTCCGACCTACGAGCGCCTAGCGACTTTTGCATCCTTGGATCATACGATCAAATTTAAAATGAAAAACTTAAAATTTTAAAGAGAAAAGTTGTTAGAGGATAATTTAGTCATAACCACTTTACCCCACATTTTTTTGAAAGTTTATAACTTTTACATACGATATTATTTATTTTTTTTTAAAATATATCATAAAAACGAGAATTTTTTTATCTTTAAAATGAGTATAATTTTGTTATAAAAAATAAAATTTTTTCAGCTCATTGTGTCTAGTTTTCGTCATTGTGTCTTTTTTAAACATTTGTGTATAATTATCTTTTTGTATTTTTCTTATAGGTAATTGTGTCTTTTTACAGGTAATTGTGTCTTTTTTACATATCATTGTGTTATTCATACTCGTCATTATGTCATTCTTGCTTAACATTATGTATTATGCAACATCATTGTGTCTTAAATTGTTCATGAAAACACAACATTGAGCAGAAACACAAAAGACACAATGACATATACAAAAGACACAATGACCTATAGAAAAGACACAATGACCTGTACAAAATTGTTATACTCATCATTGTGTCTTTTTTACAGGTAATTATGTTTTTATTTAAAGATCATTGTGTTATTCATACTTGTCATTGCGTCATCCTTGCTTAACATTATGTATTATGCAACATCATTGTGTTTTAAATTGTTCAGGAAAACACAACATTGAAAAAACACAAAAAACACAATGGCCTGAACAAAAGATACAATGACATGTATAAAATTGTTCATACTCGTCTTTGTGTCTTTATTATAGGTAATTGTTGTTTTTTTAAAGATTATTGTGTTATTCATATTTTTCAGTTTTCATTGTGTCATCCTTGCTTGACATCATATATTATACGACATCAGTGTGTCTTAAAATGTTCAGGAAAACACAACATTGAGCAAAAACAAAAAAACACAATGACATGTACAAAAGACACAATAACCTGCACAAAGGCACAATAAACTTAAAAAACAAAATTTTTTCTATAGCAATACACTATTAATTTTGAAGATAAAAAATACTCGTTTTTATGGTATATTTTTTGAAAAAAATAATTTCGTATATAAAAGTTATGAACGTTTAAAGAAAGTGGAGGAACTTTATAAAAAGTCAACAAAAGCAGTCATTACTAAAATACCCTCCAACGACTTGATTTAATCACAACCATTGATTAATGATCTAATGGCTCAAGATCCTTCTTTGTCTTCTTAAGTTAATAGACTTATTTAGTTTAAGTTAACCCCTTTATACTAAACTTTAACCCGTGTTAGATTTGTATGAGTTTAAAAATCCACACCCTAGCTACCTCCATCCTTTACAGTTACACCACCATATCAAAACACGGAATTCTGTATTAAAACAATAAATCAAACTAGTGCAAAAACAAGTGTCAATCGTGAGAAATAAGCACCCAAATATAAACGAATGGAATTAACAATCATATAAATAAAACAACAAAATACCGTTTGCAAATATACCATAAATTAAAAATGTGAACATAAAACAAACAAATAAATATTTAGCTATCATCATTATTAATTATTAATATTATATAGTTATCTAATAATTATTAATTTTATTTATACATTATTGCCATTTAAATATAAATATTACATAATTATTTGGATTAAATAGAGACAATGATAAATGATTCATATGGGTTAGGTTAACCTAAATAAGTCTTTTAACCTAAAAAGCCTGAGAAGGATCTTAAGTCATTAGATCATTAATCAACGGCTATGATTAAATCAAGTTGTTGGAGGGTATTTTAGTAATGAATACTTTTGTTGACTTTTTATCAAGTTCCCCCATTTTATTTAAACGTTCATAACTTTTACATACGAAATTATTTTTTGAAAAAAAATATAGCATAAAAACGAGCATTTTTTTATCTTCAAAATTAGTAGTGTATTGCTATAGGAAAAAAAATTTTAGTTCATTGTGTCTTTTGTGCAGGTCATTGTGTCTTTTGTAAAGATCATTGTGTCTTTTGTACATGTCATTGTGTCTTTTGTACATGTCATTGTGTCTTTTTTGTTTTTGCTAAATGTTGTGTTTTCATGAAAATTTTAAGACACAATGATGGGCATAATACATTATGTCAAGTAATGATGAAACAATGACGAATATGAATAACACAATTATCTTTAAAAGACACAATTACTTATAATAAAGACACAAAAGCAAGTATGAACAATTTTGTACATGTCATTGTGTCTTTTGGTTAAGTTATTGTGTCTTTTATGTTTCTTTTCAATATGGTATTTTCTGAACAATTTAAAACACAATGATGTTGCAGAATATATAATGTTAAGCAAGGATGACACAATGATGAGTATGAATAAAACAATGATATTTAAAAAAAGACACAATTACCTGTAAAAAAATCACAATGATGAGTATAACAACTTTGTACGAGTCATTGTGTCTTTTGTACATGTTATTGTGTCTTTTGTACATGTCATTGTGTCTTTGTTTATGCTTAATGTTGTGTTTTAATGAACAATTTAAGACACAATAATGTTGCAGAATACATAATATTAAACAAGAATGACCTAATGACGAGTATGAATAACACAATGACCTTTAAAAAAGACACAATTACTTTTAAAAAATTGTAACGACCCATTTTGGGGAATTATTATAAATAAAATATAAGTGGTGTATAACTATGTTTTATTTATATTGATGGGTGTTTTTATAAATATTTTTTTATTATGATTATATGGTGGGTGGTAACTAACTTAACTTGGTTATTTATAAATAGTTGGAGTTAACTAGTAATGGGAGGGTTGAAAATGTAATTAACTGAAAGTTAACTTAAAAGAGGGATCGAGAGTCTTGACTTGGTCAAAATACACACATTTCACACATACTTGTGTGTGGGAGACGACACAGAGAAAGGAAAGAGGAGGAAACCCAAAAAAAACTTCAAGATTGATCAAATTGGTGACTTATCTATGATTTGATCTTGAATGCAATCATAAACTTGAGTTCTCCTTGTTTCTAACTTCATCTAGGTATGTAATTTTTGGGGTTTTGTGGAGATTTTCGTGGGTCTCCATGAGGGGTGTGGGTTTGATAGGTGAAATCAAAAATTGGGATTTTATATGGTGTCATATGTTGTTAATCATCATGGATTTTGTGACACCCCGTAATTTCCAGGTCAGCTTATTATTTATTTAAATGTTTATTTAAAATCTTTATGTACACGTGGCACTAGAATTAGATTAATTTAGTGTGACACGTGGCACGACAGTACGAACACTGGCATATGACTAGATAATTCGTGGAATTATCGGCAAACATCACACACGTGTCAAAACACACGAACGTTGGTGAACATCACAACACTTAAGCACAGAAACACTTCACAAGTCAATTATGGCTAATAATTTACGATTAGAGTCCAAACGACGCTTGGACAACGTTCTACACTCGAGAAACGGGCGATAATGGACCCAGAACAACAAAACAAGCTAATTGGGCTTGACAATTGGGCCAGGCGGTACGCCTGACCCGAGACCTCAACCCGGGGCGATACGCGCGAGACACAGAAGGCGCCTCACATGCCTGCCCATCCGCGCGTAACGACGGAGCCATGCCCCCCACGTCAGGCGTTACGCCTGGAAGCTATAATCGCAGAAAATTTCTTAAAAACCACAAAATCCATCATTTCACCTATCTTAATCATTTTAAACACTCTTGCACGCCACTATTCCGGCTTGTCTCGATCAGAACTCCCTACTATCACCATCTTCACCCAAAAACCTCCATTGTTGAAGCTCTTCTTGAAGGTTTGAAGCTCATCTTGAAGTATTGGAGACCCAAGAAGTTAAGGGAAGCACCTAAAACACCCATCACTCGCTTGCACCTGTCGTGAGACCATTTCCATAAGCATTGAGAGCTGTTCTTGCCATCATCCCCACGATTTTGGAGCTCTAGAAGGTAGCTATGTGCTTAAAACCCATTTTCTCACCTATTACACTCACATACATGCTTACATTCACACATGCAAGCACCTATGAAGCACATGCACGAGTTTAGCTTCTGGGTTTGTTGATTTCACTATGTTTCTTGATGATCTAAGACGATTAGATGATGTTCTATGATGATCTAAGACAATGGGTATAAGTCTTGTTGCTTAAAATGATGGTTTGAGATGATATTGATGCATGCATGTATGATCTAAGGCATTTTAGATGGTTTTGTTGATGATGAGGTGATTCTTGTTAATGTGTAAGTGTCCTTGCAAGATTAGATTGTGACCTTGATGAGTAAAAGCATGAATTGGATGAACTTTCTATTAATAGTAACCTTTTGATTGTAAATTGATGTTATGGATGAAATGGTGGATATGCATGTAAGTAGAATTGCTCTTAGGATGCTAGAATGATGATTTGAATACTTGTAATGTGATCTTGATAATGTTTATGGTCATTTCTAGCGATATTACTATATATAGTAACTTTTGTGAATGAAATGTTTTTAAATGATGATTTGGATTATGTAGACATGTTTAGATAATAGTAAATGGTTTATTATGATGAATGGTGATATGAAAATGGCTTAGAAATGTTAAGATGGTTATTTTTATGCAAAAACCACAAAGTTACTATTTATGGTAACTTTATTTTTACAAAAACCGATTTGCAAACATGTTGTATGATTTGAGCATGCTAAATGACTTATTATGTTATAACATGATGATTAGATGCTAAGTTAGATGGTTTCCGATGTCACGTATGCTAAAAATGGAAACTTTCCATTTTAGGAAACTTTTATGTGCTAACATGTTATAAACGACTTATGTGAACCCGTATGATGATGTGCTATGTGTTAACATGATCACTTAGGACAAATGAGCATGCTAGAAATTTAAAACCGATATGCTTTGTGAACTTTCCAAAAATGGAAACTTACTATAAATAGTAAGTTGTCCATAGACGCGATTTGCGCGTTTTGCACACGACAAACACTTACACGATTGCTACACGGTTCACCAACGGGTCGTTGACTTGACACGGTCAAACTTGGTCAACTCTAGTCAAACATGGTCAAACACGGTCATTGTGGACCAACACAGTCGAACACGGTCATTGTGGACCAACACAGTCAAACACGGTCAATGTGGACCAACACGAGCAAACACGGTCATTGTGGACCGACACGGACAAACATGAACAACGAAGGGTTGTTGGGCACAAACACGAGCACTAACACAAACACTAGCACTAGCACGGTCACTTACACCAACTCACGAAACGGTATACGATATAGGTTGCCGGTGACCGACGCGCTACTTTCTCAAGGAGCTTACGCATACTTTCATTCACATCACTAATGTGAGTTTACGGCCCCTCTTTACTCTTTTTCAAACGCTTTTAAATAGGGGGAGAATACTAGTTGCATCGAGTCAAACATCTATTACTGTACAAACATTATGTGTATGCTGGTTTATTGGACAAACATTAAGTGTTGAACTCGTAACAAGCCCTCACAAAGTCTTACCGTTAATGTACGAACAACGTGGTAGATTTGGATGGATCCATTAGGGAATGACTAACCCCACGGGGCACTATGTTGACTGGATGTCATAACCCGTGCAAATTCTGACCTAACTTGTTATGCATACGAGGCATAGCGGAGGCAAGGACAAACAAGTCTAGTTCGGTAGTGACGTACTGACACTTTGGGCCTAGGGCTCGATACTAACATTGATAAACAGCATGACACACTTTCTTACTACATATGTATATCAAAACCTGTGAACTCACCAACCATTGTGTTGACACTTTTTCAAACTTGTATTCTCAGGTAACTAGCTGCGCATGGAACAGGATGCACATTAAGGGATGAGCTTTAGGAACCGCATGCATTCTGTTGTGTCCTTTAAAAACAATTTAACTTTTACTGTATTAAACAATGTTGTGTTAAACTATTCACATTTCCGCTGAAATTTGTCAAACATTTGATTTTCCGCTGCAATATAATATGATAACTTTTATTCCGCTGCAAACTATTTTATGAGTGTATGTGTCAAACTTTGGATTTGTAAACGCATATAGAGGTGTTCTATATGACCTTGAGCTGTGATTCTGGCCACGTCACACCCACGTGGACTGACACCACGAGTGGAAAATTGGGGGTGTGACAGACTGGTATCAGAGCCTTGGTTATAGAGAACTAGGTTTGCATGTAGTAAACTTAGACTATAGCCATTGCTCAACTTTAGACACTACCCGTAGAACTTGCACATTGATGATGTTCTTGCTTATATTGAACTGTTATTTACTAACTTGAAACGTACATGATGGCCAACAATGAAGACGCCAGCAGGAACGCAGGGAGACGTTCGGCGACGGACGACATGGCTGCAGAGAGCCGGCTACGAGTCCATGACATAGTGGCTCAGGTTGACGCCGAAATGGACCGACGGGCTAGAGACGCGGCACGGGCCCGACATTGGGGGTGGTTTCCCACCATGATTCAGGAATGGATCATCGGGGAGAGGGTACCTCCATATCGGTATCCCGGCGACACCACTCCAGGACATCGACTACCGTCACTCGGAGTGCCGTTTGAGCAGGCCTTCGCGGCCCACGTTGCTTGCACTCGGCGAGAGATTTGGAGGAGTGGCGAGCTGTCCGATGAGGTTCGAGTTCTCCGCGAGAAGAACGATCGCCTGGAAAGGCGAAACGACAAACTGGAGGAGCGAAACAGCCGACTGGAGACGCGGGTGGAGACCCTTCGTCTCCAGGTATCCCAGCTGATGACCCAGCATGGGCAGATAGTTGACGTCATGCAGGAGCATGAAGGGCGCATCACTGAGAACCGGACAGACATAACCGAGACTCAGGCGATGGTGCAGGCCAGCGATGCCATGCTTAATGCATGGGCTGCACAGTTCATAGAGGAACCACCACAGGAGGATGGTCCTGAGTTCGAGGCCGAGGACCTCGAAGAAGGGGATTTCGATGAGGATCCTAATGAGGATCCAGAAGAGGATAGTGATGACGGGGACGCTGCTAGCGACATTTCACACGTCTCTATGGATTCGGACTATGTGACAATTGTATTCGAGAATTACGTCATTAATGACGAAATCATAGGTGGTCGTGCTTGAAGTCCACGTTGATTTGATGATTTTAATTATTACAGGTTGATAATATGCGAAAAATGGTATTAGTAGATCGCAAAGAAACATGCATCACCTAATGCTTATTTAAATAGATGACCAACTGAGTTCATGTTTAGAATCATAACTCGAAAATGAAGAGAATGAGTGGAAGCGAAATTTCGAAACGAGACTCCGATTTCAAGATACACTGAGTCGAATATAACGTTAAATAAGAGGTCAAATATTTTGAACTCTTTAGGTCTTGAGATTATGACCATTGGAAAGAGCTCGAAAAATCGTGAACGTAGGCGAAAACCGTGCGCAAAACGGAGTTCGTATGCTCCCGGAATCGCGAAAACAAAATCGAGTCTAACTAAGGCGGTGGAGGTACGCGAAGAAACTCTCCGCGGTACGCGACGGATGCAGATGGCGTAAAAATCTGATTTTCTTGATCAAATTGCTTCCAGAATGTTATTTTTCTTTAATCTCGACCTTGTACGACCTCCAGAACCCTTGTTCGTCGATTCCAAGCTCAAAAACACTGCAAATCATCATCCTAACATCAAAATCAATCCATATATCATCTTGGATCATCAAAAGATTCATTTCAACACCAAAATCACTTGTTTTGGTATGTTTTGATCTAGTTCATGAATCACAGCTTTGTTTCTTGTTAATTTCTGTTGTTTTGAGCTTGTTTATTTTTGTTAATCATTGTTATATTGAGGAATACATGATTATATGCAAGAACCATGTCCAAAATCATTGAAAAAAATAGCAAAAACCTAACTGTTTGACTTTTTAAAGTCAAACTCAGCTTGTTTAGTCATGAAATTGTGATCTAATGAACTTGAATCCAACCAAACCAAGCTTGTAACATGTTTGTATATTGATTTCAAGTTTGTATGATCAATTAGTTGACTGTTTTGACTGAAAATGGTATTTTATATGAAAAATGATCATTTAAATCATGATTAAATGAAAAATTATTGTTTTGGCAAAGTTTTGGCATTAAACATGTTAAAATCAGTCCAAAGACCATTTGAACATGTTCTAAAGACCATTTTGAACATGGGAAAAATGGTCTAAGGCTGTGAACACTTTGACTTCTCAAAATGGACCAAATTACCCTTTTATATGCCAAAAATCAATTGTTTCTACAATCACACAAGTATTATATTGATTCAAACACCATCAATCCCTACTAAATCAGATTAAAAATCACTGTTTTTAAGGATCAAAATCACATAGTTTGACTTGAATTGTCATAGAAATGGTCAAATCATATTTATGACAATTTAACTCAAAATTTGACCAAATTAAGATCAAAACCCCTAAATCATACAAGAATCATTTTTCCAAGTGGAAAATCAATAATTGAACTAATTGACCAAAATGAGACTTGCATATGGTCGAGGATTACTTCAAATAACTCCGCAAAAACAATATTAAAAATAAATGCTCAAAATAATAAATCAAACTCTAAACCGTCGTAAACCCTCAACAGGATCATAGATTCTTGTTGGAACTTAATCAATATTAGCTAATGCATGTAACATATCAGTCAACAACAAAGGTGAGTTTCATACTCCCCTTTTAATGTTCTGTTTCTAAACTCGGGGTGGAACATGTAGACATCTTTTCAAAACATATCTTATCAATCATTGCGAAATCATATATCGTTATCATGAGGAACGTCATGATAAACATTTATCAAATACTATGAAATCATATATCGTTATCATGAGGAACGTCATGATAAACATTTATCAACTACCATGAAACAAATATTTTATCAATATATTAAAAACAAGTGTATCACTTGGGAACTTTGGTTATGTGGATGTTATTTGGGCACATTCTTCTGTGAACATCATTAACTTGTTATCAAGCCCTTGGTAGTACTGGTATGATCATATGCGGGAACACAAGATTCTTTATACTTACGGCGTTCCGGCGGGCAGCTGGACGTTGAAACTACGGCGTTTGGCGGGTAGCCAAATGTTAGCATTATTCTTTAGGTTTGATGTTTGCAGGCTCTGGTAGATTCAATTTCAAAGTACCTGTTTGATCACTTGTGAAAACTATATTAGGAAAATCATTATTTGAACAATCAAGTAAATCAATAATACCTATGATTCTCACTCAACTATTCGTAGTTGACTCTTTTATCTACATGTTTCAGGTCATGGGGAACGACAACAATTCAATCTAGGTCAGGATCAACAGCAGAACTAGTGGTGACCTAGAAACAAAACAAAAGCATCGTATTGTATAATAATTATCTTATGATAAACTTGTTGTATAATATGTATGTATGCTTGCTTAAATGAACTTAACTTTATGAAACTTAGTAATCACGGGTTGTCCTCCAACATTGGCACATGAACACATAGTCACGCGCCGTGGATTCCGCACGCGGCGTGGGTTGTGACAGACTAGAGGACCGTTCTATTTTGTATTTTCCTTATTTTGGCCTAGACGAGCGGGATGTGCTCGAAGAACTTATGTTGTACTTCCTATTGAAATTATTGTACTTCAAGCTTTTTATTAATGAGAATTATGCTTTATTATTATCTGTTGTATCATTATGACTGTTGCTAACACAACTTCTGACATGACATCTGACTTGAATCCTAACATGACATTGACTAACGCTCTGACCCATGCTAACTAACATTCTATCCCTTCCGTATAGAAAATATCTATGGCGGGAAGAGGACCACACGCACGCCCTGTTAGGCGAACAATGGATGCTGCAGTAATTAAGATGATGGTTGACCGTCGAGTCAACAAGGTACTGGCGGAGTACGAGGCAAACCGACTTGCCAGTGAAACCAGTGGCACGAACAACGGTACTAACATTCGCCTGATATGACTAACATAGTGTAGTTGGTACACACCAACACACAACATTGGTTTCTGACTGACAGGATCGCAAGGCAACAACAACAAGGGTTGCTCATTTAAGTCCTTCCTAAACTGTCACCCCCATAAGTTCAAGGGAACTGAAGGAGCGGTCGGGATGCTCCGCTGGGTGGAAAAAGTGGAATCTGTGTTCGCCATGTGCGAATGCTCTGATGAAAACCGGGTCAAGTATGCGACCGGTACACTGGAGGGACCGGCCCTCACATGGTGGAATACCCATGTTCAAACCTTGGTGTTGGACGGTGCCAACTCCATGTCATGGGCTGACTTCACCAGACTACTGCAAGAGGAATATTGTCCTCGTGATGAGATCAGGAAGTTGGAAGCTGAATTCTGGGTGCATAAAATGGTGGGATCTGAGATCGAGCAGTATTGCACTCGATTTCACGAGCTATGCAAACTATGTCTGGCTATGGTGACGCCGGAGTACAAGAAAATCGAACAGTTCATCAGTGGACTGCCCGAGCAAATTCAAAGCATGGTGACGGCTTCTGACCTCACCACTATCCAACCACTGATCCGATTGGCCCATAAGCTGACTGATCAAGCCGTAGCACATGGCAAGCTACCGAAACGAGGCGAGCACGTGAAGCCTCAAGAAAGTCAGAAAAGGAAGTGGGAACCCAGCCATCACCAATCTCACCAACCTCAGCAACAACAAAGATCTGCACCAGCCAGAGCTTTCACCGCCACCCAACCCGATGACAAGGGAAAAGGTGTGTATCAAGGGAAATACCCACTATGCAACCGATGCTCATATCATCATTTTGGGCAATGTGAGCGATACCGTTGCCTGAAGTGCGGAAGACATGGCCACATGGCCAAAGATTGCAGATCAAGGTTTCCTGTCGACAACAACAATCCCAACCACAACCAGAACCAGAACAACAACAACAACCAGAACACTTTCAAGGGGTGTTATGAATGCGGAAAACCGGGGCACATGAGGAGGGATTGCCCTCAGCTGAAGAAGGCCGGAGGAGGAGCGGTCAAGGGTCGAGCTTTTGTGATTGGCTCGGGGGAAGCCAAGGATGACCCGAACATCGTGACCGGTACGTTTCTTTTAAATAATGTCTATGCTAGTATATTATTTGATACCGGTGCCGATAGGAGCTTTATATCTAGTGAGTTTAGTAAGTTACTAGATATTACCCCAACACCACTAGACTACAAATATACCGTAGAGTTAGCCGACGGCAAACTAATTGAAACACAACACGTCTTTCGAGGATGCGTCATGGTGTTGGCGGATCACGAACTCGAAATCGACTTAATGCCGGTGACTCTCGGAAGCTTTGATGTAGTCGTTGGAATGGATTGGTTATCCGCTAACCAAGCCGAGATCGTATGCAACGAGAAGATCGTACGAGTGACGTTGCAGGACGGAGAACAGATCTCGATTCAGGGAGAAAGACGGGGAGTACCTCTGAACATCATGTCATGCATGAAGGCAAACAAGTATCTACAAAAGGGATACACTGCAATACTAGCCCTCATCGCAGAGCAACCGAAGAAGGAAAGGAAGATTGAGGACATCACTATAGTACGCGATTTTCCCGAAGTGTTTCCCGAGGATCTACCTGGATTACCTCCGAAGCGACTAATCGAGTTCCAGATAGACCTTACACCTGGAGCAGCACCAATTGCTAAAGCTCCGTACCGACTCGCACCAACTGAGATGCAAGAACTGTCTAATCAATTGCAGGAACTGTTAGACAAGGGGTTTATCAGACCGAGCTTCTCACCTTGGGGAGCACCGGTCTTGTTTGTAAAGAAGAAAGACGGATCATTCCGTATGTGTATCGACTACAGAGAACTGAACAAGGTGACGATCAAGAATCGATATCCACTACCGCGAATAGATGATCTGTTTGACCAATTGCAAGGGTCAAGTTACTATTCGAAGATCGATTTAAGATCGGGCTACCACCAATTGAGGATACAGGAAAACGATATCCCTAAGACTGCCTTCAGAACCCGATATGGACACTATGAATTCTTGGTTACGCCCTTTGGACTAACCAACGCACCGGCGGTATTCATGGACCTCATGAATAGAGTGTGCAAACCCTACCTCGATAAATTCGTAATAGTGTTCATTGACGACATTCTGATTTATTCAAAGAATCAGAAGGAACATGCTGAACATCTGAGGCTAGTCTTAGAATTACTGAAGAAAGAGCAGTTATACGCAAAGTTCTCAAAGTGCGACTTCTGGATTCGCGAAGTCCAATTTCTTGGACACGTGGTCAATAAGCAAGGGATACACGTAGACCCAGCAAATATCGAAGCCATCAAGAACTGGGAAGCACCCAAGACTCCGACTGAGGTGCGACAATTCCTAGGTCTGGCCGGGTACTACCGGAGATTCATTGAAGGATTCTCAAAGATTGCTCAGTCATTGACATCCCTGACTCATAAGGATAAGAAGTTTGACTGGGGAGACAAACAGGAAGCTGCTTTCAATTTGTTGAAACAGAAACTATGTACAGCACCTATTCTATCCTTACCGGAAGGATGCAACGATTTCGTGGTGTATTGCGACGCCTCGAAACAAGGACTCGGTTGCGTACTGATGCAACGCGAGAAGGTTATCGCTTATGCTTCACGGAAACTGAAGGTGCATGAAAAGAACTACACAACTCATGACCTTGAGTTAGGAGCTGTAGTGTTCGCTTTAAAGATCTGGCGACACTACTTGTACGGCACAAGATGCACTATCTTTACCGATCATAAGAGCCTACAACACATCTTCGACCAGAAGGAGCTGAACATGAGACAGCGAAGATGGGTCGAACTCATAGGTGATTATGATTGCGCCATCAAGTATCATCCAGGTAAAGCAAACGTAGTGGCCGACGCGTTGAGTCGGAAAGAGACAACAAAACGAGTGCGTGCGCTACAACTCACAATTCATTCTGAGCTACCAAATCAGATCCGACTCGCACAGCAAGAAGCTATGAAAACAGAGAACCTCTCTCACGAAGCTATGCGTGGTATGGATAAACAACTAGAAGCAAGGGACGACGGAGCTTATTACTTAATGGGTCGAATTTGGATTCCACACTACGGGGGATTGAGAGAAGTAGTGATGGACGAAGCTCACAAGAGCCGGTATTCCGTACATCCGGGCTCTGACAAGATGTATCACGATTTGAAGACAACCTACTGGTGGCCAAACATGAAAGCTGAGATAGCAACATACGTAAGCAAGTGTTTAACATGCTCAAAAGTCAAAGTAGAATATCAGAAGCCATCAGGGTTACTTCAACAACCGGAATTACCAATGTGGAAATGGGAACAGATTTCCATGGACTTCATTACTAAACTGCCAAAGACGGCAAGTGGTTGCGACACCATTTGGGTTATCGTAGACCGACTGACGAAATCTGCACATTTCCTACCCATCAAGGAGACTGACAAGTTGGACAAGCTCACTCGTATCTACATAAAGGAAGTGGTCACTCGACATGGAGTGCCAATCTCGATTATATCTGACCGCGACAGTCGATTCACGTCGCACTTCTGGAAGTCTTTGCATAAGGCTTTGGGCACGAGATTGGATATGAGTACCGCTTACCATCCACAGACAGACGGACAGAGTGAGCGAACCATACAAACGCTGGAGGACATGCTCCGGGCATGTGTTATTGACTTTGGGAGTAGCTGGGAAACTCATCTACCATTAGTTGAGTTTTCATACAATAACAGCTACCACACTAGCATCCAAGCTGCACCATTCGAGGCACTTTACGGACGTAAGTGTCGATCACCCATTTGCTGGGCGGAAGTTGGAGACAACCAACTGACCGGCCCAGAACTTGTGCACGAAACGACTGAAAAGATCGTGCAAATACGCAAGCGAATGACAGCAGCTCGTGGCAGACAGAAAAGCTATGCCGACAAACGACGCAAACCGTTAGAATTTCAGGTGGGAGACAGAGTGCTACTCAAGGTCTCGCCCTGGAAGGGAGTCATTCGATTTGGCAAACGAGGCAAGTTGAACCCTCGTTATATTGGACCTTTCGAGATTGCAAAACGAATAGGCCCTGTAGCCTACGAACTGAACCTGCCAGTTGAACTGAGCAGTGTGCACAACGTGTTTCACATCTCAAATCTCAAAAAGTGTCTGTCTGATGAGACACTTGTTATTCCTCTCGAGGAAATTCAGATCGACGAACAATTAAACTTCGTTGAAGAACCAGTTGAAATTATGGACCGGGAGACCAAGAAACTCAAGCTTAGCAAAATACCGATTGTAAAGGTGCGATGGAATTCGCGTCGTGGACCGGAATTCACGTGGGAACGTGAAGACCAGATGAAACAAAAATACCCACACCTGTTCGCGGAACAGACAAACACTGGTAACGCAAGTTGAATTTCGAGACGAAATTCTTTCTAACATGGGGAGGATGTGACACCCCGTAATTTCCAGGTCAGCTTATTATTTATTTAAATGTTTATTTAAAATCTTTATGTACACGTGGCACTAGAATTAGATTAATTTAGTGTGACACGTGGCACGACAGTACGAACACTGGCATATGACTAGATAATTCGTGGAATTATCGGCAAACATCACACACGTGTCAAAACACACGAACGTTGGTGAACATCACAACACTTAAGCACAGAAACACTTCACAAGTCAATTATGGCTAATAATTTACGATTAGAGTCCAAACGACGCTTGGACAACGTTCTACACTCGAGAAACGGGCGATAATGGACCCAGAACAACAAAACAAGCTAATTGGGCTTGACAATTGGGCCAGGCGGTACGCCTGACCCGAGACCTCAACCCGGGGCGATACGCGCGAGACACAGAAGGCGCCTCACATGCCTGCCCATCCGCGCGTAACGACGGAGCCATGCCCCCCACGTCAGGCGTTACGCCTGGAAGCTATAATCGCAGAAAATTTCTTAAAAACCACAAAATCCATCATTTCACCTATCTTAATCATTTTAAACACTCTTGCACGCCACTATTCCGGCTTGTCTCGATCAGAACTCCCTACTATCACCATCTTCACCCAAAAACCTCCATTGTTGAAGCTCTTCTTGAAGGTTTGAAGCTCATCTTGAAGTATTGGAGACCCAAGAAGTTAAGGGAAGCACCTAAAACACCCATCACTCGCTTGCACCTGTCGTGAGACCATTTCCATAAGCATTGAGAGCTGTTCTTGCCATCATCCCCACGATTTTGGAGCTCTAGAAGGTAGCTATGTGCTTAAAACCCATTTTCTCACCTATTACACTCACATACATGCTTACATTCACACATGCAAGCACCTATGAAGCACATGCACGAGTTTAGCTTCTGGGTTTGTTGATTTCACTATGTTTCTTGATGATCTAAGACGATTAGATGATGTTCTATGATGATCTAAGACAATGGGTATAAGTCTTGTTGCTTAAAATGATGGTTTGAGATGATATTGATGCATGCATGTATGATCTAAGGCATTTTAGATGGTTTTGTTGATGATGAGGTGATTCTTGTTAATGTGTAAGTGTCCTTGCAAGATTAGATTGTGACCTTGATGAGTAAAAGCATGAATTGGATGAACTTTCTATTAATAGTAACCTTTTGATTGTAAATTGATGTTATGGATGAAATGGTGGATATGCATGTAAGTAGAATTGCTCTTAGGATGCTAGAATGATGATTTGAATACTTGTAATGTGATCTTGATAATGTTTATGGTCATTTCTAGCGATATTACTATATATAGTAACTTTTGTGAATGAAATGTTTTTAAATGATGATTTGGATTATGTAGACATGTTTAGATAATAGTAAATGGTTTATTATGATGAATGGTGATATGAAAATGGCTTAGAAATGTTAAGATGGTTATTTTTATGCAAAAACCACAAAGTTACTATTTATGGTAACTTTATTTTTACAAAAACCGATTTGCAAACATGTTGTATGATTTGAGCATGCTAAATGACTTATTATGTTATAACATGATGATTAGATGCTAAGTTAGATGGTTTCCGATGTCACGTATGCTAAAAATGGAAACTTTCCATTTAAGGAAACTTTTATGTGCTAACATGTTATAAACGACTTATGTGAACCCGTATGATGATGTGCTATGTGTTAACATGATCACTTAGGACAAATGAGCATGCTAGAACTTTAAAACCGATATGCTTTGTGAACTTTCCAAAAATGGAAACTTACTATAAATAGTAAGTTGTCCATAGACGCGATTTGCGCGTTTTGCACACGACAAACACTTACACGATTGCTACACGATTCACAACCGTCACACGGTTCACCAACGGGTCGTTGACTTGACACGGTCAAACTTGGTCAACTCTAGTCAAACATGGTCAAACACGGTCATTGTGGACCAACACAGTCGAACACGGTCATTGTGGACCAACACAGTCAAACACGGTCAATGTGGACCAACACGAGCAAACACGGTCATTGTGGACCGACACGGACAAACATGAACAACCAAGGGTTGTTGGGCACGAACACGAGCACTAACACAAACACTAGCACGGTCACTTACACCAACTCACGAAACGGTATACGATATAGGTTGCCGGTGACCGACGCGCTACTTTCTCAAGGAGCTTACGCATACTTTCATTCACATCACTAATGTGAGTTTACGGCCCCTCTTTACTCTTTTTCAAACGCTTTTAAATAGGGGGAGAATACTAGTTGCATCGAGTCAAACATCTATTACTGTACAAACATTATGTGTATGCTGGTTTATTGGACAAACATTAAGTGTTGAACTCGTAACAAGCCCTCACAAAGTCTTACCGTTAATGTACGAACAACGTGGTAGATTTGGATGGATCCATTAGGGAATGACTAACCCCACGGGGCACTATGTTGACTGGATGTCATAACCCGTGCAAATTCTGACCTAACTTGTTATGCATACGAGGCATAGCGGAGGCAAGGACAAACAAGTCTAGTTCGGTAGTGACGCACTGACACTTTGGGCCTAGGGCTCGATACTAACATTGATAAACAGCATGACACACTTTCTTACTACATATGTATATCAAAACCTGTGAACTCACCAACCATTGTGTTGACACTTTTTCAAACTTGTATTCTCAGGTAACTAGCTGCGCATGGAACAGGATGCACATTAAGGGATGAGCTTTAGGAACCGCATGCATTCTGTTGTGTCCTTTAAAAACAATTTAACTTTTACTGTATTAAACAATGTTGTGTTAAACTATTCACATTTCTGCTGAAATTTGTCAAACATTTGATTTTTCGCTGCAATATAATATGATAACTTTTATTCCGCTGCAAACTATTTTATGAGTGTATGTGTCAAACTTTGGATTTGTAAACGCATATAGAGGTGTTCTATATGACCTTGAGTTGTGATTCTGGCCACGTCACACCCACGTGGACTGACACCACGAGTGGGAAATTGGGGGTGTGACAGATTTCATCTGGAAACAACATTTTGTTCATTTCATAGAGTTTGATTGAGTTTGATCTAGTTTGATAAACATGGAGTTTTTCATGTTATGAAGAAGATGAACTAGGAGGTTCAAAATGGTGTTGGGTAGTGGCTTAGATGATAACATGATGAGTTCTAACATTTGAAATGATATAACATTGGTGATTATTGAACTTGGGTGATTAGAAACCTAAATGGGTGATTGATGGGTTTAGATGTAGTTGAAATGTGTAAGGAAAATTCCTGCACACAAGTTGTTTGATGAAATGTCAACAACTTGATTTTTACCTAATAATGTGTTTAAATGGATGGGTGAGGTTAATTGGTTGTTATGATCATAGAAGGTGAAAACTTTGTGATTAGGGGGTCATTTGACTATAATCTAGGTGTAATTGGTAATAATGGTCAAATGAGTGTGATTTGACTAGTTGTAGTCAACTATGTTGTTTAACTATTAGTTATGATAATAGGAAACAATAGTGGAGGTGTTAGTGGAAATCAACGACCCGGGAAAGAGATTTTGGTAGTGGATAATCCTTCGGGACAAGGTAAGTCACTCACCTATTATACTTGATATGGTTGATTGGTTTTATGCATATATGTGTATATGTGTATGTAATGTATGTGGAGTATACATTGGGTGTAGAAAGTTGGTGAATTTGATGTTTGTATGTTTTGGTGTGACAATAATATGCAATAGGTGTATAATTGCTTAATTATTGTAAAATCATATGTTTATAAGTGGTGTGGTGAATTAAGAATGATTCACAAGGTGTGTGAACTTCTTATTTGAAGTTTGACTGAAATTAGTCAAACAATTCACATGAGGTGTAAATGTGAATTGGGTTGAATCACAAGTGGTGTGATCTTCTCATGGTGAATCTATGGTGTTTAAGCAAATCACAAGTGGTGTGATTGCTTACCTTGAGAATCCTTGGTGAAAAAGGAAGTCTCAAGGAAGTGGCGTGAATCAAAACTTAAATATTGGTGGTTGTAGAGTTTAACACTTTAGATGTGTTTTAAAGTGTTTTTAAATATGAATTTCATGTGTTGAAATTGTTGTTTTATTGTGACAAATGGAAATCCTTAGGTGGAAAGGAAGTTCCATTTTGTTTGGGTGAAAAATTTGGTGTTGTTATGGGTTTAAATGTAATGACCCGTTTAACAAATCAATTGGTGTTAATTCTTAATGAAATTCAACATATTATGTTTGCAACTTGGTTTTTATGTCCCTAAGGTGTTATGGGATGTATTTGGAGGTAACGGAAGGGTTATAACGATCCGGGGTGGTCACGGGGGCATAAAACGCGAAAAAACAAATTTTCTGCACCTGCAGGAGGAGTAAGCCTACGGCGAGACAGTAGGCCTACGGTAGAAGGTTTCTGTTAAGGTTGCCATAAGCCTACGGCGAGACAGTAGGCCTACGGCTGGGGGTGTCCATTTTTGTCCGTTTTGGTCGTTTTAACGCGTTTTAGGAGATATATACCTTCCGTTATGAACCAAAAAGTATACATAGGTGTTCTTACTTAGTTCTAACGAACTAATGGTGATTTAAATGTGATGTTTTGTAGGTGAACGGAAAGGGTGATGGCGGTTGTGATCGGGTTGCCTTGCAAGGATTCGGATCAAACATGTTTGGGGTTTTTTTCTTTGTTGGTTTAAAACAAAGGTTTTTGTGAACAACTCTAATGTAGTTTTTGGTTGTTGAATGTTTAATTAACATCAATTATTTTGTAAAGTCCATTCAAGTGGGGTGTTTAAGGTGTTAATTACATTTGTCGGTTTGAAAAATCTGGGACCTATTTTGTTTTGTCGTTTAAAAACACGTGTCATGTGTTGGTGGGTTTTGGGGCTTACAAAAATACACAATTACCTGTAAGAAAAACACAAAAAGATAATTATACACAAATATTTAAAAAAGACACAATGACGATAATTAGACACAATGAGCTGAATTTTTTTTTTATTTTTTATAAAAAAATTATACTCATTTTAAAGATAAAAAAAAATCTCGTTTTTATGATATATTTTTTTAAAAAAAATTATTTCATATGTAAAGTTATGAACGTTTAAAAAATTTGGGGGGAAAGTGGTTATGACTAAATTACCCTTTAACAACTTTTCCCACTAAAATTTTAAAATTTTCATCTTAAATTTAATCTTATGATTCTTATTAACCTTTTTAGAATAAGAGGACTATTTAGTTGAACCAAATCCTGATTCATATTTACAACTCCGGCGTGTGCATATGCGGGCCATGTGGTTTGACTGCGTTGGGAGAAAATATCGTTGAAAGTTGAGATGTAATGTAAACAACCAGAAATCTGTTTTGTATTTTGTTTCGAGCTTCTTCTACTTCTAGAACCTACCTAATTGGAGATTGCATATTTACATTACATAATAATTAATAAAATAAGCCGCCGTTGAATAAAATAAAATGATCAGAACGTTGACCCGAAATATTCAATCTCCAATATACGTACGTACATTCACGATTCGTTCACATGTACACACTGGGACTGGGTGTTGTTTTCTGACCACTTTTTCCGAATTACGTACAAATCTATCTTTCTATATCTGCTTCACACCTTTAAATTTCTTTTGTTAACATTTTTAATTGCATCGTTTCTTAAATTCCATGAATAATTAAATTTATCTATCTATTTATTTTTTTTTGAACGACCGGCTTAATAAAATTTTATTAACCAACACTCCAAGGAGAGTATGGATGGGGATATCCCGTTGAAAGCCGCTTTAATTGTTTGGTAATAAGTTACCAAGACATTCTTTAATTCAACACACACAATGACTGTCTTTAATTTTGATTTACATTGTTAATTAGGACACTCAGCTATATAAAATTCTAATTAAAGAGCAAATGATAGTTAACTTTTATTCTTGTCTCAGAATGCATCTTGATATTAAGATGTCTACTTTTATCTAATAAATCAATGGTTTAAATTTAGTAAAGTGATATATATATATATATAGGGCTAATAAAAATAGATTAAAATATAGTTATTCAAAGAAAGAAATTATTTTTATCGAATTGATGTTCTTTATTCTCTTTTATACAAAAATATTTGTGTATACTGTCGCTCCAAAATCCACACTAGATGCTTGCATAAAGTAATAGTGCATATTAGATTCATCTTATTGGTGGTGTGATCTTATTTATCCTTTTTATTGAACACAACCACAAGCTAAAAACTCGTTTAAGCAACTAAAACTTAAGCTCGATCTGGGCATTCTAACACTCAAATTAGTATATGTGTACTAAACATAAGTATATGTATATGTAAGGAAAAAACAAATTGAAAACCACTTAAATTGAGAAAACACATGAGAACCTCAAGTAACGTTCAAATCTTTTTTTATTTGTATTTAGGTATGTAATGTATGTTATTATAATAAAAATAAAAATTTATGTGTAGTACTTGTTATACACATGCTATATATTTGGCTTTTCGTGTTACATATTATTAAATTCTCATGTTATAACATATGTGCAATAAGTACTTATATTTTTTTTTATTTTACCTTTTTATAATAACTTATATATATAACTAAATAAAGAAGAAAAAAATTCGAATATTACACCAAGTTTTTTCAACTCTGGTGAGTTTTTAAATTTTGTCTTGTCTGTGTATGTATATATGGCATTTAATTTGTATATTTGTGCATATGTATGTATGTTAATAATTCAAACACGAACCTTTTGACCTAAATGTGTATATATGTTAAAAAAAACATATATTTAGTCAAGTTATAATAAATTATTTTTATACAAGTCGAATAATCTTTAGTGTTTTACAATATTTACTCGTTTAAATCAATTTTATTGACCTAGTTTTTAGAGATTGGGTTATAGTATTTTAATAAAAAAATTTAACGTTAAAAAAATAGATGGTGTTATAAAGCCTTAATTCCATAAAAACTAATTAAAAGAGCGTAGTGTAAAGCCTTTCCATAAAAACTGAAATAGTACAAGGACTTGTTTTGTAATATACAGATCTTAATTACGCCCCTAAAGGAGCTTTTTTTGCCTATAAATAGTAATTGACAACCACAAAGCAATGAAAAGAAGCTAGAAAACAATCGCAACTACTGTTTTTGTGTCCAGAAAATTAACAATAATTGAATCGAATTAAATTGAATTGAAGATGAAGGCGTGGCAGTATGGTGAATACGGCAGCGTTGATGTATTGAAAGTGGCTACCGATGTGAGAGTTCCGGAGATAAACGATGATCAGGTGTTGGTTAAAGTTGTTGCTGCAGCTCTTAACCCTATCGATTACCAAAGGAGGCTTGGATACTTTAAAGCTACCGATTCTCCATTACCGGTAAGCTAGGGATTCGATTGGTTGGTTATATCATATATATGTTAGATTTATTTAGATTAATTATGTAATTTGATTTGATTTGATTTGATTTGATTTTTGGTAGAGTATTCCTGGATACGATGTCGCTGGGGTAGTTGTGAAGGTTGGAAGCGGAGTAAAAGGACTTAAAGAAGGAGATGAAGTATACGGAGATGTAAACGAGAACGCAGTGGTTGGACCCAAACAGTTTGGGACATTGGCGGAGTACACGGCTGTTGAGGAGAAACTGTTGGCTTTGAAACCTAAGAATTTGGATTTTGCAGAAGCTGCTGCTATCCCTCTTGCAATTGAGACCGCATATGAAGGTCTAGAAGCCGCGGGTTTTTGTGAATCTAAATCCATCCTTGTTTTGAATGGTGCTGGTGGAGTTGGATCATTCGTAATTCAGGTATCTACCTATTATTATTTAATATAATTACTACGTACATATATATCATTTTAAATTTCTCAAAAGAGTCAAGTGATATTGAAATCTTTGGATAGATATTAGAAAAGGTGATGACCGGATTTTTAATGAGAAAAGACGGTGGGAAAGTTTCATAAACAAAAACAAACAAAAAAATATAAAAATAAATAAATAAGTTGACGATAACCATGTCTTCCTGGGTTGCCAATCTTGACTGAATATTCTATTTATTTGTTTCCTTAGTTCTTGCCTTGATTATATTCTTTATTCCCTTCATTTTATCGGATTATATTTACGATAATTATATATTTGAATCTTTAACTTATAACCTAAACAATTATGGCTTTTAGACTAATGCTTACTAAGAATTTCTCTTACTTTTTTCTAAAGAAAAGAAAAACAAATATATTCTTATCTCTAAAAAAACAAATAAAAAAATAAACTCTAAAAGCCCCATATCATTTATCTCTTTCCAACCACGATGCAACTCTGTGTCAAACGAAACCACCGCTCCGTCGCAACAAAAAGACTATTCAAAATTAACCACCAACGAAACCATGCCCTTTTTCTTTAAAAAAAAATCAATTCTATGCATGCCACCTTCAAAGTCCCTTTTCGGTGAAACCACATCATTGTGAATTTGTGAGCACAACCCCTACAACCCTTCAGTTAATCGATCTCAGCTTACGTACGTGGGTGTTTACATTAGATTATTAGTAAAGATTGTAGATGTTGAGTGTTTGATCTGATGATTGTTTATGGTGGAACGATAATAATGGTGATTGGTGGTGAAATGATGATGAAGGCTTGATATAATGGATTAATGGTAGTGACATGATCGATGATGGTGGTGGTCTAATAGTGGTGCTATGTGGTTTTTATTATTTATATTTTAATTAATCGAAATGGGTCCCATTGTAACATAACATTTAATTTATTGTTTGATAATTTTTTTTTTGAACGGCGAATGTCTCAATCATGTGAACCCACTGTTTCCAGGCCATGTCACAAAGGTCTAGTTACCTGGACCTCTCATGAGCCGCCACAACCACCCCATTGAGAAAACCCCATGACCCCCCTCAGACCCCTTTTTTGATGCGGGAGGGATTTGAACCCAAGACCTCACATTTGAAAGAATCTTGTGGTACCATTGAGACAATGTCTCATTGGTTATTGTTTGATAAATGATGAGAGTGTGGTTAAACTTAAAGTAACAAAAAATCTAGCAGTCCAATGGTGGTTTTAATTGTTACAATTATTGAAGTTAAAGATTGAATTGGAAAAGAAAGAAAACAAATGAAAGTGATCGACCGTTATATATATCCTTGTGCATTGTATTAAAACAATTTTTGTTAATACAGCTTGCAAAACATGTGTTTGGTGCTTCAAAAGTAGCAGCCACATCTAGTACGGGAAAGCTCGAATTGCTTAAGAGTTTAGGCGCGGATGTGGCAATTGACTACACTAAACAGAATTTCGAAGATCTACCAGATAAATATGATGTTGTTTATGATGCAATTGGTAAGAATTTTACCTGTTTATACGATTTATTTCAACTTAAATTTTTATTACTTCATCATATCATACTTGACAACTTAAGTAGTCGTTAAAAAAAAAAAAAAAAAACTATTTGGAAAGGTAGTTCTTAATTGCTTCAAGCTGGTTAGTTTTATTCAATGTTTAACTTATAAAACCTCTTAATTAAATCATGCATTAATTAGATGGATCACTATTGAAATAAGGTATATTTAAAACATTTTTTTCTGGATAAATAGGCCAACTTAATTTAGAGCTTCTTTTAACTAGCACCAAAAACAACATATATTGCATTTAATTTAATTTGACTTACATGCATGCATTCTCATATTTTTACTTAGCTCCGGCTGGAGTTAATTGTTTATCACATAATTAGCTTAATTACATGGTTGATTCAATGTTGTAACAGGCCTACCGGAGAAAGCAGTGAAGGCAGTTAATGAAAAAGGTGTTGTAGTATCTATAGCTGCACCAATTTCACCTCCAGGGTTCTTTTTTGGTGTCACATCTGATGGGTCCGTATTGACAAAACTAAACCCTTACCTGGAAAGTGGAAAGATCAAAGCGGTGGTTGACCCTAAAAGCCCATTCCCTTTCGACAAAGTTAATGAGGCTTATGCTTACCTTGAGAGCCACAGAGCTACCGGAAAGATAGTTATATACCCGATTCATTGACTTTGAGGCTGATCGAGTGTTTTAATTCTACGTACCATTAATTATTTAATAAATAGTGTGGCTAGCTAATTAATTAGAATATGTATGTACGTATGGTGTGTGCAAAGAGTGTCATTTTTGTAATATTTGATTTGTCGTGTTGTATGTTATATGTTTGATAATCTCATGTTTAATATTATAGTTACTATATCTTTGGGCTTGATTATCTTGAGCTTCAACACTTGAGGGAAGAAAGCTAGGGTAGTAATTCTATAAGTTAATTACACAGTAGTTGTTGTTGGTTCATTTTGCATCTTTAATTTACGTACGTTCATCTTTTTAGAGTTACATGATAAAATAGATGGTATTGTTAACTTTTCACTTCAATATTAAACGTTTATAAAACAAATCAAATGGGACTCACCATTGAACAATAATTTACACTTAAACCTTAACTAACCGCTTCTTCAATTCTGTCTTCCAGATGATCTCAATATAACTCTCAACAATGATTCTACCACAAATTAAACAGTCTTGTGTTTTCTAGTTTCACTCATCGTACGTGGTATGATCTCCCACTTGTGCTACACAAACATCAGATGGACCAACAAACTAAAGCCACCCTACACCGGTCCACTATGTCGTCATCCCATTCTCTTTGATCTTTTGATATATCACCAACAACCTACATGCATCCTCCATGACCATGTTAATCATTAACAACTAGTTTTATACCCGTCCGGTGGACGGGTATTATGGTATAATCGCTAAAATAGAAAAAATCATTCTAAAAAAATAATAATTGTTTAATAAATTATAGTACAAATCATAAGATATACAATTCTGTTAAAAACACTAAATGAAAATCAAATAAGTTATATAAGTTGAACTCAAAATCATAAAGCATGTTTCAATCACATAAAAAAATATAAAGACCTAAAAGAAATCAAGTACTAAATAGTATATTCTAACATAGTTATTCCTTCAATTTTTTGGGTTTTACACCCGTGGGCTTTCTGATACATCGTTAAGATAGGTTTCTGGTAGTATATAATTTTTGAATAGATAACATGTTCGTCTCAACACTTTTTACTAATTAAAAGAAAAGATAACTAAAAAGAATAGATTGATGTAAGAAAGAATACGTGTGTTACTTTTATAATTTACAAATATCACCCAAAAAAAAAATACAAATCTTTGTTATGCAATCAAATTAATAAATTATTCATATCTTCTAAATATTTAATAGATGAAATTAAATAAAGTAAATAAGAAAAAGAAAAAATAATAGCTTAGAAAGCATGTAAATGTTGGGCTAATTTGTCCCAACTCCCAAATGATATATGTGTATAAGAAACCCTAAAAGATATTTTCGTTGCTTCTCCTCAACGCAGTATTTCTGAATCTCATGATCTCATCCGCCTCTATCTATTCTCTTTCCTCAATTGCTTTAATCAATCATCATCAGCTTAAATTTGAGACGAGGTATAGTGTTTGATGTATGTTTCTATAGATGATTTAAGTTTCTTGATCGAGTTATTACAGTTTGTTTTGATTTATTTGGGTGATTTCAGTTTACCAAAGTAAACCCTAGATGGAACAGATGCATGATAAAGCTGTTAACAATGGGGGCTAAAACGTATGGTAATCTGCTCCCTCTCTCATTAGATGCTGCTTCCATTATCATTGTCATATGAGATTGGATATCTAGGGTAAAAATGTCGACGAATAGATCCTTGATATACGCTTTGCTCGCTCCCATTTAAAGGTATTTGAAGTTTATATTGGTTTATATCATTATGTTAACTTTGTTGAACTAAACCCTAGATGATCAGATGCACGATTTAGACTTTATCATATTTGGTCATCCTACGTTTTTGAGATAATCGTTTTTTTATAGTTTGATTTCAATTTATTAAGGTAAATCCTAGATGATATTATTCTACATTTTCCAGCTCATAATTGTACCTCATAGCACTTTCATAAAATAGATTGTTAATAATATTATATTAATATGATTTTGGTTGATCTTGTAAACTGCAATGTTCAGATATGATGTTGATAAGTTATTTTTATTATGGTCTCACATACAGTTTGTGATTGATGTCTATGTTATATTCAATCTTTTGACTTCCGTTTGATATGATTTTTGGTAGATCAAGAAAAAGGCAGGAGGACAAGACCCAAAAAGAAACACAAAATTAGGTGATTTTACAGCGCACTACATCATCGGCAATAAGAAGAGGTATTATGATATGCTTGTGTGACAATTGTATTCAAGAATTACGTCATTAATGACGAAATCACATTTGGTCGTGCTTGAAATCCACGTTGATGTAGCTATTGTAATTATTACAAATTGATAGTATGCGAACATTGGTGAATCATAATATCCACATTCATTATTACGTATGTGTTAGAAGGACCATATCATATCAGTTCATGACTTGTAGTTACTCAGGAATATGGTGTTAGTAGATCGCAAAGAAACATCCATCACCTAATGCTTGTTCAAATAGGTGACCAAACGATTTCATGTTTAGAATCATAACTCGAAAATGAAGAGAATGAGTGGAAGCGAAATCGCGAAACGAGCTTCTGATTTCAAGATACACTGAGTCAAAGATAGCGTCAAATAAGAGGTCAAATATTTTGAACTCTTTAGATCTTGAGATTATAACCATTGGAAAGAGCTCGAAAAATCGTGAACGTAGGCGAAAACCGTGAGCAAAACGGAGGTCGTATGCTCCCGGAATCGCGAAAACAAAAATCGGGTCTAACTAAGGCGGCGGAGGTACGCGAAGCAACCCTTTGCCACCCTCGGCGGTACGCTACGGACGCAGCAGGCATAAAAATCTGATTTTCTTGATCAGATTGCTTCCAGAATGTTATTTTTCTTCTATCTCGACCTTGTACGACCTCCAGACGAACATACACATAAATTTGGCATTAAAACTCCATTTCAAAGCCTTTCAAACATCTGGATCGCACCCAGGAACGTTTCTACAAGTCTGGATCGCTTTGCTAACCTCAGAAATCCGTCAGATTAGGTAACTGTTCGTTTTTAATCTTCTAGATCGATTTTTATTGATCAGATCTTGTTTTTGAACGTAATGAGATAGTTTGGGTTGTTGATTATTGCCTAGATGATGGCTAGGAATGATTATAAATGAAGAACTCGGACTTTTAACGGGTAAATCCTTGTTTTGAGCCGTTGTAATGCCCGGTTTTCATGAAACTATATCTTAGATTAAAATGGTTTAAACCATTTGAGTGTAACAATGATTGTGATTGTCTTGATCATTTCTTGTAATGCTAGGTTAAATCCAAGTGTTTCAAACTAATGACAAGCATAAAGATAATCACCAGAATAACGATCTGATGTTTATGATAACAGTCAGATTAGTACATTGAGCATGGTTATTAAACATATTTTAATATCACATTCTCATGTTTCATGATACCTAAATGATCAATAACAAGGATTGACTATTCCTAAGCCAGAAATTCATCTAGGAAATTGTTTAATGAAATAATCAACAATCAATATCTATATGATTAATCCGAAAATGTCGTGATTAATCCAGTTAGTCATAAACTCCTTAATAGGAACCTAAATCATTATAGGTCCCTTGTTTATCGCACTTTGTGCAATATTAACTTAAGGATGCTGATTAAGGATTAAGATCAGCTTGATGACTTAAACTACGATTCCTTGTTATCAAAAGTCAAGGAATAATCCGATAATCAAATTCAAACACAAGGAACTCATAAAACATTAATGAATTGCAGAATTCTCTTCAGATTTTGTGTGATACCTCAAAATCAAAACACTGCAATAACACAGGTGAGTTTCATAGTTCCCCTTTTTATGTTTAGTTTTCCAAAACTCGGGGTGGAACATGTAGATACCTTTTCTAAACATATTTTATCAACTATTGTGAGATCATAGCCCATTCTCTTCTTCCATTAAATGTTTACCAAAACTCGGGGTGGAACATGTAGATGCATTTTCAAAACATATTTTATCAAATATTGTGAAATCATATATCAGTATCATCAGGATGATGATAAACATTTATCAACTCCTGTGAAATCATATATTGGTTTCATTAGGAAAAATCATGACAAACTATTATCGAGTAAATCTTTTATCAAATCATTAAATCAAGTGTATCACTTGGGAACTTTGGTTATGTGGAGGCTACTTGGGCACATTCTTATGTGAACATGATTAACTTGTTATCAAGCCCTTGGTAGTACTGGTATGATCATATGCGGAAACACAAGATCATTATCACAAATCGCTCCAACCGTGGGTTGGACCTCATCATGTGAGCTAACAATCATTATTAACGATCATTTATCATTAGGTTTGATGTTTGCATGCTCAATTAGATTCAATTTCAAAGTACCTGTTTGATCACTTGTGATTACTACATCATGAAAATCATTGTTTGAACAATTATTTTGAATCAACAAAACCTATGATTCTCACTCAACTATTCATAGTTGAATTTATCTACATGTTTCAGGTAATCGGGAGCATCAGTAAAGAAATCTAGGTTAGGATCAACAGCAGAAATAGTTGCGACCTAGAAAGAGAACAAAAACATCGTATTGTATAATAATTATCTTACGATAAACTTGTATAATATGTATGTTATGTGTGTTTAAATGAACTTAATTTTATGAAACATAGTAAATCATGGGTTATTCTCCAACATTGGCACATGAACACATAGTCACGCGCCGTGGATTCCGCACGCGGCGTGGGTTGTGACAGCTTGCTCTTTAACGCATTAAATAATTCAAAGATTTCTATATTCATAAATCATAATACAAATTAAAAGTAAAGCAGATATATTAGGTTGAACAGAATCCTAACATAACTCGAAAATCACACTATCCCACTACCATTCAGCAAGAGCTTTCTTCATTTTGCTAATTTTATCAAATTTCCGATCCTAAAAATTTCAAATATCAGCAAACAATTATTAGATGAATAATAAACACAACAGAATATATATCATCAATAATATACGATGCATTTGAAACTTGTAGGGGCTAAAACATGTGCCATATGAAATGATTTAGCACTTTCATCTTCATTCTAACAATTGAAAGAAATGTTCCAAATTTATATAGTGAAAGAACTATAAAGAAATAATTTTTTTTAATATACAATGCTACTATTTGAATGGAAATGGACCTTATTCACAGCTTGTGATTACTTTGACTTCTCCATCTAACATAAAAATAAATAAAAAAAACTATCAGCATCACCATGTAAAAATATGTTCGTTAGGTTTGTAGATGTATAATAGGTTTAGAAGCACAATACTCTCATTTCATTATAAATGTACCTTATGCTCAAATTTTGGCGTGTTCAGGGTGGAGTTCATTTTACATGAAAATAAAATAAAAAAGAGAGTGTGTGTTTATAAGGTGAAGCTGTTACAATCTAAAGAATGTAATCACAATAAGTAAAATACAAAACAAAATAATTATTAAAGGTATGAAAGTAACAAATAATATACTTATTTTGTAAGGCGTTTTACTATTTTAAGCGTAAACACACAAAATTACTCAACTTTAACAATAACATACGAGCTCGTGAATAATTTCCTTGTGAAATTGTTGCTTATAAGGGCTGAAATGTGAATTATAGTCAATGATCTCCGATTTGCATCATCCAAAAAAAGTTTTAACTATAAAATGTCATTTTTCAACACAAAATTAGACAAGAATAATTAGGATTTGCACAGGGAAATTACCTTTGTCTCGTTGCCCTTGATTCTCTTTGTGTTTTCATTCAAGCACGAAATAATGCATAGTTAATGGTAAACACATGTTTTAAAATGTTAATTATAAAATAATAAAGTAACAATAATAAGAACTAAATCTAAAAGACTACCTTCATAGGAGTGTGTATTAATTTCATCAAATTTTGTTTCTGCTCCACTGCAACGTATGTCTATATCTTCACTACTGATTGATATTTAAATTGCATATTCCGGCCTTTGTTTATATAGGTGGAGCAGGTAACCACTCATCCCCCACTTACCGACATTCACAATCTAACTGCTTTGTCTGAATTGCTTTTGACGCTTAAACATGTGTGATTTGAATATTTTATAACTGTTTGTCTAAACTCGTTTTTTGGTTGAATTTTATAACTGATTTGTCTAAACCTTTTTTTGGCGCTGAAACATGTCTTATTTGAATATTTTAAATAAGTAGTTCAAATATTTTGTTAATTTTACATGTAACACGTTAATTGTTTGTTAAAGTTTTAATGATTTTTAAAGATAATATTTTTAAGTGCATATAATGATCTTGTATTCTTGTTATATTTTAGGAAACCAGTTGTAAAACTTACATATGTTTTTAACCAATTTACGACATTTGAACATTATAATATGCATGATTATGATTTTTTTTTTTGTAATATTTGGCATGCAGGCTTTACATAGCCGGAGTGTTAGTTTTAATACGAAGAGTGAGGCAAAATGTTGTCTGGAATTTGTAAATCGTCGTAAACATTCATTTTTTATAATGTGTAAAATAAATTCTTCATTTAGTTATTTTACTTTAATATGAGGAGCAATTGCCACGCAGGAGTATACTTGCACATTATCAGAAGCAATTGAGACGTAGGGATAGTTTTATCATGAACATATGCCACGCAAGGGTGCAAGGGTATTTAAAAGGCATGTGTATAAGAATCGGTCAAAGTGAAGTTTTCTTTTCGGGGACATGATCGAAACCGCCTAAATTGATGTTGGACAGGTGTCCTGCTATTGGAACATGTGAATATTTATTGACAGGTGGATTTGTGTCATGCTATTGCGAAATGTAAATGTTCTAACCGGTGGTAACTTCGCAGGTGTCCCACTGAAGAAAACTGTTTACATAACCGCCTATTAAAATGAATTTACACGGTCCAGATTAAATTTCAGGCATTTTAAAAGGCTAGGATTTCATCTCAGAGCAGTTGGTATCACTGGGGTCTATATATTAATAATTTCTAATGATAAAATTAGGCATTCTACAAGATTGTACGTTGACACGACATGCGTTAGTCGGTCAAGCGAGTGTTGGGGGCATTTAAGAACTAAGGTAATGATATTTAGGGGTGTTCACAATAATCTAAAACCGTTATCCAAACCATATCTGTAACCGAAATAAACCGAACCGAATTGAGAATTCGGTTTTCGGTTCAGTTCTAAACCATATCCGTATTACATATTTGGTTTTCGGGACGTTTTATGGTTCCAGTATTTTTTGGAATTCGGTTTAAACCGTTCAAACCCAATTCTTATTTAATTATCTTTTTTTTTAATTTATTTGACACCCTAAGACCACTCCCATTCAAAACTTAATCCAACTCAAACCTTTATTTAAAAAACTAATTTCTCTCTCCTTTACCTATATAATCTAATCTCCGTCTAATTTTTTACTCTCATTCACAACCTAACATAACCTATTTATATATTATATGAAAAACATTTATGATTAATTTTAATTTATCAAAAGTAATATTTTACATATATTTTATATTTAAAAACACGTATTTTATATATAATTTAATTTTTTACTCTCATTTACAACCCAATCTCACCTATTTATATATTATGTAAAAAACATTTATGATTAATTTTAATTTATCAAAAGTAATATTTTATATTTAAAAAACACGTATTTTAAAAGCAACTTCATTTTTTTATAAAATGTACACCGGGTTGTAAAAAAAACTAAACAATACTTTATATTTAGATTTTTATAAAAAAGTAAATATTTCAATTTATTAAAAGGAAAATTTAATTAAAATACGAAATTAGGAAAAAGAAAAAATAAAATAAAATGTAGCCAACGAAAGAGCTCCATGTGTACGGAAAATATATTAAAAAAATGAACGAACTCGGCTCAGCCAGACATTAATGGTGGTAGTCAAATAAAAGTCCTCCAACCCTGTTTCCTTCTACCCCTCTCGTTCGTCCATCCCAGCCCTAACCTCAGCCGACCCCCGCCGGCCACCGCCCCACGAATTCACAGATCCACGTCTTCCAGTCGCAGAGTCGTTCGGTCTTTCCTCGTCTTCCAGCCGCACAGCCGTTCGACTACTGTCTCTTCTTCCAAACCAGCCGCGGCCGCTTCCCCGTTCGCTCATTCCTCTTCTTCTAGTCGCAGAGCCGCTCACGTCTTGCTTCAATAGGTACTATTATCTCCGATTAGCTTGTTTTCTTCGCTCATGGCAGTCCTCACCCTGTTTGATTAGGTAATATTGGACATTTAGCAAGAGTTTCTATTACATATTGGTAAAATTTAACACTCGAACAAAAATTTGTTTTAATCAGAATCATCAGCGAATGGCTAGGTTTGTTCACGTCTGGTTCTTGGTCTCATTTTGTTGATAATATTTAAAAAAAGAGATTATTATGCAATTGGCAAATGGTTTGAGCTGCTTAATATGGCTAAATGTTTGATTAATTGACTTTTATGTTGCGTGGTTAACTGACAAATGGATGTTGGCAATGTGATTAACTGGAAAAAAAACTCATTTAGATGAATGCGTTTGAAATCGGTTTAATACGGGTTGTTCGGTTCCTAACCGAATCCAAACCGAAATCAGTTTAAATGGTTTATTCGGTTCGGTTTACCTTGTCTTGAATACGGTTCGGTTTATAGTTGGGCTAAAATAATTTTCTTAACCGTTTAAACCAAACCGAATAAAACGTTTAAATCGCAAACTGAACTGTTGCACCCCCGACAATATTTGCCTTAGGGTTTTTATTATATTGTTTATTGATTTTGAGTAGATACTCAACGGAGATGAGAATTTTTTTTGTGTGTGTGTATATATATAAAATAGGTTTTAATTGGAAAACAGTTGTAGATTTTTTTTTTTTCTAGTCTAAAATCATTTTCCAATTATCGGTATCTTTGCTCCATTGTTGCCATATATTCACACTTCTGCTACCAACTACCAATGTATTCTTTAAATATGTTAATTGTGCATATATATGTACTATTATATGTTGTTTATTCTATTGGTTATGATAGACAAATCATGAAATTTGCCAATTGCACTTTGTTCTAAAAGAAAATACCCAGTGTACTGTATTTTTGAAATAGGTTTTGTGTCTCTTTGTTAATTTATGGTCTTAAGTTTGTTGCTTTCTTGAAATATGGTGTATTCCTAGATTAAGTGTGTGTATGTGCACATATGGTGGTTTTCACTTATTTATGAATGCAAACTTGAAATGAGCAAGGAATTTTGCATTTCTACATATAAATTGTGTTTCGTTTGATCTTATTTTTTGTAGTTTTCCTCAAATTCAATGATTTTATTTGGGTTTAGTTATACAGTATCTCACATTACATATTGTTGTTTAATTCCAAAATGATTTCAGTCCTACCCAAACCCAATTGACAACCTTGGTCGACCAATAAATCAGCCTAATCAGTTTCTGTCCCAGGCAGGTTGACTGCCATGCAATTTAAACCCCGCTTACACCAAAGTCTATTAGTTTTAAAATTACTATACGGCACCACCTGGTAGAAGATCCATCCCATCAATTAACTTTCAACATTTTTTTTTCATTATATGTGTACGAGTCTTGAAGCTATATGTGAAACTTTCTATTGCATATAAATATTTTTGTTTTCTTTCCTTAGGGTATTAAATTGTTTTTTTTTTTTCCTTCTACATGTATATATCTTGAATCTATATGTGCAACCTTATTTTGCGTATGATTATATACATTCTCTTCCATGAAACTTTTACTAAGAATAAAAATTTGTCTATTAGATTATTAGTATGTCTACCAAATAATCCATATGTTTACCTTTAATTTTAATAAACTTTATTGAGTTGCGGCTTAACACGTGTGCATTGTTCAACGTTCTTACTTATAATTTTGTTTCATTTTTTTATATAAAGTTTTTTATGTTCTCAATGTTTTTGCTATGATATTCTTGGTCATATATTAAAGAAGAAAGGAAAGGGTTTTTGAAGAAGAAGGAAAAAAAATAGGACTAAATTTATATTTTGATTTATTATTTTTGAAACAAAGAGCTTTTTATAAAAAATGCAATAGAAAATTTCAATTTCAGAAAGCACGAGGCCAGAAGCAATTAAATTAAATCTGAAAACTGACCATAATTACAGGGACCAAAATTGTAAATAACTTTAATCAGGTTTTAAATCGGCTGAAACGAACACCGGTACATCGTTGCTGTCGTTTACAGTAAGAGAAAATGCCGCGCAACAAAGACGAGCCCCCTGCGGTACGTGTTTATACCGTATGCGATGAATCAAAGTTCGTACTTCAAATCCATTTAGTTGATTCTGCTAATTTATAAGTTGAATTTGTGTATTTGTTTATATGAGCCCTAAACAGCCTTTATATATATATATATAAATTTTTATGATTTATAATAGGTATTTGATCGTGCGGAATGTTCCGGCATTAGGTTGCGGTGATGAATTGAGGAAATTGTTCGGAGGTTACGGTGAAATTGATGAGTAAGCTGCTTCTTCCTCTTTGTATGTTAACACACACACACACACACCCTCCCTCGTACACAGGATTATAACATTGAATTTCATTAACGCTATTTATTTTTTGCTTCCTCAACGGTTTTAGTAGTATTTGAATTCAATTAATGATATTATGAATAAATCATGGCCTGTTGGTGGATACTTTTACTTAACTGTATAATAATTATTGTATCCGTATTGTCAAGTCTCCTTCAAATTATAAATTTGTGATGCCGTTTGGCTGATTTGACATCATGATATGCTGTATTTATATATTTTGTGATGTTGATTTTTGACTTCATATTCCTGTTTTATAGATTTTTACCACTGGATGATGAAGATTGCGAACCATTTACTGATGTCTACTGGATTAAGTTTCATCAGATCAACAATGCTAGGTTGTTTGAACAATTCATTTTCTTCATAGACGTATTTTACTCAAAGTAATGCAATGTTATTAGTTGATTGAACTTGCACACAACAAGATTCAGTATTTTAAAATCATGTTTCATGTAGGTTTGCTAAAAGGAAGTTGGATGAATCAGTTTTTATTGGAAACCGGCTTCAAGTATCATATGCACCACAATATGAAAGCCTTAGTGACACCAAAGAGAAACTAGACATCAGAAGAAAAGATGTTTTAGCTAGGCATAACCGTAAGAAATTAGCATTATCATATGCTTCTAAAAAACATGTACTATGATTTGTGATTATGGTTAATGTTTCAGCTGGAAAATCCAAGGGTTCTATTCCATCTCACAAGAGTTATATATCCCATCCATTAAATACTGAACAGAGGTTTTAATCTAATTTTTATGATTCCATCTCTCATATTAAAACAATATACTTATTTATGAAATATTAAAACATTATACTTATTTAAGACAAATCTGATCATTTGTTTTTGTTATAGGAACCCAAGAGGCACCCAACAACAGCATATTATCCACAGTCAAAAATTTCCCTCAACAGTTTCTTCTAATCAGGTGCAAATTCTTTTATAGTTGATTTTTAAAACTTGCTTCTTTTTTTTTTTCTGGACACATATTCAGCGAACATGAACTTCTCATGTATCTTTTGATATTGCATTGTATATTCAGTATTGGAGTGAATTGTGCCAGGTTGAAAGAATTACAAATCTTGTTATTGCCTAAATTTCTTAATATATAAACTTGAAGATGTGTGTTGCCCAAGATCATTCTTTGATATAGGATCATTGTATTGAACAAAGGATTGAGCATGCATATATGTGTAGGGACTCTCGTGAACCAGAAAAGAAAAACAAAAATATTCACACAACATAACTCACTGATCTTATTATTTCATACAAAGGGCTATTTATAGCCTTATGTTTTCAGTTATTTAACCGCCAAATGACGGTTAATTAACTACCTTTTTACCCACATAAAAACACTACTTGACCCAAGTTGATCTGTATACACTTAATACATAACCAACTTTAACAAATCTTTGGATTTCTTGATTGAACTCTCCCACAATTTCTCCCTAATCAAGAAAATTCTTAAACTTATTTCACACGACTGTGTTCTTCCTTTGTTCATCCTTTTTGCAGTTATGTTCTTGTTACTTCTTTGTTTGTTTTCCAATTTCAATTTTGACTTGACTCTTCGGATACTTATGATCAAGATTGAGGTGGGTATCGAATTGAAATTAGATTCGATTAGTGATGAAGGAAATTGTTGTTCAAATGATTGTTAACCAGTTTCTGAAGTAAATGCATTCTACCTTTTCGATCCTCTAATTTACAAACTTTGATTTCTACTTTACCGGTGCGATTTCTTCATTCTGTCATACTTCCTTTGAATATATCCTCTCGTATCTACATTGATCGGCAACCCTTGATATATTTGCTTCACGGTCTTGCTTTTGATTTCTTTCTTGGTTTGAGTCGGTCCTTCACCCAAACATTCCTTCCCCATCATGAATTTCTTGCATCTTTCTTTTTGTTGCAGATTTTGAAATTGCAGAAACATTGGATGTTCATGCTCGGTATCTCTTTTTCTTTATTTAATCATGGTCTGCTTGACTTGATCCCCTTTGAACCTTTGCTCTAATGCCACTGTTGCCTGGGATCATTCTTTAATATAGGATCATTGGATTGAACAAAGGATTGAGTATGCACGTATGCGCAGGGACTCTCATGAACCATAAAAGAAAAGCAAACATATTCACACAACAAAACATACACTTGTATTATTATTTCATACATAAAGTTGGTACAATGGACTTATAGCCTTATATTGACAGTTATTTAACTGCCAAATGACAGTTAATTAACTACTTTTTTACCCACATAAAGACACTACTTGACCCAAGTTGACCCGTATAGGCATACCACATAACTAACCTTAACAAATCTTTGGATATCTTTGGTTAAACTTTCCAACAATGCATAATATTCAAATTTCCTTATATAAGTTCTAGTTGAAGGTGTGAGCTAAATATGACTTTCTGATTCATTTTTGTGTGGCTGAATTTGCATATGTATGTATCTAATCTCAAATATTTCTTATTTGTGATTGCAGGATTATTTTCCAGTAGAGTCAATGAATCAAACAGTTCGATTGGTCAGAGAAAAACTTAACAAGGTGTGCAGCGCGAATTAACTATTCCCCCCTCCATTCATGTGCAGATTTTTATAATTTCTTTACTTTTTATCTTATTAGATTGAAGCGGATTCAGAGACTCTTAGAGCAGGGTCTTCTAAGAGACCACGTAATGACAATAGAAGAAGAATCTGATTGCCATTTGCTTGCCTAATGAATTTTTTCAGGTAAGAAATATAGCTTACCTATATATTTGGAACCAGTAATTGCTGACCTTTTTTGTAATTCATTTTGCTTATTTTTTCTTTTTAGATAAAGTTAAAAAGTAGAGTGAAATTAATTACTAAAGCATGTACACTTCTCACAATTAAAATGGGACAACGTATTGGATAGGGACATCTCTATTACAGGTGGTAAAAAATACGGACAGGTTGATTTTTGGTATAAATTGAGTCGAGTTATTTTAAAACACTTTTTGTCCAAAGTTTTAATTGAAGCGAGAACAAAAAATATTACTCTCAATAATAATATATGATTTATTGAATAACATAATTTAGTAGGTTGTATATATCAAAGATACGGATAATGTATAAGGAAACCACTATGTTTCATTAATGATCACCTAACCCTTGAAATAATTTTTTACGTCACCCAAATATGTATTTGTTTTTGCTTGTACAAACAAAAATCTATAACAATTGGCCACGTTGTGTCATTCTAGGCTATCGATGCCATATGTGTCACATGTCAAAAGTTAAAAATATATTATTTTTAACATTTTAAAAATTAATTTTAGTTGATAAATATTATTAAGTTAAAATTTCAAATTAAAAAAACCTTGCTATTTATATTCTTTAAATGCTAGTGAAAATCCAACCATGTCAAACTTCCCATTTATTATCAATAATTTTGAAATTCGAAATTTTCAAAAAAACCTTGATATTTGTATTCTTTAAATGCTAATGAAAATTCAATCATGTCAAACTTTCCATTTTTTACCAATGATTTTGAAATTCAAAATTTTCAAATCTCATATTCATATATTCGCCCTCGTTGTGTAGCTCGGTTAGTTAAGGGGGCGTACGACTTGCACATTGGTTATGGTCGCAGGTTCGAATATGTCCTGCAGCGCCAATCTCCTTGGTGCTGATATTACTTAATTTACCTTTCATGTGATGGGCCTAGGGCGGTTTGGCGTGGGCTGGTTAGCATGTCCGGAACAACAAATTTGCACAATATTCAAATATTTAATTAATTTTAATCAATGAATACAAATTTAACTAAATGTAATTATCAAGAGACATAATTCAAAACTTTTAAATTCTAATTAAAAAAAGGAAGAATAATAATAATAGTTATTTTTATGAATGGTTTCTATTTTTATGTTTAATTTAATGTCATTAGATGAAAAAAGTACATCCGTACTACTTATTTACTTAATAAAAAAGTAAAAAATTGGCAACATTGTGTAATTCTAAGCTATCCACCATATATGACACATGTCAACACTATATTAGTTCTTAACATTTTAAAATTAAATTTCCTTTAATAAAATAAATAAGTCAAATTTTTAAATTAAAAAAATATATATATATTTATTTTCTTTAGACTATCCACAGCGGTCACCCCACTGAAAACCCTTCCCCACTGAAATTTCATGCCACGTCATCACCCCACTGAAAACCTTAATCACCCACAATGGTCACCCCACTGAAAACCCTTCCCCACTATTCCACGTCATCAACATTTTTTAAATTTAATTGATTTATTTAATTTTTTTTTTGCAAACAAAAAATAATAAACTTAGAATTTATTTAAACCATTCAAATAAAGATACAAATAAAATAAAAATTACATTGCAAATTTAAATAAAAAAACCATACAAAAAAACTAACAATTCAAATAAAATTTAACGATATTTATCCAAGAGTTTCTTTTTCATTCTTTTCATTATTTCACGATCTTCGTCGTCGAGCATGTCGGGAGGCAAAGACTCAAGTGCTCTGAGGTCGGATCGGAGAGTTTTCTTTTCGTGCATTTTTTTCCTTTCTTCGTGTTTTTGTTTTTGAAAAGTTGTGAAAGCTTGGAGTTGATCAGCGAGTTCGGTTGTTGACGTGTTAGAGGAGACGGTTTGACGACTCGAAGAGGACGCCTGTTTTGTTGTATCTCGACCCGTCGGTCTAACCGGTTCCGGTGGGGTGTCGAACTCGGCTTCTTCTTCGTCATCCTCTAGGTTAACCGCGTAATTTGTATGTGCAGTCGAACCCCTCGGCGAATACTCGTTAGATTCGGAATTTTTGGTTCTTTTTGAAGAACCTTGGACCTCGTTACCTTCTTGCCAAAGAACACGGAATTTTGGCGAGTCTTTTATCGCCACCCAAATGTGGTAGTGGTTAAACGTTTGGCCGTTACTCTTTAGTTGGTATTCCTTTTCGGCCCATTTCAACACGTTCTCGTCGCTCATCCCGCTTTTTCGGTTGTTTGCGCAGTTGCTATAGATCCCACTAAACTTTGTTAACTTGGTGCACATATCCTTCCACTTTGAATTTAGTTGATGATATGTGCGGTATTCGGCATCGAATCCCATCACATTGTGCCAACTAACGGTTACTTTTTTCCAAAAATTTTCCCGTTTTTGCGAGTTACCTACAAAAAAATTTTTCAAAAGTAAGTTAAAAAATTAAACCCTTTAAAATAATATATAACAAAACTAAGTAATCAACTTTTTACCTTTGGTTTTGTTCTCGGATTCGTCCATGTAACATCTTCCGAGAGCGATTTCTTCATCGTGAGTCCATTGCTTCGGTGCCATTGGACCACTACTCGGCCCTGTTCCAGCCGGCTGTTTGTTTTTCTTAACTTTTTTGCGTTTTTGAGTGTCTTGTGTCTCCGGCACGACCTCGTTATCATGTTGACTCGGTGACACAAAATCAGATTCGAACCTAGGTTGAGAGAAGGGAGCAAAACCGGGTTGAAAGTTTGAAGGAGATTGGAAGTTTGGTGGATGTTGTTGAAAGTGTTGGATGTTTGGGTTTTGTTGTAGTTGAACCAATAAATTTCTAAGCGATTCGGGATCGTATGAGAACGGGTTGAATTCGGGATTGGGATTGTTAGGCCTTGGATTCATGTTTGTGATTTTTTTTTAAAAAATATAGAGAGAAAGATGAAAGATGAAGAGATTTGGGTGGTTTTTTGGGTAAAAAAGGTTGGGTATTTATTTAGTTTTAAAAATTTGTTTTTTTTTTTCTTTTTTCCCGTTGAATAACGGTCAAAAATACCGACCAATCACAAAGCTTCAAAACCAACGGGGAGCGGGAGCCGTTCTTGGCATTTTAGCGGGGGCCGCGGGCATAGGGGGCGGTGTTCCCGCTGGACACCGCGGCGGGGAAGGCCACCGCTGGCCCAACGGGATGCCCATTGTGGCGAGTCTTATATGTTAATGAAAATCAAATCATGCCTAGCTTTCCATTTTTGATCAATAATTTTGAAATTCAAAATTTTAAATCATGTATTAAAATACAACAACATGTACCTAGTGTAATCCCACTTTGTGGGGTCTAGGGGGAAGAGATGAACACATACTTTACCCCTACCCCAATGTGGTAGAGATGCTTCTTCGTGAGTGTCCCCCAGCTCATAAGTTTTCAAAATCTTATATTAAAATATTCAAGTAATTTTAGACAATGAATATCAATTTAACTAAATTTAATTTTTAAGATAAATAATTCAAAACATTCGAATTCTAATTAAAAAGGGAAGAATAATGATAATAATTATTATTTACGAATGGTTTTTAATTTTTAAATTTAATGTCGTTAGATGTTAAAATATAATGTGTCAACAACAACAACCTTACCCAGTATATTCCCACTTTTCAGTAGGGTCTGGGGGGGGGGGAAGGATAGATACAAACCTTACCCCTATATCAATTGGGATAGAGAGGCTGCTCCGAAAGAGTCCCCGGTTCAAAGTTATCGTTTGAAATTGATCCTCCCAATGATTTTAACGTTATTTTCACAAAATAATTGAAATAACGTAAAATTAGTGCACTTTTACTTTTGCCCCTTAAGGGCCCACACATATATACATTATATGTGTGCACCACAAATGGGGCATTTAAAATATAATGTGTCAAATAATAATAAATAGGTTGCTTTAATATAAACTAAGTTTTAGTTCCTAATTTCTATATGTATTTATCATGTAAATTATACAGGTTGTTGATTATATGATTCGTATGATTATTAAACCTATGATCATACACACTTTTATTAATTATTATATTTAGTTCATATTATTGTATTCTAAAAAAATCATTTTGTGTACGTAATAACAATTATGTTTTTTTGTCGACGTGGTGTTACGTATATGTAACACTAACTGCTGCGTATATATAATACAATAAATACATAATTTTTTTTCGGTAAAATGTGTAATATTACGTTGATATTTTTAAAAATAAAAATAATATTTATGTAAATTTTATGATTGATCAAGTAGAGTTTTTAAAAAGAATGCGAGTTTTTTTAGAAACCTAATCTTGTGTGTGTGTAATGTATAAACTCTTTTAGAGTTGCAAGCCTAATCATGTTTGAGCTTGAGCTAGTTTAGGCTTGGCTTGATTCTAACTTAGTAAGACGATCTTGAATATCTCACGAGTGGCTCTGCTCGAGTGCTCGGCTACACTTTTGCTAGTTTTTATACACAACCCCCCTGTTTATCCCTCCCTCCTAGACCCTCTAGTTTTTGAGAATTTTTTTTTTATGGCTCAGGATATTTTACCTTCTTTTACAAAGACTTATCATCATGCTTAGATCTTGAAAAGGATAAACGACAATTTTAATTTAAACCTTCATTAAATTGAAGAAGTTACATCTACAGCCACTTCATAATTAATCATATAGTTCTGAAGAAATAAACAACAAATAACCACAACCATTATAGAATATAGAACATCTAAACTAGGATGAACTTTGGTCAAATGTATTATACAACATTACAATTAAGTACTTTCTTTCAATAGTATTGGGGTCCTGTACCAGAGTTGGAATTCATCTGATGATCCTCATCACCACCAAACCTCATTTGATCATCTCTATATTCACCCTCACGAAATGAGTTGGGCCTTCCCTTATGTGGTTCCTGGAATGAGTCAAGCCGACCCCTAGACGGTTCTTTAATTGAATTAGGTCGGCCCAGGTTTGGTCCCATGTTAGATTCATGAAACAAATTAGGCCGGCCCATGTTTTGTTCATGAAACAAGTTAGGCTGATCCATGTTTGGGTCCATTTTTGGTTCATGAAACAAATTAGGCTGACCCAGGTTCTGACCCATGTTTGGTTCATGAAACAAATTAGACCGGCCTAGGTTCGGCCCCATGTTTGGTTCATGAAAAGAATTAATCCGACCCATGTGTGGGCCCATATTTGGGCTCATGTTCGGCTCACCATTAGCAGCAACCTTAGCACTTGAAAATCTCTTATCAAACCCAAACTCCATATCCCCATCTTTAGTTTGGAAGGCGTTACGTTTAGGTTCCATGTACCTCTCTTTTGTGTGCCGACCATGCTTGGATGGTTTGGACTTGTTATAACGCTTCTTAAACAAGCGCCCAAGAAAGCAAGCTATTACGGATACCACCACAATCACTCCCAGTACTATGAAAACCGCCCCAAAGGAGCCATCAGACTGGCGGTGTGAAGGTGGGTTTGTTTCTGTAGCCGGGTAAACTAGCTGCATCTGACCCCCCTGTTGAAGCGACATAATTTGAGATGGTTATAAAGAATTTAGGGTTCTGGTTTAGAGTTTGAGGGTTAGAATGAAGAACAATTAGAATGTGAAGATGATGGGTGGGATGGGTTTTGAATTATAAGCAGAGTGCATTGCTTTAATAAAGGAAAATATTCTGGAGTTGATTGCCGCATAATAAGTGAGTGGTGGTGTCTTATCTGTTCTTATTTGATTTGCTTTGTTAGGAGAAAAGGCACATTTTTGAATTTCGTCTAAAGGCAGGGTCCCATCCTACACTTTGTTCTTCGTTACCAGATGCTTATTCTTAGACACAATTTTCTTACTTGTTGCTAAATTCATTACATATATATATATATATATATATATATATATATATATATATATATATATATATATATATATATAGGGCATGGAATTTTTGATAACCCTCATCTTTTGTTACAACCCATTAACCATCATCCAATGGTTACTTTAAAAATGTAAGTGTATAGGATGGTGACACGTGTCAGATTCCTTTTTTTTCTTTTTTTTTTAATATAAAGGGCATTTAAGACATTTGTTATTTAAGTAAAGTTTACTCCATTTTTTTTAAACATTCATAACTTTTTTATACTATATTATTTTTTAAAAAAAATCGCACCATTATACTCGTCTCATTTTTCTCTTTAATTTCGTTATAGTCTCGACTAGTTTTTTTTTTTTTTGATGTCATGTATTTACATCATTGTAACGAGCTTAAAGATAGCAAATTAATTAGAAATTTTTTCTAACAATGGTAAATTACAGTAATGTAACAAAAAATGAAGTAATGTAACACAAAATGAAGTAATTTACAATGACATAATTAACGGTGACGTAACACATTATTTTATTTTTTCTCTAACAATGATAATTACAATGATAAATTACAGTGATGTAAATATAACACATTATTTTATTTTTTTCTCTCACAATGATAATTATAGTGATGTAATTTATCATTGTTCGAAAAAAATTTAAACTAATTTGTTGTCAATGTAAATTACATCACTGTAATTTAAACCAAATTCACCGAAAAAAACCGAAACCGAATTTTACGTCAATGATAATTACAATGATAAATTACAGTGATGTAATAGAACACATTATTTTGATTTTGTTCTCTCACAATGATAATTATAGTGATGTAATTTATCATTGTTCGAAAAAAATTTAAACTAATTTGTTGTCAATGTAAATTACATCACTGTAATTTAAACCAAATTCACCCAAAAAAACCGAAACCGAATTTTACGTCAATGTAAATTACATCACGATAAATTACGTCAATGTAAATTACATCACTGTAACTTATCATTTTTAAAAAAAATTTCAAATAAATTTGTTATATTTAACCTCGTTACAATGATGTAAATATAGGGCATTTAAAAAAAGTAAAAAAAATTAGTCGAGACTATAACGGAATTAAAGAGAAAAATGTGACGAATATAATGGTGCAATTTTTTAAAAAAAATAATATATTATAAAAAAGTCATTAATGTTTAAAAAAGAGGGGGGAAAACTTATAAGGGGTAAAATGACTATGATGCCCTTTTTAATATTTTAATGTAATGTTTATGTGTAAGTTTATGATTGGTTTAAATGGGTTATGTAGTTGTAGCAAAAGATGAGGGTTATATAGGGAGAAGATCAAATGTTTAAATGTTTATATATATATATAGGGAGAAGATCAAATGTTTTAAATTCTAAACGGTGATGAATTAGCAAAAACACAAAAAAGAAACCCCCTATTTATGTATAATAAAGGCCATGAAAAAAATTCAAAGATTCGGGCATTTTTTGCCAAGGTTAACTGGTTAACGTTATAAGAGATGGTTAACAATGGAACCATCCCCTACCCTATATATATAGGGGATGGTTCCTTTGTTAACCCTTCCTTATTGCGATAACCGCATAACCCTGGCGTTTTTTGCCCGAATCTTTGTTGTTTTTTTTCATGGTCTTTATTATATATAAATAGGGGGTTTCTTTTTTGTGTTTTTGCTAATTCATCACCGTTTAGAAGTTATTTACAAGTGTAAGTACTTACATAGTACTTACATTAGATATGTGATGTAAGTAAGTGTAAGTACTTGCACTTGTAAATAATTTCTAAACGGTGATGAATTAGCAAAAACACAAAAAAGAAATCCTCTCTATTTATGTATAATAAAGACCATGAAAAAAAAGGATTCGGGCAAAAAACGCAGAAAAGTGTTAGGGTTATGCGGTTATTGCAATAAGGAAGGGTTAACATTTGATCCTTCCCCTATATATATATATATAGGATTGGGATCAAATAATAACCCACTCTTAAAGCAATAACCCAGATAACTTTGCTAAGATGAACCTTGATTTTTTTTAACACAATTAGAACACTATGTTCTTTTATGAGTTTGTGAAAATTCATCACCGTTTGAGAGTTTACATCGTTGTAAGTTTTGGGTCTAAAACAGTTACAGTGCTGTAAATCAAAAACTTACAACGATGATATATCTTAAACGGTGATGAATTTTCACAAACTCATAAAAGAACATAGTGTTCTAATTGTATTACAATGATGTTAAAAAAAAAAATTCAAGATTCGGCTTCGTTTTGGCAAAGTTAATGGGTTATCGCTCATATATAGGATTGAGATCAAATGCTAACCCTTTCTTAGAGCGATAACCCATTAACTTTGCCAAGATGAAGCCGAATCTTGAATATATTTTTTTAAACATCATTGTAACACAATTAGAACACTAATGTTCTTTTATGAGTTTGGGCTAATTCATCACCGTTTAAAAAATATCATCGTTATAAGTTTTGTGCTACAGTACTGTAAGTTTTAAATATTTAAACACTTACAGTACTGTAAGAGCTCAAACGGTGATGAATTAGCCCAAACTCATAAATGAACATGGTGTTCAAATTGTGTTACAATGATGTTTAAAAAAAATTTAAGATTCGGCTTCGTTTTGGCAAAGTTAATGGGTTATCGCTCTAAGAGTGGGTTAGCATTAGAACTCTTCCCTATATATATATTAGCATACAACTCTTAGATGCATGCATCGTTCCTTTTCAACTACAATAAATTTGATTCTTCAGGTTATTCTTTAGCCAAAAATTTATCCCTTTCCCGTGTTGCTTTTACATATTATTGTTTCTTTTGGATCTGCTTTCGCCGAATATGTTACACGGTTTCTTTACACAACACACAAGTGTTTGCAGTGGATCACATATCAAACCATAAAATGACAACTTGTTTTCTAGTTAGTGGTTTGGTTACGTATTTATTTTAGCAAATGTAAAAAAAATAGTCTGGTTTTGTTTTTTGTGTATAAATAACCCATTGTAACTACTATTAAAACCAACCTATATTTTTATAGAGAGGATATTGTTTGTTTGAAAAGTTTTAATATAGCTTTTTTTTTTTTTTTATGAATAATATATTACGTTACCTTTAATTGTTATAAACTAGATTTATCCTGGTTGAGTGGCCGAACAATTTAATGTTTTCTATTACAAAATTGGATTTCTTTACATTATAGAACTAGTTTATTACCCGTGTGAACACACGGATTAAATATAAAATATTAAAAATTAATGGTAAAAATTTAAAAATAATAAATGATGATATTTTTTATATAAAATGATTAAATTATGTATTAATAATTACTTTAGATAATAAAACAATAATCAAAATTTGTAATAACAATAGTAATATCTTTAACATTCTTAATTTGTAATAATTGAAATATTTGAACTAACTAAAGTTAAAAATCTAATTAGTTAGTTTTCTATCAAAAACTAACTATTTTTAAGTAAGATGAGAAGGTAATATTTTTTTAATTAATAAAGTTAAATAACATAATTTAAAATTATTGTTAAACATGCAAGACAAAAAAAATGTAACTTTTATCACCATTTACGTATTTTTCTGCCTATATTTATTTTTTTGAAGTAAATTGTTTTTTAAGATTTTTTTTTGTAAAACTATTATTTCCTAAAAATAAAAAATTGAAATATTTCTTTTTTTTAAAAAAATTGATATTTATGAAAAAATATATTTTATAAACTTTTTAAAATATATTTTATAATAAAATAATTCGATTTAAATATATAAAAACTATTTTTGAATTTGCAAAATAAAAATAATATCATTAGTTATTATTATTATAATTATTCAATAAGATAGATAATATAATTGATTTAATAGGAGAGATAATATAATATCTTTCTATTATAATAAACAAACATTTATTATGCCACATGTCACAATTTTAGGCCTATAATGCCACTTGTCATTTTATTATACAATTTAAGTATCTCTTATATTAAATAATGATATTTAATGACTAATTATGTTATTTATATTTTTATAGTAAAAATAGTTATTTAATTAATTAAGAATCAACTCTTTTAATAAAAAAACACACTTTAAAGTTTATAATATATAATAATTTATAAAAATTAAAAACATGTAAAAATAAGAAAATATTTTAAATTGGCTTTTTAAAAATAAAAGTTTTATAAAAACCAAGCTTTCCTAAAAACAAAACTTTTAATGAAACAAAACTTTTATCATATTTGAGAAAACTAAGAAAATCATAATCTAACCCTTCATTCAAAAAATCAATGGCTATAATTTGATAATGAGATTTTGTAATTAATACTATTTAAAATATGTTGAAAATATACCAAAAGGGTACTATGGGGAATTGCTTTAAATCAAATTTTAGAAACTATTAAAACCTGTTTTAAAGTTTCAAACTTGATTTATGGAATTTCCCCAAATCATTCGGAGCTACCCTAATTAAGAAATTAATTTGCAGATTTTATTAAAATCAATTATATATCTGATCATTGTATATTTTGACTTTTAAACATCGTGTTATATTAATTTTACTATTGTTTTTTACTTTACAAAATAAAAAATTCTATTAAATCAATTTTTTATATAATATAAATCAAAATATAAAACACAGAGCAAAAAATATGTCATACTAGGTGTTGCATATATTTGATTACATATATTGAATCATATAACTTATTCGTCAAAATATTAAAATGAACATTAAGAGCAAAAAATGTAATATTAAATGTTACATATACTTGATTACATATATGTAAGCTGGTTACTTACACACCTAATTACATATATATGTAAGTTGGTTACATATATACCTGATTACGTATATGTAATCAATTAAACTAAACAAGATAAGCACATATGTGAGTTGATTACATATATGTAATCAACAACACATATTATAGCAAGTACATAAGTAATATGATTACATACATGTAATCATGCATAGTGTAAAGAAAATGACAAATAACACTATGTGTAAGCGCATATAACCTGATTACGTATATGTAATCATACCTGGTGTAAAGTCAAATGTTAAAGATCAATCACGAAGTCATAATGTGAAATAACACAAAGCTTATAAAGAAAACATATTAAAACTTACAGAAATTCACAAAAATAAAGTTTACAGCCAACAAAACATAAAATCTAAGAGAGAGAAAAAGAGATTTAAGAGAGGATGAGAGATTTAAGGGATTTTCATTAAAGCTAATTTAATTACCTAAATTAATAGTGTAAGATTACTCAAATGCCCTAGTTTTCTTGGTTTTCTTAAAAATGAGTGGTTTTCTCATGATCCTTCCCCTATATATATATATATATATATATATATATATATATATATATATATAATATCATGGGGACCCACTACCTATTTAATATATATATTTTACTATTCAATTTCATCAACTTTAATTATATATAGTAATGATATTTAAATTGAATTTTTTTAACTTTAAAAATTACAGAAATAATATTTATCCTCTTGATTCATAACAGTTAATTTTTACGTAATGCTAACAGAAGTTTTTAACGACAATTAGTTTACAAATCTCAATTGTCACAAATCTAGAAGGTTATGTATTAATTCTATAATTTCAAATCCATATATTGTTTTATAATTTCAAAATTTTATTACAAACTATGAAATATTTTAGATGTAATCCGTGTAATACACAGGCTAATAATCTAGTATTTAATAAGAGATAATTAAATGAGTGCATAAAAAATTGACAAATGGCATAATGGCCTTAAAATGTGACATGTGGCAAATGAAGATTTTTGTTTATTAGTATAGATAGATTATTATTTTTTTAAAGATTAAATTACAACTCGTTTTACCTTATGCTTAATTATAATGTTATTTCTTTTAGTTATAATGCTATTCCTTTTAGGAAGGATAGTGCTCTAAACATTTCTTATTTTAACAATGATCTCAACAAGATCATGTTGAAAAACCCCAACACACGAGTATAATAAGAAAATACATTTTTTGAAATTTTTAAAAGATACTAGCAGACTATTTCACTATTTTCTTTGGATGTATTTACATTAATGTTTGGCAAGTTAATACATATAATTTAAATGCGACAGTAACTTTTGAGCTGAGTCGAGGTTATTCTAAAAGTAACCTTGGAATATAAACCAAAATGAGCCGGTTGGGATGGTAATAAGTCAAAACAGATTTGGGTAAGGATGAATGTATGCCATATGGATTTTAAGCAATGGAGTTGCTTTCAAATGGATATGAGTTGGATGCTGGAGATCGATGCTTTAACGGAAAAGCGAAAGAATGGAGGAATATAAACCAACCCATGCCATGTTTTATATTGATTCACCTTTATGTATTCTCTCAATATATATACTTGCATACGTTTTAGGAATAATTAACCTGTTGAGTTGTTTTAATTTTCTAAGTCATAATGCCTTATTAATAGACCTGTAAAGTTGATTTAAATTATGATTTACAATGTACTGTCCAATTATGAGTTTGTTTCAGAATTTTTTAAATTTGTATTACTAACTCTTTAATATTATATATATACACACTAAGTAATAGCTGTATGAATATATGTAGCATAGGGGTTTAAGGAAATATTGTCGTTTGATGAAAATAAGAGACGAAGGTTGGTAGTAATTAAAAGGCCGGAGTTAATCGCATTACCTTCAAGAATTCATTATCTTGCCATTCAAAGTTATCATGAGTTTCAAATTAGATGAAAATGGCATGTCCGCTTTGATTTAATTCAAAACTTACGATTTAGCCCCTTGATTACACATATGACGGCATTACTACTATGGTTATTGCCATCACATTTGTTATCATCTCCACTGCTGCCTGTGCAAATCATTGTTAGTAGGGGTGTCGAAAATACCCGAACCCGACTAACCCGAATAGGCTTAATAGGGCCGGGATTTACGAAAAAATGTTAGTCAGGTTATTCGGGTGTATGCCCCATAATTCTCCCACGTGTGACACGTGTTTAAAACACCCTCAGAGTTAGGTCCCAGATTTTTCAAAAGTTAAACATCAATTTTAAACACCCAACTTAACCAAACCCGTCATCAAAACCGGTTACAAACATGTTAATTATTATCACACTATACATCGTTTATAACCGTTCACAAAAAGTTGGGTTTTTAACCAAATGCGTGTTCAATCCGAGCCTTCTCAAGATATCCGATCACGGTCGTCTTCACCCTTTACGTTCTCCTGAAAAACACCACATTTAAATAACAGTTAGTTTGTTAGAACTAAGTGAGTTCACCCCGCTATATCCCCAAGTGTATTCTATAACACCATATGGAATACAATAATAATATTCCAAACACAACTTGGAAACATTATTCAACCCGAACACAAAATGATTTACTAACGGGTCGTTTTCACCCAAAACCCCTTAAATCTCCAATTCTTGCACAAACAAATTAGATTTACTTATAGAATCCACATCAAAGATGAAATAACATTTTCAAAGATACAGACGCAACATGGGCGTGTTCCGAAGGAACATGGTCATGTCAGAAAGTTTTCAAAATCTGATGTGCAGATATGACATGGGCGTGTTCCAGGGAAACATGGTCATGTCAGAACTGCTTCCATATACATATATTTTCTTTGTTCTCCCCTCATCCCTTTTCACCAAGGATTTCAAATTGTACAACCACAACAATATATTCAACACATTAAATTCATATTCATAGCACTTTAAAACACCAATAAAGTGTTAAAACATGAAACCACCCACTAAAAGTCAAATTTCACACAATTCCCTTAAGACCTCCTTTTTCACCAAGGATTCTCAAGGTATGTAATTACACCACTTGTGATTTACCTAAACTCTATAAATTCACCATAGGAAGATCACAACACTTGTGATTCAACCCATTTCACATTCACACCTCTTGTGGATAGTTTGACCAATTTTGGTCAATTTCTACCCAATCCTTTGAGACCTCCTTTTTCACCAAGGATTCACAAAGTAGGTAATCACACCACTTGTGATTTACCTAAACTCCATAAACTCATCATAGGAAGATCACACCACTTGTGATTCAACATATTCCCAATTCACACCTCTTGTGAATTGTTTGACCAATTTTGGTCAAACTTCGAATAAGAAGTTCACACCTCTTTTGAATCATTCTTATTCTTTCACACCATATATATGCATATCAAATCACAATAACTAAGCAATTTAAACACTTATTGCATGTTATTGTCAACACCAAATATTCAACACCAATTATACACCAATTTAATCACAAAACACCCAAATTCATACATGCACCAATTACACACCAATTTAATCACCAAACACCCAAATTCACACATACACCAATTATACACCCATTTGATCAACAAACACCAAATTCATACATACATCAATTATACACCAATTTAATCACCAAAGACACACTAGTTGATGCCACTAACGGGTCAACCACCCAATTTGACTAATTTCAAGAATAGGTCAACCACCAAGTTTGACTAATTTCAACAATAGGTCAACCGCCAAGTTTGACTAATTTCAATAATTTGGTCAATCACCCAAGTTTGACTAATTCCAACAATTTAGTCAATCACACAGTTTGACCAATTTCAACAATTGTTATCAAACACTTAATGAAACCATATTATGTTATGTAATTATAACATAACATTCACAACAAGACTCACCACAAATAGTCAACATTTAAATCAAACACTCCTATTGCCACTATATGTGGTCTTAGGTATATAACTACCTTAGCAATCATAATCATCACGCATACATTGTAAATTTAAACACAATTCAGCCCAACAATGCATATTCCACATACATTGTTAAGTTAAACACCAATTCATCCCAACAATGCATATTCCACATACATTTTCAAGTTAAACACCAATTCATCCCAACAATGCATATTCCACATACATTATCAAGTTAAACACAAATTCATCCCATCAATGCATATTCCACATACATTGTCAAGTTAAACACCAATTCATCCTACCAATGTATATTCCATATACACAATAACAAACTACCATGTTTTAACACCAACACCAAAACTTCATAATCTATCAAAGCAATGTAGTTTCCACCTACATTGACTTTTATAGATTTAACACATAACATTCACCAAATACGACAAGACATAAATCAAGTAGTCAACATTCAACACCAACACAAATATGACTTATGGTTGCATATTTAGTGAGTAGGTTACTCACCTTAGCCCGTAGAAACACCATCAAAATCATCTTGTTCTTTCCCAAGCCTTTGCTTTGTTCCTTGACTTTCACCACCACTACCTAGTTGTATTACACACATACAACTATATTCAATACAAGTAACTCATATTTACTTTCTTTCAACCTACTTGACCCGTTATCACAATTTCATCTAATTTACACCCAAATGATTCATTATCACCCAATTCACCATTTATGATTTTATATATATATATATGCTTATTTCATACCACCACAACTTAAAAACTCATTTTTAAGTTAAACATCTTAATTGGAATTTCATCAAACATCTCATATGCATGTTTATTTCTATATATGATCATCACCCATTAACACCTCTATCAAACTCCATTTTTAGTTTATAAATGATTCTCATTCACCACAAACACATTTATAGTAATAACAACTTCATAAAACATCAAATCCAACATTTGAACACCAAATTAACCACCATGTTCATATACCCCATGAACACCATGAACCCACATTTATCAAGTTGCATCTAACATGCAAGAAATGATCAAAATGTTGTTCCTAGATGATTATCACTATGAATAACAACATTTAACACCTTCCAAACACCCAAATTTCGTATTTTACCATACCCCACTCATACCCCATGTGAGACCCACGAAATTTATACCAAAAACACCCAAAAATTCATACCTTGTTGTAGTATGATGCTAGAAGAACTCTAATGCTTGATTGTAGGAACAATCCAAGCCTTCCTTGATCATCAATTTAGTGATTCTCCATGTTTTAGGATTTCCTCCCTTTTTCTTCTTTTGTTGAACAACACACACATATGGGAAATGAATTGGGGATTTGACCAAGGTCGTCTTATCCCCTCTTCATTCCAACTTTTGCCATTTGGCAATTTTGGTCCCTCCATCTTTTAAATTAGTTAACTACTTAACCAAACTAATCAAGTTAGTTACTAGTTAACTCTAAGACCCCAAATATTATTAAAACACCCACTAATTAAAAGATAACCATAATTACCCACCATATATATTATATTTTAATATTTTCCCAAAATGGGTCGTTACATCGGGTCATCCCGATTAACTCAAATTGTAAATATGATCGGGTTCGGGTATATTTTTAAAAGTTAGTCGGGTTTCGGGTTAACCCTAACATGGATGATTATTATTTTATATATATATATTAATTATTAAATATAAGATGTATTTAACGTTTCACCAAAAGATATCTATGACTATTAATCAAATTATATATAAAAAATGAACTATTTACAAATTTTCCATTGAATTATATGTTTTGAAAATAAAGTATCTATAGTAATTCAAAATTGGGTCAAGATAACCTTAATGTTATTCGGGTCAGGTTTCGGGTCAATTTTTTTTGGGAAAACCCGACCAACGACTAACCCAAAACCCAATCGAGTTGACCCGATCAATACCCCTATGTTAGCTATGCTTAAGATATACAAACATAACTCTTTTTCCAATCAAACCCTTTTTGGTCATAATTCTTTATTCTAAACCATATAATTTTTTTAAATATATCCAATTTTGACTGTCCACAAACCACACTCCACTCCACCAAGCAATTGTTAACTGTTAGAGTTGGTTTATTGCATCATTGGTTGTTTGCTTGATTGTTTATAAGTTTACTACTACTTGTTTGTTTGTTAATTTGGTTTTGTTACTGCTATAATTGTTAATGTTATTTAACATGAACTACATAGATATATAGGGATTAAATTCTTAAATCTTCCTATTAAATAAAATACGCCCTTTATTTTTATACACTTGGTTACGTTTTATACTATGTTATTTTTATAACAACTACACCAATAAAATCGTCATAATTTTTTCTTTATTTCTATTATAGTCAAGCCAATTTTTTCCCTGAAAAGTTCGTAATTATACCAATGTAACTAATTGTAATATTGCTACACTAAATTTCCTCCTTTTCAATAAAACTAAACATCCTTTAAAAAAAAATTCACCCTCATCTTAAATATAAATTACAATGTTATTTTTTTTATAAAAATTAAACTATTAAATAAATTTACATCAATACAAGTTAAATTGCAATAAATGTAACGATTTGTAATTACAATAATGTAACAATCCATTTTTTTTTTGAACGACAATACTATCCTACTCCTATTCCTAAATTACACCTAATTTTCCCCCTTGCTTGGATTTGAACCCAAGACCTCCTTTCTAAGAGGCAATGCCTATACCAAGTGGCATTGCCTCTTATACAAAAATACCATTTGTATAAAAGACTTATAAAAAATTTAAAAATGAGTGATTTTTAAATAGAGTTTTCCCAAAATGGGTGTAAAAAACTTTTTGAAAAAGAATAAAAACTTATAATATATATGTTACATCTTATTTACAGTAGTTTAATTACGAACATTTAAATTAAAGATAAAAATAAGATGAGTTTAATGGTGTCATTTTTATAAAAATATAACAATGTATATAATAGTTTTTAAATGTTTTAAAAATAGATAATATTTTTTTTAAATGAAATTATGTTTAATTTGTTCAAAAACGTGCGTGCAAAAAAAAATTAAATCTTGTTTCGTAACAATCATTTTTATAACAATGAAGTTTAAACTTGCCATTAATTACTTGACCGAGATGTCATGGGTTCAAGCACTGCTAGGGATGATTTAAAGAACATCCAGGTAAAGGAAAGAATCTTGAGCTTAATCTCGGTTTTGGACCAAGGGGGCGAGGGTTTACCCATTCCAGAGGGTTCCCGCGCATCTGGCGTGGCCGCGTCTTACCTCTGTCCGGTGTGCCATGTTCAGAGAACATACGTGGTATGTAGGATCGTCGCCGTTAGAAAAAAATTACTTAGATTACGACGATTTCACCGTTGTAACTAACTGGATTCATCACAACACATAGTTAAAAGAATTTATAAGGACATCCTTAACTGGATTCATCATGTTGTCGAATTGAATGATTAATTTCTGTTTCTTCTTAGGTTATGTGTTATCCATCACCTCCCTCACTTCACGTAAGCACCACGCAGGCGTCACACAATCAACCAATACCATCACCCCCTTATCACTTCACACCATATTTTCATATGTTATCTATCACACCCCCATCACTCCACGTCATCATCACCTTTATTTAATATTTTATTATTTTATTTTTTTAATTATAAAATAAATTAAAAAACCCCTCACACAGCTCTTCACCCATGACCACCATCACGCAGCCACTCACCACGTCACCCTCACGCCATGTGTAATGGGGAGAGGACGCGACCAGGGCATGATTGGGGCCGTCACGCCCTCTCATGGTCGATAACGCATGGCGTTACCGTTGGCAGTTAAAAAAAAATTAATAATAATAAAATAATAATAATCTCAATTCGAAGGGAACAAACGAAAACGTCCTTTTCAGTTTTCATAGCCTGTAAATATTCCTTTTCCTCGGTACCATTTTGTACCCTATCACAACAAAATTTCCATGAATACAACATATCGTTCTTGCTTCAAACCCACCTAATTGACTAAGGGCATGTTTGAGATTGCTTATTAAGTTTAAAATGACTTTTTGTTAAAAGTGTTTATGAACTTATGACTTTTTGAAATGAAATTTTTAAAAATATGTTTGGATTAGCTTTTATGTATGAAAAGGTCAAAAAATGACTTTTTAGTCATAAAAAGTTAAAAAGCTAGAAAAAGTAGCTTATTAAAAATGACTTTTTAACACTGCTCAAAAAGTTAAAACTAAAAGTGTTTTTTAAATCACCAAACAACTTTTTAACTTAATAACATTTTCATTAAGTCAATAAGTTAAAAAGTTAATTTTGAATGGAATCCCAAAATCTAAAATGACGGTTTTGATGAAGATGCTAAGACCCCTTGTCGAAAGCAAAGCATGGGACTACTGCATTGTTTGGAAGTTCGTTGATGATCCTTCAAGGTACCTTACCACCAATTTCATCAAGACTCTTCATTGAATGCGTATGGGTTTTCAATTTAAGGAGCAAATTTGCAGGTGTATTGAATGGTTGGGATGCTGTTGTAGTGGTAGCCAAGGTGTTTGTGAAAATGTAAAAGAGGAAAATACTGAATTCGAGCTACATGTTCCTTACCTCTGCAAAGATAGTTACATCAAACACACGATAAGGACAAGTGCTTGCGTAAAACTTGCGATGGTTCCTTCTTTTTTGCCGTTGTATCATGGGTAATCAATCATCTTCGTTTTTAGTTTAGTTTTCTCTCAAGATGGTGAGTTAACAGAATCCTGTTAATGTCTTAATTTGAAACCAGAATACATGGAGAAGTAGCAATGTCTAAACAACCATTTTGGCTTAGCAATGTGAGCATGATATCTCACTTTTTTACTGTGTTTTAGAGATTGATCAATGGTGCGTTTTTGTTAACATAAATGTTGGTATTTTTCTATGGTTTATTATTATGTAAAAGGATTCAGTTGGAACTCAAATTGTAGTGCCTATTAAAGGTGGTCTGATTGAGCTCTTTAGATCAAAACATGTAAGCCTCCGGTTAATTGCTTCATTGTGAGTACTAGAACTTCTTATAAACTAATTTAACATTAATTGCTTGATATTTAGGTTCCTGAAGATCAAAGGATGATAGAAAACCTTATTTCATGCTTAGTTGCCATTTTGGATGATGGATTGCAGGAAGATGACTTAAAAAATTGTCTGAGCTCACATCTTTATCATCACATTGGCCCCAAATACAAGCTCCTTTTGCCAATGTCTAACCCTGACACACATGGGTTGTCATCAGGTATTTTAAGTGCAGGTGAAAACACATTTTTTTTGTCTGTCCTTTGAAGCCTATAAATTAGTGTATTAACATGATTATAAAATTTTATTTATAGTAAACGATTTATGCATTTGAATACACTTTCATAGACTTTTACTCACTTCATCATTTGGCATGTTTAGGATTAGTTATTTATGCTACGCTTTTGACCCATTAAAGATGAAATTGATCTCAAATTGATGTGCATTGGTTGAAACTGTCATAACTAACTGGGCCATGATATTTCAGGGGATGGTAAAAATTTTATGACAGCTAAGCATAAGAAAGTGAAACAATCAAAATACCTATCAAAGAATCTTGTTGCTGAAAGAAACCGAAGGAAACGAATTAAGGATAGTCTTTATACTCTGCGTGCTTTAGTTCCCAGAATTTCTAAGGTCTGGCTATTGATTTTCAGTTCTTTTTTTAATTATTGATTTATTTGTCTTGAAGTGTATGATCTGATTATTTGAGCAGATGGATAAAGCTTCGATAATTGGAGATGCAATTGAATACATACTAGATTTGCAAAAGATTGTTAAGGGACTCCAAGATGAGCTTAAGGAACTAGAAGAACAAGATTGTAATATGCATGATGATGAAGTGGAGGTTTGTAAACCAAAAGAACCAATTTTCAGTCAGGCTCCACTCACTGCTGATAAAAAAAAGTGATGTACAAAAAATTTCTAAAAGTAACAACATTACTGAAATTGATGGCTAATTATGTGATATAGGAGTCTTCAGTTGTTAAGGTATCTCTCCTCCTTGGTGGAGGGTTGAAACCCTGCTGAAGGCAGATTATGGTGTAGATTTAGGAGTAGGGTTGGATGGGTGTGTGTTTGCAGTTCTAGTGTAAGATTGATAAAGGTTGGTTTGAGGAATGGATGAACTGACTACTTCCATTTTGTAACTTCTAAATTAAATAGCTTTTTGTGTCAAATATTTTATTTTAATAGCATATTAGTTTTTTAATGCCATGATTTACGCTTTTTATAAATTACGAATACATTGTTGGTGGCTTTCACCCGTTCAATGTGTATCTTGTAACGAATAGTTTTATACTTGCATTTTTGAAGTACATAACTTGTTTGAATCTTTGTTTATGAAGGTGGAAGTGGAGGTACATGAAATCAACGCTCGAGAGTTTTTGCTTAAGCTAATGTGCAGCTACAAACCAGATGGGTTTTTAAGAGTAATGCAAACTCTTGATTCAATGGGGCTTGAAGTGATCAATATTACTGTCACCACATGTAATGCTCGTGTCTTGAATATTCATAATCTCAAGGCAAGTTTTTATTTCACAATCTCACATGCCTATTAATGGTTGTTAACTTTGTATTTTTACACCGATTATTAGTTTTTTTTTTAAGGCTAAAGAGAAGGAAGTTGCAGTCAAGAGTTTGAGAGAGTCGTTGCTTGCCATTTGCTCAGCCAAAAATGTATAAAAACAACCCCTTGATGGCAACATTTTGAACCAAGAAGAATCAGTTATGACTTTTGGTTTAATGTGAAAGCCAAGATTTTGGGCTAAATGGTAATACGGCTATTATAAACAAGAATGCTAACACTAATCATATATTATAGATAGTGACATACCAAGATTATTAATGCAGAGCAGATTACAGTTAGTAATGAAAATGATGCTAGATCTTTCTAAGTTAGGGGTCTAAGAGTGCCCTATTTACTAATAGTGGTAAGAATTGTTCAACCGACCCCACCCCCCCCCACCCCCCCGGGTCGGGGGACCATGTTGTGGGATTGGGATCTTTCATTTGCATTGGTGGACGGGTGGGATTGTCTGCAAAAGTCACCAAGTCAATTAAACTCAAACTAGAGTCAATAGGAATAAAAATATATATTATACAAGTCTAAAAACGTTGATAGAAATTATATTTGTGTCTTATAAGCTCGACCTTGATTAAATTTAAATCAAAATCGAGTTTAATGAAAGTTGATTAAAAATTTTACTTGCTATGCACAATTTGTTTTTGTGAGAAGATTTTTCAATTGAGTTTTATACGTTTCTATCAAGCATGTTAAAAAAAAGTGTTTTAAGGTTAAACTGATTGCAAATTTGCAAGCATCTTGGTGCCAAACGTGTCTTGAAGCACCGTTTTCTTATAAATCACTACTGAATTTATACCATTGAAATAGATGTGGCAATTTTTACCCATGTAAAAGAAAATGAGTTGGTTTGGGTAAACAATTGTAGTATAATGGGTTGAAATAGATAACATCATAATATTGAATGGGTTGGGATGTGTAGCACTTAAACACGATGCAGGTCAAGACGGGTAACCAAAAAAGTATGTAAATGCAATGGATTCAAACATTTAAGAATGATTAATAACATATTTGATGAGAAAATCACTAAAAATTATCCAAATGACTGTTTGTTTACTTATAACACATCTTAAGTTAAACTAATTAATGTTTTTTAAGAACAATCCATTTAGACATGAACGTATTTTGCTTAAAGTATGTCCTGACCCGCACCCATCATGACCAGAACATGTTTTGACCCGTTACCCAACCCGCCCATTTTGCCATGCATACATGATACATTGAAGGATGCTCGTTTATGTTTGTTTGTTTAATAAATGAATGATCATAAACAAGACATATGTTTATTTGATTAAATGAACGAACATTAATAGAAGTCATCTTAGTGAACATTCAATATTTCTTTTATATTTTTAAATAATATATGTTTATTTGTGTTTGTGAACAACTATAGGAACGAGCATAAACATGAATTTTTGTTCGATTATTATTTGTCAATTGTTCATGAATAAATATCAAGCGAGCGAACAAGGAAAAAGACGTGTTCATGTTCGTTTGGTTCATTTATAGTCATAACCATAGTTGTATTGATGCAATTAATCTCATGATTTTGTAAAATGCATGTAATGCGGCAGTGAGATGACAGATTAGTTGTCATGGCAGAGAACCATAGTCCAATGAGCAACAAACTGTACGTGTGTTGACAAAGGAACCAATGATCGATCAATCGGCAACAATTGAAAAGGAAACTGAGATGTTAACCAAAAACATCATCGAAAAAACCAATAATATGGCAACGAGCGACTCATCATTCCATGCAGTACCCGAAAATCTAACAGTGAATGACCCGAAAATCAACACGCGGATGGAAAGTAGCACGTTGGAATATGTAAGCGGTTCATGTGAAACATTGGTTGAGTGGCTGATTTCCGTAGTTGCAGCAGCGGTTGTGAGTCGCACAAATGACTCGAAAAGGGTAGCAATGGAATTTTGAATAAAAAAGAAGGCGTTATTTGAACGGAAAATATAAATTCAAAAGAACGAAAATGAAAAACGAGAATGAACCTTAAAAACCTAATTAACCAACCCAAAGTCTTCCACTATTTTATTAATATTAATATTAATTAATATACGTGTGTCACAGGGGGAGGTGTGGTAAAGTGTGAAATATCACGTTAGCATTGTGAAACATTCAACCAATGTTGTTGGCATTTAGTTGCATTGCAATATTGTATGGAACTGACATCATCATTAATATATTCAACTTGTTGCTATCTTGAGGGCACCTCTAGAGTAGACTCGTTTAAAATAAATAAATAAATAAATAGTTTGACACCAAATTGTAGAAGTGTGTTACAGCGGCGGTCCTGAGAATTGACGTGCCTAGTACGAGGTTGAAAAAAATGCCCCCTAGCGAATTCAAATAGTAAATTGGAGGTGTTCAAAAAAACCAAAAAACCGTTTAATACCGAAAACCGGAACGTATTCATAACAGAAAAATCGAAATGAATTATGAACTCGGTCTTCGTTTTGGTTCTAGCTGTATCATAATTCCGAATTCGATTTTCGGTTCGGTATCTAACCATATCTGAATTTCGGTTTTTAATTCCCAATTTTTTTATAAATTTTGTTTGTTTGGTTAACCGATTAAACTGAATTCAAATTCAAATTTATTATATTATTAAATAATATATAAGATTGAATTCCGTTTACTCGGTTGAATTCGATTTATTCATATATGTTTATTCGGTTTATTGGGTTTTAATCGGTTTATTCGATTGAATTCGGTTTATTCGAATTTTAAGCGGTTTATTTGGCTTTCAATCTGTTTATTTGGTTTTAACTAAAATTAGAACCGAACCACTTTTCGAATTTGGTTCGTTTTTTGATAGGGAAAAAATTGAAAACCGATTAAACCAGACCGAATAAAACATTAACCGAACCAATGGTTATATTTAGTTTATAGGGCATGAAAGTAACTTCCTGTACTTTTAAAAAAATGATTTTTTGCACATATTAAATAATCTGTTTATAAATGTTTCTTTTTAGTTTTGTTCGTCTTATTAATTTTCATTTGAATGAATCTTTATATATACATATATATAAAATTTTTGTATCCCTCTAAAAAATGGGCCCAGAACAGGGGTCGGGTTTGCCCCTCCCCCAGGCCGCCCATGGTATCTTACTAATTGGATAAGATTTAGGAACCAAAAGATGTTAGGATTCGAAGCTTACAAGGGAATTTTCTTAAACTATTAATTTTTAATAAGGAATTGATGATAAATATGATCGAATGATAATGTTGATAACACGATGATAACTTAGTGACAAAAATATTTAGCCACTCGAATAAAAAACGATTTGATGTAAAATGAGTAGAAAATACAAAATGTCGTAGCGTATCCAATTAAAAGTGCGCCTTCCTGTCATCTACCTTCTGGCTTTGTGTGCAAGACACGATTCTGAATTGGTCAAACTTTCATTATTCATCCAGAACAACCCAAACATTACTATTACTATTTTACCAACAAACACCTTTCTTTACATGTCATTTTCAATCAATTAAATAATTAATGTCAGATCACAATTTTCATCATCCATGATTATTAACAATCTAATTGAAAGTGAACTTGCTTTTCCTCAGTTTTCCTACAACAAAAAAAAAAATAATCAACATATACAAATAAAATAATATTTGTTAAATATCATAAATTCAATACAACAACAAGCGTACCCAGTAGAATCTCACTTAGAGTGGGATCTGGGGGGAAAATAAATACACACCTTACCCCTATCTACAAGTAGAATAGAGAGGCTGCTTCGGTAGAGTTCCCCGGCTCAAAAAAAGTTTTTTTTTTTCCTTTTCATTTCCATTTTTTTTTAGCCAACATAGCAATCGCAACATAAGCCAAAAGTACCAACATGAAAACATCAACTATATAAACGGGCATGTAAGCACTAATCATGTAAAATCAAGTAAGAGAACGAAACACCCCACCCACCCTCGCTCCCGCAAAGAAACAAAAACACATCTGAACACATATCATAGATACCAAGCCATCAAACAGGCACGTATAAACACAAACAAAGAACCCAAACAATCAAATAACAAAGATAACACGTATAAACACATCCTACCGAAAAAAACCTCATACCAACCCACCATCCCACAAACATTCATATAGCACATGTAAACACGTATCATAAACTCAAACCAGCAAACAGACACACACAACAAATGCCCTAAGTATCTTGCACCTTTATTCTACGTCTCCACTGACTCCTATCATAGATAATGTCATCAGAGAGGTGTAGCTCTGCGATAATTACGGTATATAATAAAAGATAATTATGTATCACATGACATTTTTGTTTTCAGTTCATTTAGAAACCGTTATTTATAAAAATTCTACCACATCTTGCAACTTTCATCTACCTTACTGAAACTAGGGCTGTTCAAACCGCTCGTCGCTCGTCGCTCGCTCGGAAAAAGCTCGGAAAAAGCTCGTTCGAATTTCGCTCGGATTTAAACGAGCCGAGCACGCTCGGTTCGGTTTATAAACGAGCCGAGCACGAGCCGAGGTAAGCTCGCTCGTTGCTCGCTCGGATAGTCGCTCGATTGGCTCGCTCGGTTGGCTCGCTCGGATAGTCACTCGGTTGGCTCGCTTGATTCGCTCGCTCGGTTGGCTCGAACTCCTATATATAACTAACTTATATATATATATATATATAATTTTATTAATGTATAAGTAATATAATTCTTTTTAATATTTAAACTAATTTCTATTTTGAAAAACCAAATATTCACGAAAAGAGTCAAATAGTCAATTGAAAGAAGCCAAGGATAATACCCAAAATTTTGAATTGAATTCTTATTTCCCAGATTCACGTAAACCTAGATGTAATCCCACTTTTACTCTTTTAGCTGTTTCCTCCCAGTCATGAGCCACCGCCTCCCACCGTCCGTCTACTTTCTTCCGGCCGACCACGTACGCACCGGTGCTGCCGATCGAAACGAAGTGAGCTCGACCATCATCGTCTCTCTGTTTGAATAATTTGCACATTTAATCTTTTTTACTTACACTAGTATGGATGTTTGGATGCATTTTTATAGTTTTAGACTCTTTGCGTTATGTTTGGATGCCTTTTTATAGGTTTGGATTCCTTGGTAGTCATTAGTTGCATACAATTTTATTTTTTAAACCGAGCAAAACCGAACCAAGCCGAGCCGCTCGGTTTTAAAACGAGCCGAGCAACGAGCACAATATTTGGCTCGATTCCGCAAATCCGAACCAATCCGAGCCGCTCGGTTTGAAAACAAGCCGAGCACGAGCATACCCTCGCTCGGTTCGGTTCGGCTCGTGAACACCCCTAACTGAAACAAGTTTCATGAAGAACGCGTCATATTTATTAACCATCCCGCTTTTACCCCTATTACATGACTTTTCTTCGAAAAACAACCCTCCAGATTCCCTTAATATTGACCATAAAAGTCAACAATTCTGAAAGCAACCCATCTCTGACTTCTTGACCATTGTATTCTATATATAACATATTCATCATTTCATCATCTCAATCTTGTAACAGGCCAACACCTTGAACATATTTTGGATTTGACAGCTGACATTCTTATTTGGATTTGGTCGATCGATCGATTTCTAGATAGATGCAGATGGATAATTTGAGTTCATCTTCTTCAGATCTTGATCAACCGCTTGATGCAATTAACCCACAACATGAACTGGTATCTAATCATGATTCAATTTCAAGCTTATATCCAGATGCAGAGGTTCGTGCTGATGAAGAGGACCATGAAGATTGTGAACAAAATGACGATGATGATTTCACGTTTATGCTCATAGGCGATGATGAATCGGCGATTTACGGTGATAGAGTGATAGAAGACGGTCAGATCCGGCCAATGTTTCCGTTGTTTGATCAGAAGTTATTATTAGACGGTGCATATGACGTTGAACAAGTAGATCGGTTGCCGATTCAGCCTCCGGTGGATAAGATCTTCATTCAATCACCTCGCGGATTTCCGTCATCGGAACACGACACCGGATCTTATTGCGCTTGGTCCAAAGAATCAGCTACCGCCAGCGCCACACCCACCGGCATGGCGGAGCTTAGTAAAAAAAGCAACTCCACCGGCTTCTCCAAACTCTGGAGATTAAAAGAGATCGTCGGTCGGAGCAACAGCTCCAGCCGTGACGCCTTCGTGTTCCTCAAGAGTTCCGATAGGGAGACAGCAGCCTCTTCGTCTTCGAAGCCGGCCGCCGGGGACGGAACGTTTGTTAAGGACAACGTCGCCGGAGGAAAGGCCAGGGTGGTTAAGCAAGGAAGCAAGGGAAAGAAATCTCCGGTATCGGCACACGAGGCTTACTTGAAGAGTAGAGGGCAGACGGAAGAAGAACGCCGGCGGTCGTACTTGCCTTACCGGCCGGAACTGATGGGGTTCTTCACCAATGTACACGGTGGCTTAACCAAGAACGTCCACCCCTACTAAACCCTTTGGAAAAAAAAAACATTTTTTTAATTGTTAAACAATTTTAGTTTATGGTTTTTATTTGGAAAAAAAAAACCGAATTAGTTAAATAACTTTAACAATCCTGTTTTTTTGGGTTTCAAATTCGAATTTTTATTTTGATAGAGTTTCAGGCATTATTGTAAAAAGGTGATTAGTTTAATTATCCGAACGTTATTCATAATATAAATGTGGTTATGAATATAAAGGGTGATAATGTATGTCTCTACGAATATATTAATATTATTATTATAGTTTATAAATAATGATTTATTGTATGATTGTATGAGATGCATGAACTCAACGACAATAAGTTTCATTCTTTATCCACATCTCTCTCTATAATTAATTTACTTGTTTTTAAATGTTTTGTATAGTAGTTACTGATATGTTGTTTCTCAATATATATTAACACGGGGTTGTTATTTGAAGTTGTATTATTACAATACAAGGCAAAAAGCTTTTGTTTTTGTCTTAGATTCATTTAAATACAAATCCATATTCTAGCCAAAGTCGTTACATTAGAGTGGTGTTTTGGTAGTAGATAAGGTTCAAAAACTATAAGGTCGAATCTCACAAGGGTTTTGTTAAAGTAACGAGTCTTCTCCCAAACTGATGACTTGATGACTAATGTTATCGAGTGGTGACTGGTACGATGATACTCTAGTGATTCGTCAGTAATCGAAAGTAGTCGATCAAAAAAGAAAGAAATCTATATTATAATTATATTATACTTATATATGGAAGGCAGACAAAATGAATAATAAAATTTTAGTGTTTTAAGTTATCTTAAGATTTATTTATTGTTGTCTTGATTTTCTTAAACAAAATTCGTATTGTAAGCAAACAATTTTAGGTTAAATCAAGATTTATAGATTTATTTTGTTAAAATAGTCATATATCATTATCACATAAAAAATTTTCAACCCGTGAAATAAAAACATAAATGTGTTTCACCATGGTATCTCAAACTATGGTTTAAATTATTATTTATCAATCAAGCTGGAGAATGAGATATTAGCCTTAGCCGCCCAATCTTGGTAGTTCGGCCAATTTCATAAAAACCCCCATCAAACCAGAACCAATTTCATACCTTGAACCGGTTCTAAATAAAAACACGATTTGTGCATCTTTATAGCAAGCTATTAGTATGACAGGATGAGGACAACCTTTTGTTTTGTTATAGAGATGTCAATTTCAAAAAAAAAAAAAACAAAATATTGACACTTAAAATATCATATAGTAATCAAAATAAATTAACATGCATAAGAAACAAACATCAAAAAATTAAACCATACTTGTATGTACGTAAACTTAATTTATAAACATAATTTAACTTACACTTTTAATTAATTACGTCTCGAATGAAAGAAAGTGAAAAGGTTAGGAAGTAATTAAGTCCGCAAGTTCAAAGTCAAACACATGCAGAAATGTGATAGAAAGGTCTGCGTTTCACGGGCATGGGTGGCCTTTTGTCGTTAAGTTTACCTCGGTAGAAGGTAAGACTTGTTGGTAATCAAAGCACACACACATAAACACTCGTATCAAATCTGGACACCAAACTGGAATGCTCTTCATTCAAACTAAAAACAAGTACATGACTTGAAACATAAACATGCATGAGAAACAAAAAAAACAACTACCCACACCACTACTGGAAACGTGACCCACTAACTACATAAAAGACAAACTTCCAACATAACATAAACTACCATACTAAGACCCACATGCGACTCACATGTGCCATGCATACGTAAAACTGATAATTTCACTATTACGTGAATTAACCTCAATATCTCCCCGTAATTCACATAATAGTGACTCCCAATCTCGCTCGCAAATAAACGAACTGCTCCACACCCAGAGGCTTAGTAAGAATATCCGCAACTTGTTCACGAGTATCACACGCCTTTAACTCAACCTCTTTCACATCCACCAGACTCCTTATATAATGATACTTTATCGAAATGTGTTTTGTACGACTATGAAACGCTTGATTTTTAGTCAAGAAAATCGCTGAACGATTATCACATAAGATTGATGTTGCATCTTGTTGTGCATAACCAAGTTCCTTCAACATCTTTCTCAACCAAACCGCTTGACACGCACCAACTGTCGCAGCAACATATTCTGCTTCGGTAGTCGACAATGCTACTATAGATTGCTTCTTTGACATCCAAGACACAGCTCCTGATCCAATAGTAAATACATATGCTGACAAACTTTTCATATCTTCAACCGATCCAGCCCAATCACTGTCCGTAAACCCCGACAGCTGGACATCTTTTCCTTTACCATACCACAATCCAAAATCTACTGTTCCAGCAAGATATCGCAAAACTCTTTTGGCTGCACCATAATGATTAATCGATGGATCTTGCATAAACCGAGATACAATGCCAACTGCATACACGATATCAGGACGTGTGTGTGTTACATACATTAATCCTCCAATTAAACTTCTATACTTGTACACATCAGCAGGTTCTGCTCCATCCTTGGCTACAAACTTTTCATAGCTGTGCATGGGAGTAGAGACACTTTTACACTTCTCCATACCAAATCTTTTGAGAAGATCCAAAGTATACTTCCTTTGAGTTAGAAAAATGCCATTTTTCTTTTGCATTACTTCCAATCCAAGGAAATACCTTAACTCTCCTATATCAGTCATCTCAAATTCATCCACCATCTTCTTCTTAAACTCTTCCAACATTCTTATAGATGAACTCGTGTATATCATATCGTCCACATACAAACATATGATAATCAACTCATTTGAACTATCTCGCTTCACATAAGTTGTAGGTTCATTTGCACTTCTTCCATATCCATTAGCCAATAAATACCCATCAATCCTACTGTACCATGCACGTGGTGACTGCTTTAAACCGTACAAAGCCTTATGCAACCGATACACTTTCTTTTCATCTCCTTTTACTATAAAACCCAACGGTTGTTCGACGTAAACCTCTTCTTGAAGAACACCATTCAAGAAAGCCGATTTCACATCAAACTGATACACGATCCATCCATTCTGGGCAGCAAGTGAAAGAACCAATCGAATGGTTTCAAAACGTGCAACTGGAGAGAATGTCTCTTCATAATCAATACCAGACTTTTGGACATACCCTTTTGCGACAATCCGAGCCTTATGTTTTTGAATGTTCCCTTTCTCATCAAGCTTCATGTGACAATCCGATTTTTTTTACACTAACCTTGTTAACGGGAGATGGTGATATCACAGGCTCAACAGTGACAATGTGGGCCCAACAGGACAAAGGTAGGCCCTATAAGGCCAGTGAAGGCCCAACAAGGCCAATGAAGGCCCAACATAGCCAATGTAGGCCCAGTGAGATCTAGGGAGGCCCAATTACAAGATCAAGGTTCAATAAAGCCAAGTAGGCCCAATAAAGGGGATGGTAGGCCCATTGAGATTTAGTTAGACCCAATAAACTCAAGATAGGCCCAGTGAAATTGATGGAGGCCCAATTGAGTTAATCAAGTTCAATATTAGTTCAAGTAACTAATCAGTGACAATCCGGCAAATTCGGATTAACCCCGGTAGTCCGGAATTGACAGAAATGATCCGAAACTTAAGCATAATCGAACTAAAGTTATAAGATTAATCAAATTGGTTTTAGAGATATCCAATTTAATAGAATTTGATTTGTTAAGGATTAAAATGATTAAATTTTGACCTTTACAAGTCAAAATTCGACTAAATAGTGATTAAATTCGAAATTTGCATTAGAATTAAGTTAAAAACCGAAATTGATTAACCTTAATCATGCTATTGATGATTAGTATCAATTCCCATACGTTATAGGAGCATTAAGATGTCGAATTTAATAAGAAAACAACTCTTGGGTTCGAAACCGTCATTAGTGACAATAAGCTCTCACAAATCGATTGAAATTCACACAATTGCATATCCATATACACTAGTCGGCTTCTTTAGAGGGATTAGCACAATCCAATTTAATCTCATAAGCTGTGGAAAGAAGAAAACGATTTGGAGGTGACCGAACCTAGGGCTCAAAGTGGTTCTATATCAATTCTTCATCAAAACAGGTTAGTAATTCATCCTACACTTTCTAAACATGCCGACTAAGGTTTAACCCAAATCAATTGCGGTTGATAATATCGAATTTATAGATTTCGATTCCTAGGGTTCATATTTGAAACGGTTTTGGGGGTTTAAATTAAAATGTGTTTGATAATCAAATTAAAACACATGGAGAGGTTCATAAGGTTCCGAACAAGCTGATTAGTATGACAATTTCATCTATAAACATCGAATGTTATGATTTCGTGTTTCTAGGGTTCTTTAAGAGAACCATTTGGGGATTTCGATTTTAATGGATTCTTGAATCAAATTGACGGGTACCATTAGATTCAGAGGGTCCCGATTAGGCTTAAGCATATGTAAATTTCACCTTGTAGCATCGAATTGGTAATGCTCAAGTTCTAGGGTTCTTGAATATGGACGAATTTGGAGGTTTTGGATTAAAACGATCGTAATATCCAAATTAATTGACCAGATAACTTCGAAAATTTCTGTTTCAACGAAACCCTATGGTCTTAGGATTAACCGTATTCGAATTCATGGTCAATTAGGTGAATGATGCTTCGGCTATAATAGGAAATAGGAAATTTGGCTAAGTGAAGCTTAAAACAATTTTTTTCTGAGTTCTAATGCGATTCCCTAGCGGGCTTGACTGGTTATAGGCGTGTGTGTTGGAGTTGAGGGTCGCGGGTTCGAGTCCCGGCCCAACCAATTTTTGGATTTTAAAACTAATTTAGTGTTTTAACCATAACTCCTTCGTTTCAAGTCCGATTCGATCCGTTCAAGTTGCGTTGGAACCGTAACAAGAATACGAACGTGTTGAAATGATAAAATCCATATTTTAATACGAAAACGAAATCGCGTATAATTACGATTAATTGAATAAAATCAAATATGATTTTATTTAAACGATTTCAATGGCACGCGTACTTCCGTATGCATAATTCTCACACTTTAACATACGTGTGTTAACACGTAGGTGATTTCAAGCACAAAACGATATTCCGAATAACTGTAGGTTATTGTTTAAATCACAGATTCTTCGTAGAGGATTTCTACGCAAATTCACACGTATTTGATCATTCTGCTATTATCAAAGGTGCGTACACGGCCCCTTTCTTATTTTAAACTGTTTTGGGGGAGAAAACATGTGCAATGAACTATTTTTAGATACATATCACTTGCATGAGTTAGCTGTTTACATTATGTGACAACATATCAACTTGAAAGTCCTTACACACCTCGAACCGTTTAGTTTGCTGTAATGCAAAGCGTGGTAGTTAGAAATAGATCTATTAGGTTTGACAAACCTCACCTGGTAGATGGGATCTACGCAGGTGTTTGACTGACCAAACACATTTTACTATTGTTGCGATAGACAATAGTGGCAAGGCGAAAACATGCTATAGCATGGCAATCAGTCAGCTTCGGTATCGACCACGTATGTAAATAGTTTATATGACTAGCTATCATGACTGTGCATTTGTGATTATGTTATCTACAAACTTGTTATTCAACTGCTGTTTTGAACACTATGATTACTTAAAACCTGTGTTATGCACCAACCTTTGTGTTGACTTGATTTGCATGTTTTCTCAGGACGCTAAGGCGCGCGTTACAGCTGGCATGGACTAGGAAGATAGAGTCTCATGCATTTTAAACACTTTGAATTTGAATTTGAACATTTGAATATTTAAGTACTTTGGTTTGTAATGTTTACTTATAACTGTTTATGGTTTTTAAACGCTTCCGCAACTTTTTGTAAACTCTGAATGTTATGTTTTAAAGACCAACGTATGTTTTGAAATTCATATAGAGGTCTTCGCTATGTCTAATGATCTGAGATCCTGGTTTGTCACGTTCCCAAACGGTATGATTCCGTTAGTTGAAATTGGGGGTGTGACACTTCAACTTGAATACCCATTTCAAACCAATGGGTTTCTTTCCTTCTGGTAAATCAGTAAGAGACCAAGTTTCATGCCTCTTGAGTGACTCCATTTCCACTTGCATTGCTTTCACCCATTCTTTACTAATTGCAGCCTCTTCATATGTCATTGGCTCAACCATAGACAAAGCAAAATACCATGTAGGATCAAATTCCTCCATACTTTCAAGATTAGTTCCTGTAACAACGTTTGCATACTTGGGATTTGGTTTGCGTACTCGAGTCGAACGCCTCAGATTATCATCTGATTTATCACCCACATTAAGATCCTCTACATCCATCTCTCTATCAACAACATCGTTTACACCTGTTCTATTATTCTCAATACTTCCACCATCATTAATTTCTTCCAATTCTACATCATCATCAGTTTCTTTTTCTTCCAAAGGATCATATTCCTCTACGCCAACCTCATTTACCTCAACAGGCTCAATCTCAACTGGGAATCCATTCTTACCATCTTCGTGTGTCTTCCACTTTCCAAGCTCGTCAAAGATTACATCTCTACTCACAATTATCTGTTTCGTCTTCACATCAAATAACCGATACGCCTTTGAGTTAGTGCAATATCCCACAAATACGTATTTATGAGACTTTGCATCTAACTTCTTTCGATGTTGTTTCGGCTGCATACCATAAGCTGGACATCCAAAGACTTTCAAATGAGCAACCGACGGCTTCCTACCATACCATACCTCATATGGAGTTTGATTTCCGAGGGCTTTCGTGGGCGACAACCTCAGTAAATAAATGGCAGTTGCAACTGCTTCACCCCAAAAACAATCGCTTAGCCTCTTTTCTTGCAACATACTTCGTGCCATCTCTACCACAGTTCGGTTTTTCCTTTCGGCCACCCCGTTTTGTTCCGGGGTATAAGGAGCTGTGAGCTCCCTCTTTATCCCGTGCTCCTTGCAGTAATTAACGAATTCCCTGGAACAATATTCTCCTCCCCGATCGGACCTGAGTGCTTTGATTCTATGCCCCGATTCTAACTCCACCTTTGCTTTAAAATCCTTGAACATTTCAAAAGCATCAGACTTCTTGTTTAGGAAATAAACCCACGACATTCGGCTGTAATCATCAATAAATAACATAAAGTATGAACTACCACCCAAGGTCTTTGTAGACATTGGCCCACACAAATCTGTGTGAACAAGTTCCAGAAGATAAGAAGCTCTCCAAGCTTGTTTAGGAAAGGACTTTCTGGAATGTTTCCCAAATACACATCCTTGACACAGAGGCCATGTGTCAATCTTCGGCAAATCATATACCATCTCGGTATCATGCAAACGTTTTAATCCTTGTTCATGTAAGTGACCATATCGCAGATGCCACAATTCTGAGACATTTTCTTTAGCCACTGTTAACGCATTATTTGTGTGAAGATGGTTGTTCATATCTAAGGGAAACATATTATTATTGGTCATTTCTATTTCACACATAGCTCTTCCCGATTTCTTCTGAGTAATCACACACTTAGAATTGTCAAAGTATAGTGAATACCCAGATCTCATAAGTTGCCCAACACTTAACAAGTTATAATCCAAATCAGGAGCAAACTGTACATCTTCAAGAATTTTATTTGTAACTTTATTTGCTGAAAACATCACGGTTCCTTTTCCTTGCACTTGAATACTTTTCCCGTTACCAAGTTTAACATCTATCTTCTTGGATTCATCCAGGACTTCAAACATCGACTTCTTCCCGGTCATATGATTCGAACACCCACTGTCTAAAAACCAAACCTCCTTCCTCATGGTGGAGTCTTGCCTTTCATTAGCCATAAACAACCGATAATCTTCATCCTCGTCATCATTTTTAGCAGCCATTTGCACTTGGGGTTCACTCCAACAATCAGCACGTACGTGACCAAACCGATTACAGTTGTAACACTGTATTTTTCCACGTCCTCGACCTCCAAAACCTCCAAATCGACCACGTCCTCTTCCGCGGCCTCTCACGGGGCTTCTACCTCGTCCTTGATATCCCCACGAAGGGCCATCATCGCGGCCGGTTACTTGAAATGCCTTTTCTTCCTCCTGTATCGTAGATCCCCGATTAACTCGAGCTTCATGGGCTTGTAACGACCCCATCAGTTGATCAATAGACAAGGTCGACAAATCCCTTGACTCTTCAATAGCCGTCGCCACATGATCCCATCGTGGGGTGAGGCTACGAAGAACTTTTTCAACCACACTTTTATCAGTAACCGGTTCTCCATATGACCGTTCTTGATTCACAATCTTCATAACTCGAGATAAAAACTCTGCAACATCTTCTCCCTCCTTCATCTGAAGAGTCTCAAATTCTCTGCGAAGGCATTGCAATCGAACTGCCTTAACTTTAGAATCTCCTTTGTACTCCGTCTGTAATTGTAACCATGCTTGACGTGATGTGGTTGCTGCTGCAATACGTGAAAAGACATCATCATGAACCGCCTGTTGAATAAACGACAACGCCTTGGCATCCTTGCGCCGATTTTCTCTATATCGAACCCTATCTCCATCATTAGGGTTATAACCTGTTTCAATAAACTCCCATAGATCATGCGACAACAAAAGCGTCCGCATGCGAATACTCCAATACTCGTACCCGTCGCCTTTGAAAACCGGAAGAGGTACCTGAGATGATCCTGCTTCTCTGCCTGTCGCCATTAACTCCTCCTTCTTAGTTTCCGCACCTCACAACCGAGCTCTGATACCAATTTGTTGGTAATCAAAGCACACACACATAAACACTCGTATCAAATCTGGACACCAAACTGGAATGCTCTTCATTCAAACTAAAAACAAGTACATGACTTGAAACATAAACATGCATGAGAAACAAAAAAAAAACAACTACCCACACCACTACTGGAAACGTGACCCACTAACTACATAAAAGACAAACTTCCAACATAACATAAACTACCATACTAAGACCCACATGCGACTCACATGTGCCATGCATACGTAAAACTGATAATTTCACTATTACGTGAATTAACCTCAATAAGACTCACCCTTATTTATTTATTTCACCTCTTGAATTCCAATTCTCAAAGGGGTTGGAGTGGGTATGTTTATATATGAAAGATCGAATGATTGGATTGTGTTTACAAATCTTGCATCATTTTCCTAGCTACTTCACTGCACCATGCACATGAAATTCATCACTCGGCTGATTGAACCTTTTAATTAGACATATTATATGTGTGTGTTGTAATGTGTATGCTGGAATATGATATTTTGGATAATATTCACATGAAATAATATATGTGTTTCCTATATAGGAATCTTCTAAGGATGTTATGGGCCCCACAGACATAACACAAAAGACACTTTTGGACGTTTATATACAGTGATGCACTAGACAACTATTTGAGGAGTAAAGCAAAGGTTTCCCCAACAAAAATACTTCAAGTGTTGGTCATCTTGAAAATCTTGCACATTCATCTACTTTTAAGCCAAGCCAACTTAGCACTAATCCATTCATATAAATCAAAATCCCATCTCATCCTTTGATTTACACACTTTAATTTCCAAAACTCGTAAATCATGGGCAAAATCGCCTTTATTTCCGTTCTTGTTATCTTGTTATTGGCTCATCATCCAACTGCAAGTACAGTTGAAGACAGTTTATCTAACAACTTTGATGTTTTTGGTGAGATTGAAAATCTTGAGTTTGAAGAAGATGATGAAATAGAGTTGTTTGACTTGCCATCATGGTCGAGTCAACACGGTAGCAAGATTCTTGTGAATGTGGATAGCTTTGGGGCAGCTGGAGATGGAGTTTCTGATGATACAAAGGTGACCTGGGTGGATATATATCATGAAACTAAAATAAGGTTTTGAATTATCATTTAGCTAATTATGTTATAATTATCAGGCATTTGAAAATGCATGGAAACAAGCATGTTCTACAGCAAAATCTGTGCTTTTGGTACCCCCTCGTCGTACTTATCTGGTTAATGCAACAAGATTCAATGGACCATGCACCGGAAAGTTGATTATTCAGGTAAATATGTCTGTCCTCCATAGAGTATTTAAAACCAGTTTTCTTAGAAATGAAATGCTAACACGGCGGTTCGGTTGACTACTCTTTGATCACCTTCATTTGAGCTGGCAGGTTATGCATGCACTGATCGGTTGAACTGAAACGGTTTGACTGGATTTTCAATTCAAAGTTGTTCTATATTTTGTTTTTAAATATATTTTCAATTTATTCAATTATTTACGACATCATCAAACTTTTTGAACTAGCTAGTGGTGGGTCGGTAAGACGGTTGGTTCAATGAACGATCTGGTTATAAAAAAAATTTGTTTGAAATAGATAGCATACTTTTTTCCTGTATATTAATCGCTATGAAGAAAATTTTTGTTTCGTCTTTGCTTATCTCCATTAGTAGAAGGGTTGCATTTAATAAGTGACAGGATCCAAACGTCAAATGTACAATTTGCATAACAAAGTGAACATAATATTTCTAGTAGAAGATTAAAGTAATGTTGAAAACGGTCTTGTGCAGATTGATGGAACAGTTGTAGCACCAGATGAACCCAAGAAGTGGGACCCGAAAAATCCTCGGAATTGGCTAACCTTTTCTAACGTCACGGGTGCAACTTTCCAAGGACATGGAGTTATTGATGGTTCGGGCAAGAAATGGTGGGCTGCATCTTGCAAAAGGAACAAAACAAATGTAAAATCACTCTATTAAATTCATTTCCTAATCATCTCATCAAATTCAATCAAGTTACTGACACAATGTTTTTTTTTTCTTTTGTTTTGTTTTCTGCTTTTAAAGCCTTGTGTTGGAGCACCATCGGTAATTAAGACCTTTGTTAGTTTTTTTTTCCCCTTAAACTGAATAAACAGTTAAGACAAAAATGTTTATGCAGGCATTCACAATTGAGCACAGTTCAGCTATAAAAGTCAAAGGTCTTACGTTCCAAAACAGTCAACAAATGAATTTTGTTATCTCGCGGTGTGACTCTGTTCGCATATTTAGTGTTCTGGTTTCATCACCCGAAGATAGTCCAAACACCGATGGAATCCATCTTACTGGATCAACAAATGTTGTTATCCAAAACAGCAAGATTGGAACAGGTTTTTAATGTTCCTTTTCCTTTGTATATAATGATAATGTCCTACCAAAAAGAAGTGCTCCTTTCTGTCTCTCTCTGTAGCCTGCAAATACTCATTTTTTTTACTAAAGTTTGGAAATTTTTTATGAGGTAAAATTATCAAGAATCAATTATATTGACATGAGTCCACATGATCATTAAAATCGAACATTGAATTGTTGCCTACATTTTACCCTCCTCAGATACTACCTTAGCTTGCTAATGATGGGGTATACAGAGTACAATGATAATTGCTGGTTAAATTGTTATTATACCTTTCAATAGGATTTGTTACATTTTTTAATCTAACATGCAATATCTACAGAGTTGACTTCTAAAGTCAAAACTCGATGATAATCTTGTACTTGTGCAACTAGAAGCACATTTCACATTTTCTATCCAAGCAAGTAAATACTAACATTCATCTCCTATCCTATTTGTTCCTTAGGTGATGATTGTGTTTCGATTGTGAACGCTAGCTCAAATATAAGGATGAAGAACATATATTGTGGGCCCGGTCATGGAATCAGGTTTGTAAGAATGTTACATTAATAGCAATGAATGAACAATCGTGCAAGGATGAATATTTTGGTATTTGCAGCATAGGAAGCTTGGGTAAGGATAACTCTATAGGAATTGTTTCAAAAGTAGTCCTGGATACAGCAGTCCTTAAAGGCACTACTAATGGCCTCAGAATTAAGACATGGCAGGTAACTACATTTCTCAGACCACAACACATGTTTTGGTTTTTAGATTTTATAACTTCTTTGCGTCGGTTATAAATGATCCACTTAATCTATCTTGTTATGGGCACAGGGTGGATCCGGTTATGTAAAAGGCGTGCGCTACCAAAATGTGAAAATGGAAGATGTAGCTAACCCCATCATAATCGACCAGTTCTACTGTGATTCACCTAAAAGTTGCGAAAACCAGGTATTGTATACATGTTAATTTTTATGTTCATAAACATGAAATCTTGAAATAATTCTCATTTTGTAGACTTCAGCTGTGGAAATAAGTCAAATAATGTATCTAAATGTGAGTGGAACTTCAAAGAGCGTAGACGCGATGAGGTTTGCTTGCAGCGACACCGTGCCTTGCAACAACATTGTATTAAACAACATTAATTTGCAAAGGTTAGATGGTAAAACGGCTCAAACATATTGCAACTCTGTTACCGGCATAAACTATGGGTCTGTTGAACCTTCTGCTGACTGTTTGACTTCTTCTGATAAGTCAACTATTGAAGAAATTGGGGTCAACAACACAGAGCATTTGATACATACTGAGCTTTAATTAGCTCTAATTCCTCGAGTCTTAGGTACTCTAGAGGTTATTTTAATTATATAGTGTTTGAATGTCATACGAGGCTATCACGTGATAGATCAAAATATATATTTTCCTAGTTTATTGAAAATCTTGTAACATATATGATATATACATACACACTTACTACCTACCTAAAATCTTTAAGTGAGTTCCTAGTTTGGTTGTTTCAATTTAACTATTAATGGTCATGTTTTATAATATGCTTATCATTTTATATATCTAAACGATTCAATTGTTTATTTTGTATTATTTGTGTGTAATAAATGTTTGTGTCTTCAAATGATGAATACTCGTGAGATGATATAAAGAGACATAGACATCGCGGTATTTTTATTCCAACAAATTATTAATGTAATAAAATAAACAATTGGATACTTGAAAAGACAGCCAAAATGTATCAAGTTCAATTTTTATTTATAACGATTTTTCTTGAAGGTCACCGACCCGGTTACTTGTGGTAACGTTTATCTATTTTTTTCGGTTAGTCGGGTGTTGAGGGGACCCAAAACTCCAAAATTAAATAAACAAATAAAATAAAATAAAATAAACAATTAGGTGGTTTTCGTTGAAACGGATGTGTTATTTTATCATAGTAAATAGTTGTATCATGATTAATAGTTATTGAACAATTATATATTTTATATTTTTATGAGGAATTGATTAGCAAGTTTTTGTTTTAACATAATTTTTTGATTAAATTGTCACAATGGTATGTTCATGTGTTTTGTTAGTATTTCTTTTTTGGTATGTAGGTTTCATAAATTATTCGTATATTCTCAAATTTTAAATATTTTCAAAACATACAATTCTTAAATTACCCTCACAAGTTTGACCAAATTACTCTCGCATTAAAGACTGTATGTATTGCAAGTGTTTAAAGTTTGAAATCATACGAGTAATTTAAGAAATCTAGAAACCAAACTTTAAATATTAACAAATCGCATAAATAATTTTGACAATTTACTGTAATTGTTCAATTGCAATTGTTAGTTTGTTACTCTAAATGTCTTTTATAAAAAAATAATCCCTAAAAAGTAGCCCAATAGTTAAGGCCTCACCTTCTATAGTGGAGATCCTGGGTTTGAATACATCCGGGGACACGTTTGAAATACAACAGGTGAAGATCAGTTTTGGGTTTATCTTGGGTTGGATCTCAATTGGGGGGTGAAGGTTTACCTATTTCACGGGGTTCCTGTGCATCTGGGAGGACACATGTCTTACCTCAGCCCGATAGGCCTGGTTAAAACAACATACATGGTGCGTAAGAACATTGTAGTTTATAAAAAAATAAACTTTTGAAGAGTAAAAAGAAAAGTAAATACCACTAGCAACAAAATAGTTTTAATTTTGTGTTTAGACTTTAGTTGTAGCAAATAATATTGCCACGAAGACCTGTTTTAGACTAATCGTAAGAGTCAAAAGCTGCCCATATATATGAATTATGACACCTTATCGGATAAGATAAAAGGAAATCTTAAACACCATAATATCCCGGCCACAACATCCATCATTTCCCTCCATTTTCTTCCAACCGGCAGAAAGCTGCAGTCCATGGCCACCGGAAAACATGAAAAAGACCTGATCACCATGAACCGGAGAGTGGCTGCCGTCAGCAACCACCTGAGTCCTCCTCCAATGATAAGCCCGTCTAATTGCAGCGCATCTATGAAGGATAGCTACCATCGGGTTCACGGTGAAGTTTCAAGTCATATACCGGTTTGGAAGATTGCATGTGACGAGTCTGAGAAGGAGTTTACTGACATTATATACGAGAAAGCTGAAGGAGAAGCCATAGCTAAGGTTCGTAATTCAGGGGGTCGAAATGTTATTTTTAGTTAAAAATACGGGTTTCGTCCTCCTAGTTTTAAAATTCTAATATGTATTTAGAGTCACGGAAATTTCCACCCTTCCTTTCGTAACAGCGAAGTTCCTCCCGTTGTAATTAAATTCTCAATTCAACCCCCATCTTGAACCTTGCCACAGTTACTTGACTACTATATTCAAATTAATTAATAATTGATATCAAGAACACAATCATGAAATTAACCTTAATTAACGTGCTTTACGTTTAATGGTACGCATTTAACTATTTATTTACAAGCAATATAGGACTTGTCCACGTAAAAGTAAGAATAAAAACAAACTCAAAAACCTTTTGTTTGTCTTCACCACCACCATCCTAATATTGTCACACCAATCCAATCAATAATATAGCTTGGAAGCGGGTCGAACTGAGACCACGATTAAATTTTCGGACGAGAAACACGTAGAATTAGACTGATGAGCGAAAAAGCATGGGCCCAACCCTAACTATTGTTCGTCAATGAATCCAACCCAATCAGACTCTTGGTTCATTTAGGTTAATTTCAATACTTTAGAAAGGATAGGATAGGATGTTGGCCACTTAGATGCTGGATCCATTTTAACCTGATTCCAATGCACTCCCTTATAATATCCTTTCCTTGCTATACATAGCGGTTATTAGTGTACGTGGGGTCGTTATCTTGCTGTTGAAGTTATTTTCAACCGATCTCTGTTTCGTCAAACAATTGATGATGCTTCAAGTCTTTTGGATTGCTTCTGGTTGTTGTCTTCTTGAACGAAGGTGATCTTCTCTTCCGTCCGATAGCTAAGCAATCCTTTTCGATTGATAAACCATTTGCTTCTAACTGATTGCCTTCTTCTTCATCCGGTTCATCAAACAAAATTCATATCACAAACACAATTATGAATCTAAACGTGTGATGATCAAATTCTTTGCATAAAACTTTTCCTCCAAGAATGCGTAAGAGACTCAATTAGCCCTTCTTTGTAAGTACCTGTACTTACTAGCCTTACAACATTATTCTAACATAGGCAAGCATCACGAACAAAACAAAGTCCGTATTAAATAATCAACGGATTTTGAATTTTAAATATACAAGTCAAAATGTAGTTATATAACAGAGTAATGTTACTGTTGCTATTTCATTTAAGCTCAACGGATCGTTCCATGATATGCTTGCGTGTGAGTTATCATTGTGTGTTATCCACTTAAAGTACTTGATAAGAGAACAAAATGCTTTCAAGAATGTCATAACCACTAGTTTTTATTGAATTATAGTAAGTTATCAAGGTCTAACAAAATTTATGGACCTATTCCCTTTGTATTGTGTTGTGCAGATAACTATAAACAGGCCCGACAGGAGAAATGCATTCCGACCGCATACGATTAAGGAACTAATTCGCGCTTTCAATGATGCTAGAGATGATAGTACAATAGGAGTCATCATTCTCACGGGAAAGGTACTTTTTTTTTTCCATTTCCTCCACTAATAACAATGTAAATAACAGTTAATAGTTACATTTATATTCTAGAGGCTATTGCAATATCAAACTGTTCTCAACATTCAGGGAACCAAGGCTTTTTGTAGTGGTGGTGATCAGGCACTTAGAAGCGGAGATGGTTATGCTGATTTTGAGAGTTTTGGCCGCCTCAATGTTCTTGATTTACAAGTAATCATTTTTATTCAAGTCCTGTACCAGCTAATTCTAAAAAAGAATGATATACTCTACATATAAATTGATATGATATATAGTACATTAGTGATATGTGTTGAGTTGCTGACAAGATCTCATTTTTGTTGGAGGTTACCTTGGTATTTAGTATGTTTGGTACAAAGCTTTTAGGAGCTTATGCCTTAAAGCTATAACTCAATCTAAATTTGCAAAACAGAATCAAACTTCAAGGGGTGACAATGTGGTTAGTGTTTGATTCTTCTCTAGCAGAAGTGATAATTGGTATAAATCATTGATACAACTTTGTTTATGTAATACATATTTGAAATACAAAATATTACTATACTATGATCATATAGTCTAATATACCCCACAGTCGAAGCAGGAGGTTGACTGATTTTATGACTGGCTTGAAAATCATTGAACAGGACTTTACCAGGTCCTAGTAGTTAGATGAGTATTGGTGAGGCTATGTGAGTGTTTTCTACTGTGCAATCTCGTGATGACCGAGTGTTGTATCATATCCTCATGATACAAGCATTTTTCTAATGTTATTAATTGATGCATTTATATTACAGGTGCAAATTCGACGGCTTCCAAAGCCAGTAATAGCAATGGTAATTTTAGTTGTTTATACTCAATAGTAATTTGTTCAGTTTCTTGTCACACATAAAATTGTTCCTTTTTCTTTTGACAAGGTTGCAGGCTATGCTGTTGGTGGAGGACATGTGCTGCATATGGTCTGTGATCTTACAATCGCTGCAGACAATGCTATTTTTGGTCAAACGGGTCCTAAGGTTAGACAGCCGGTGGTCAATACAAATACACAGATTGTTCTTTCGTTAAAGAATCTGAACCTACCTAGCTATGATCATATATAGGTAGGAAGCTTTGATGCTGGTTATGGGAGCTCTATTATGTCAAGATTGGTGAGCTTAGAATCTGAAACTTAAAACTAATTATTTGATTAATTGTTTCTATAGTAGATTTCTGTTTCTGGTTAGGTGGGACCTAAAAAAGCTCGTGAGATGTGGTTTTTAGCACGGTTCTACACTGCTCAAGAAGCAGAAAAAATGGGACTGATTAACACAGTGGTACCTGTAAGTTCATTTTTCACTCGTCTATGTGTCTACTTTAACCCCTATTAAAGCCCCTTTTCAAATCAACATTTAACTGTTGTTTATAATCAAATGGGAGGAGATTGTACACAAATTATTTTTATTTTATTTTATACACGTACAACATTTAAGTGCAAACAATCATTTGCATTTGTTAATAATGAACTTTTAATTTTGTGTTAGCTAGAAAAGCTAGAACAGGAAACGGTTAAATGGTGCAGGGAGATTATAAGAAACAGCCCAACTGCCATTCGGGTGCTAAAATCAGCCATAAATGCAGTCGATGATGGGCATGCTGGACACCAGGTATCCACCTCATGATCAATTCTTCCAATAAATGGCCAAACAAAGTACATATTGGTCAGCTTAATTGAGTTGTCTGAAATTATACCGCAGGTCCCTCTTAAAACTTGTTGACAAAAAATGGGGGCCAAACCTTTTTTTTTCCTTTTTCTTTGGCTTTCAAGTTGATTATGTTTTTATTTCATTTATATATATGTTGTATCGTGTGAAAACCCAATCTTTTATATATATGTAATTTTATGGTGTGATTTTGATTCAGGAATTAGGAGGAAATGCAACTCTCATTTTCTATGGAACAGACGAAGGTAACGAGGGAAAGACGGCATACATGGAACGTAGGCCTCCGAATTTTTCCAAGTTTCCTCGACGACCTTGAATTCCCTTAGAATAATAACAATTATTATTATTATAAATGTCTTCATTTTTGTATCCTTCTCTGTACCAAGAAATGAATAAGAGCATGGACATAAAAATAATAGTCGTCCAGTATTTTTTTTGTTGTTGAATTCATCAATTGTTTCCGGTAATTTACTTTAAATGTTATGTTAGGTCTTAATTTATGCAACTTATTTATTTTTTCATTGTATGTATAACATATATAGACAAGAGAGAAAGAGAAAGCTTAAATATAAAAAGAGTTTTGCATGCAAAGTGTACTAAATTTGCGTGATAAAATCATCATCCATGCGTTAATTGTCATTGTGTGATTTAATTACACAAACATGGAGCTTTTAAGCAATAAACAATCTCAAACATGCCCTCATTTGTGTTTTGTAGAATAGAGAACTATGAGAAGTGATTTGTTTGAATAGTCAGGGAAAAAAAAAGAGTTATTTATTTTATCTCGAAACTAATACACACACACACATGAGAATGATCAAATATGAAGAGATTTTTGTCTAATAAGAGTAGAAACCAATAGAAATTTGACATATTACATGTTAAAAATGAATAAATGATAATTTAAGTATAATATCTTATTTTTTGTATGGCAAATTGGATTGAAATAATCCAAACTTTGACACGTTGGCCGCTGCCGGTCCCAACTACGAAAATCCCCGATAACGGTCTGAACTTTCGACATATTTTACCGTGGCGGACCGCCGTCAAATAAACCCTAACAGCGTTAACTTTTTTCGAATTTCGAACGGATTTTTGAGGGCTTCTGTTCAGATGGAGAATACGAGTCGAATGGCGTATAACTTACCTCGAAACGTTGCTCCAAATTTCTCAATTTGATGATTTGTTTGACGAATTGAAAGTTTAAACACCAAAATTGGGAAATTTGGAGCAACGTTTCGAGGTAAGTTATACGCCATTCGACTCGTATTCTCCATCTGAACAGAAGCCCTCAAAAATCTGTTCGAAATTCGAAAAAAAGTTAACGCCGTTAGGGTTTATTTGACGGCGGTCCGCCACGGGAAAATATGTCGAAAGTTCGGACCGTTATCGGGGATTTTCGTAGTTGGGACCGGCAGCGGCCAATGTGTCAAAGTTTGGATTATTTAAATCCAATTTGCCCTTTTGTATTAGATTTTTATTTTTTCCTACTATAATTTTTTTGTTTACTATTTTTTTGTACTAGAATTTTGATATTTTGTACTGAATTTTTTGTTTTTTCTAAAAGATTTTGTTTCTTGTATTGGATTTTTGTTTTTATGTTTTTATCATGACATATGTTAAAATTTAATTAGTTCATTCTTAGGAGAAATTTTCTTCCTATTGGATCCAACTGTGACACCCCGTAATTTCCAGGTCAGCTTTGATTTTATTTAAATGTTTATTTAAATACATTATGTACACGTGGCACTAGAATTAGTTTAAATTAGTGTGACACGTGGCACGACAGTACGAACACTGGCACATGACTAGATAATTCGAGAAATTATCAAGAAACAGCACACACGTGTCAAAACACACGAACGTTGGTGAACATCACAGCACTTAAGCACAGAAACACTTCACAAGTCAATTATGGCTAATAATTGACTATTAGAGTCCAAACGACGCTCGAATGATGCTTTACAGTCGAGAAACGGGCGAGAATGGGCCCAGAACCGCAAAACAAGCTTATTGGGCTTGACCTTTGGGCGAGGCGGTACGCCTGACCCGAGGCCTTCACATCAGGCGATGCGCGCGGATGAGGAATGTGGCGCCTCATCTGTTTCACCCGCGCGTAACGCACCAAGTTGAACCACCACGCCAGGCGATACGCCTGACACCTGGATTCGCAGATTTTCTTTTTAAACTTCCAAGATCATCATTACACTCTACTGTCATCATTTTACTCGACCACACACGCCACCATTCGACCCTAACCGACCCAGGAGCTCTGCTACACTCTTCTTCAACCTCTAGAAAGCTTTTGGAAGCCATAGAAGCCCACCTTTGGAGCTTGGAAGTCCATTAGAAGCTTGAAGGAAGGATTGTATAGCTCGAAGATCATCATCACCACTCAAACTCGTGGCCCAGGAGCTGGAGGAGCTGCTATCAACATTACTCATCAATTCTTGAGCCTTTGAGGTAGTTCTTATGGCTAAAACACTCATTTACACATCACTACACACACACGCAAGTGTTAAATCACACATGCAAGCACCATGGCATCACATGCACGGATTTCTTGAGTTTTAGATCTGGGTTTGATGATTTTACTATGTTTATTGATGATCTAAGATGATTGGATGATGATCTATGATGATCTAAGATGATGGGTATGAGTCTTGATGCTTAAAATGATAATAGATGATGTTATATGTCCATGCATGTATGATCCATAGCATGTGGAATGATTTTCAGTAGGTAGATATGCTTCTTGATGATATTGAGGGATGATTACATGTTTAGATGATATTAAAATGGCTAAAACTATGATTTTTATGAATCTTTCTATTAATAGTAACTTTATTGTTACAAGTGAATGATTTGGGTGGAAATAATGAGCATGCATGTATGTAGAATTGTTGTTAGGATAATTATATGATGATTTGATTGGTTAGAAAGTGGTTTTGATGATGTTTGTAGTCATACTTGTCATCATTACTATTTTTAGTAACTTTTCTAGTTAAAATATTGTTAGATGATGAAATCGGTTATGTTGACATGATTAAATGTTGTTAGATGACATATTATGATGATAGGTGATATGAAAATTGGTTTAGAAATATTAGAATTGTTATTTCTATGCAAAACTACAAAGTTACTATTTTTAGTAACTTTATTGTTACAAAAACCGACTTAGGAATATGTTGAATGATTTGAGCATGCTAAATGATCTCATATGTTATAACATGATGATTAAATACTAAGTTAGATGGTTCCCGATGTCACGTAAGCATTAAATGGAAAACTTTCCATTTTAGGAAACTTTTATGTGCAAACATGTTGTAAACGACTTATGTGACTTTGGATGATGATGTGCTATGTGTTAACATGATCACATAGGACTAAAGAGCATGCTAGAACTCTAAAATCGTTATGCTTTGTGAACTTTCCATAAATGGAAACTTACTATAAATAGTAAGTTGTCCATAGACGCGACATGCGCGTTTTGCACATGACAAACACTTACACGATTGCTACACAATTCACAAACCGTCACACGGTTCACCAACGGGTCGTTGACTTGACACGGTCAACTTTGGTCAAACACGGTCAAACACGGTCAAACATGGTCAAACACGGTCAATGAGGACCAACACGAGCAAACACGATCATTGTGGACCGACACAGACAAACATGAACAACTAAGGGTTGTTGGACACAAACACGAGCACTAACACGAACACTAGCACGGTCACTTACACGAACTCACGTACGGTGTACGATATAGGTTGCCGGTGACCGACGCACTACTTTCTCGAGGAGCTTACGCATACTTTCATTTTCATCACTAAGGTGAGTTTACGGCCCCTCTTTACTCTTTTCAAACTCTTTTAAATAGGGGGAGAATACTAGTTGCATCGAGTCAAACATTATTGCTATTACAAACGTTTTTGGTGTATGCTGGTTTATTGGACAAACAATAAGTGTTGAACTCGTGACAAGCCCTCACAAAGTCATACCGTTAATGTACGAACAACGTGGTAGATTTGGATGGATCCATTAGGGAATGACTAACCCCACGGGGCACCATGTTGACTGGATGTCATAACCCGTGCAAACTCTGACCTAACTTGCTATGCATACGAGGCATAGCGGAGGCAAGGACAAACAAGTCTAGTTCGGTAGTGACGCACTGACACTTGGAGCCTAGGGCTCGGTACTAACATTTGATAAACAACATGACACACTTTCTATTACTATATGTATATCAAAACCTGTGAACTCACCAACCATTGTGTTGACACTTTTTCTAACTTGTATTCTCAGGTAACTAGTGTGGCTAGCGCGAGGACAGGAATGCACAAACTAAGGGACGAGCATTAGGAACATACATGCATTCTGTCTTGTTATTTTGAAAACAATTTACTTTTATTCTATTAAACAATGTTGATTTGAACTATTTACCTTTCCGCTGCATTTGTCAAACATTTGAATTCCGCTGCAATATATGTGATGACTCTTATTCCGCTGCAAACTATTTTATCATGTGTATGTGTCAAACTTGGATTTGTAAACGCATATAGAGTTGTTCTATATGACCTTGAGCTGTGATTCTGGACACGTCACATCCACGTGGACATACACCACGGGTGGAAATTTGGGGGTGTGACACCAACATATATAATCAATGATAATATGTTATAGCTACTACCCATATTATATGGTCAACTAAGTAGGGTTGTAAACAAACTGAACGTTTAGCTAACAGTTTGTAAACCGTTCAGTAGGAAGTTTGTTTACATTCATTCGTGTAATAAATAAATGAATATGAACATAGGTTGTGTCCATTCATTTGTTTTCGTGAACGCTCGATAATGTGTTTGTTTTAATTTGTTTATTTTCATTTATTATGTTTATTCGTTAAATATGTTTTATATTCTTAATTTTAATTTTTAGTTAAATACTTTAACATTTAAACTTGAAATCTCGTTATTTTTTGAGATTGATAATATTAATTTTTTTTTAAAATAATATATATTTATTTGCGTTTGTGAACAAATTAAATTTTAGTGAACGAACACGAGAATATTTTTGTTCAGTTAGTATTCGTGAACCGTTCGTGAAAAAGTTAAAAGTTAAATGAACGAACATGAAAAGAGTTCCGTTCATGTTTGTTTAAATCTGTTCATTTACAGCCATACTGCCAGAAGATATATAATTTGATTGTATGTAAATACATATTTTGTTTTTTTATATTTAGAGTAAGTTACCAAGATGGTCCTCGTGATTTGTTAAGATTTCACTCTTTGTCTCTAGATTTCATAAATTACTCATAAGGACTATATATGTTACAAATGTCTAAATTTTAGGACCATATGAGTAATTTATGAAACTCAGGCACCAAGAGTGAAAATATTAGCAAACCACATGGACCACATCGGTAATTTACTCTTATATTATGTTGGCATCTATGAATCGGGTTTTATTTAGAAGGAGCCTATGTATCTCATTAGGATAATGATATGATTTGTTTTTATCCTATCCTCAGTGCATAATGATTAGTAGTAATTTACTAGGTTGTGTGTTTGTTTGTATCTAAATACTCATTTGGTTTTTCTTTTTTGTTTTTTATTTATATGTAGATTTCTAAATTTACAAGGCATATACGGATATTTGATAAATAAACTAAAAATTCAAGTCCTATGTGTCACGAATACAGTCCGTTAGAAAAAAGATTGATAGGGATTAGGTTGGGAACTCGAATAGTAGTTATTACATGTGTTTGGTTCCAACATGTTTGGGGAATAACCATCCTCATATGTTTGTCATCTACTATCAGAAATGTTGCATTCATTATTTTTTTCTTTTGCTGGCCACTCTCACAAAGTTAGGAGCTAATAATATAAACGAATAAACTAATAAAAAAATATCCTCTTTTTTGTGAACCTTATCATCTTCTAGATGGGAGTCTCTCTTTTAAATGGGAATGGAGGAACATACGTTTACACATAATATGTCACACCCCCTGCGCCGCGTGCGGAATCCACAACGCGGTGACGATCGATGGTTGAATCATGCACAAGTATTGAATAAGAACAACCACAATGCATTACTAAGTTTCATAAAGTTTAGACAATTTTTTAGTTACAGACTTTCTATCTATCTACCAAAATAATGACAACTACAGACCCAAAAATATTGTTTACAAAATAAGACTCAGACAAGACAATTAAACAATCAGAATTATGTGAGTTTCTAATCCATCCTATCTTGTTTCTTCATCTTGTTCTATCTTAACTATGGTCTCCTTAGTTGTCCTTGTGAAGTGCTAAACCTGATTACCTGAAACACGTGAAGAGTAATTGTCAACTACAAAAGTAGTTGGTTAGAACAATAAGTTTAACATTTTTATATATGAATCTGCATTGAAAAACACATGTATAAAACATTGAATGAAAATGACATGGATAGTTGCAACCCAAACTAACATCAAGTAAGAATAACGTGTGCAAACAGTCATATGACTGTCTACTAGAAAAGCCAACATATATTCAAGTCCCAAACTACGTTTGGAGTCAGAAAGCAGTCAGCAAACGCATTCAACACGAGATGTACTAATGAGTTTACTCAGAAGACAAACTCTGTGTTGACGTACACTGTCAATATGACCTATGCTGGTAAAGTTAATTAGCAGCAAATCCATATTACCGCACGCATCCAGTCTGCAGTTAGTTTTTAAAACAAATTTAAAACGCTAATTGCAGCCTTGGCGTAACCAAAATGTGTCCTGTTTTCCCTTGTTGTGATCACCCAGTACTAACGTTATAAGAATAAGAATAAGATTGAATAAATGTCTTGATGTGTGTATTAGTTTGTTCACAACGATGAACACCATGCTTTTAAGTTTTCAAGATTGAATCCTTTGATTGAAAACCTTTGGTTGAATACCCGTGATTGATTACCATGATTTTGAAATCCTTTGATTGAATACCACCATGAAAACCCTTGAATGAATATCTTGTTTTGAAATCCTTGATTGATTACCACATTGAAAACCCTTGAATGAATATCTTGTTTTGAAATCCTTGATTGATTACCACATTGAAAACCCTTGAATGAATATCTTGTTTGAAATCCTTGATTGATTACCACATTGAAAACCCTTGAATGAATATCTTGTTTGAAATCCTTGATTGATTACCACATTGAAAACCCTTGAATGGATATCTTGTTTTGAAATCCTTGATTTAATCCGGTGATGAAGACCCTTGTATAAATACAAGGTTTGTACGAAAACATTTAATAAAAACATTTATTTTAAAACACAGCTTATAGTTTAAAAGCTTGTAAGAGTTTGTAAAACTTAATCTTTCAAAGTGTTTAACATTTATAAAACATTTTATGTAAAGCAGGTTGTAAAATAATTTATAAAACCTTTTAACAAAATGGGTTTAACAGTTGTGAAGATAGTAAAATATAAGAGTAAACCTTTGATTGCTGCAAAGAATAGTGAATATACTGTATTTGAAAAGTTGTAATACAAAAGTTGTAGTACAAAAGATGTTTGGTCACGTGTTCCACCCCAAAACAGTTGTAAAAAACAGTAAAAGAGGGGTTAATGTTCTCACCTAACAGCAGTAGACTCTGAATGTGAACAAGTAGCAAGCAAATAGACCTCTAACTGGTACCTATATCATTGTAATCATAGATATAATATAAGATTTAATATGTTATAAACTTTGATTGATTGATTGAGTCGTGTTAACCTGTTAATGAATATGGCTTTGTATAATTGTTATGTTTAAGAACATTAGATTATCCTTGAAAACATGATTGACTTCCTTGTAAAAATATTGGGGGACTTGGATCCCCCCATAGGGTGTTGTACATGAACCAAAAACAGGAACCTATGTATTAACCCGAGGATCCCCCGTTAGGTCTTCATAGAAGAACCAAAAGCAAGAACATGTGTATTAACTTGAGGATCCCCCGCTAGGTCTTCATAGAAGAACCAAAAGCGGGAACCTGTGTATTAACTTGAGGATCCCCCGTTAGGTCTTCATAGAAGAACCAAAAGCGGGAACCTGTGTATTAACTTGAGGATCCCCCGTTAGGTCTTCATAGAAGAACCAAAAGCGGGAACCTGTGTATTAACTTGAGGATCCCCCGTTAGGTCTTCATAGAAGAACCAAAAGTGAGAACATGTGTATATTAACCTGAGGATCCCCCGTTAGGTCTTCAAAGAAGAACCAAAAGTGGGAAATCTGTGTATTAACTTAAGGATCCCCCGTTAGGTCTTCAAAGAAGAACCAAAAGTGGGAACCTGTGTATTAACTTGAGGATCCCCCGTTAGGTCTTCAAAGAAGAACCAAAAGTGGGAACGTGTGTATTAACTTGAGGATCCCCCGTTAGGTCTTCAAAGAAGAACCAAAAGTGGGAAATCCGTTGTCTGGGATTAGGATCCCCCAAAACCATCAACCTGAACATGTTTTTGACTCTTATTCACTTGGATTGAGTTTACAAGGACTAGGCCAATGATTTCCCCTGGTTAACCAATTCTTTGAGTGTTTAAAGTCGATGAGAAGTTCAATTGAAAGAAGAGGAAACCCATCGATATTACTTGTATCTATGGGAGCTTAGTATCAACACATGGCATCCCCAATTCTGTTAATATCGACTGAATTTCCTCTGGTTCTTCTTGGATCTATGGATACTAACTTCTTAGACATTACTTGGCTGCCTAAAGTTTCCATCGACCTCAATAATATCGACACAAGATCAGCCTATGATGTTTCTTGTGTCGATTCTAGCTGACCCATGTTCTACTCGTTGATACTAAGTTCAAACATCACCATCGACTTTGTTAACTCTTTATAACCTCAAACCAGGTTCAATCAGTTGTTCCCAAGTTGATTTCAGGTCTGGTTCTTAAGTATTGAAAGCTGAAAACCGATTTTTAAAGGAAGAAGATGATGAATAGTAACATACCTTCAGCGCGGTAACTTCTCTCTAGGATTATGGCCAGAATACTTCAAACCAGCTCTGATCCCTTGTACTTCCAGCTTCCTCTCATCGAGAAGATCGTTTTGATATATTATATGCGCGATTTGGGTAAGAAACGAAGAAGTTATTGACGAATTTGTGAAGGTTTGCTAGTGAGCAGTGGTTTGAACGAAAATGTAGAGTGAGAAAGAGAAGAGGGATGCTATGAATGAAGAAAATGGGAGGAAATAAGGGTTTTTATACCCCGAGTGGTTCCCCGCATATTCGGTCTCGCTCGGTGTCGGTTTCGCGTATTTTTACGCGTGCGTTGTTACGATTACGTAATTAAATATTTCGAATTGTAACATAGTTTTTTCTTGAATTGTTTTTGATGAGTTTCAAAATTGAAAAATGTAAAATAAAATATTTTACTTATTTTTACTTTTCATTCGTAATCAGACCGTTAAACGAATATAATTACGTGTATACCCGTAATTACGTATGTTTTTGGTCGTTTTGCGTATTTATTGATGTTAACTCGTAATTATAAGTTCGACATTCATATCATTACGAATCATCACCCATAATGATACTCAGTCTCGCTCACGCATTACGATTTGTTTAATTGATTTGTTTGTCATACTATTCATCATAACGCTACGCACTAACACTATCATATTACACCGAACGCATTATATGTATAGGGCATACGTAGAGTCCAGCTACCTGCCTTATCAGCCGCCAACCCACCACTGTTTCGATATAATACAATACTGTTCTTGCCTAGCTTAATCGACTATAAATAAATAATATATACTTGTTCCTAATTGAATAAGATCCTATAACACAAACATGAACACATGAATCACATTGACATACTGAATAGGAATACACATTGTTCTATCACTGTTTATAACTACCATGACTAATTGTAAAGATGTTACATAATAATATCATAACTAGCATCAGTGTTTGTGTGTATTATCATTCCACAGTTTCATATCGTATTTGAATCAGTTTTGTGTTCATTGTGTATTGTATGTCAGTATTGAACTTACTGAGTTTTCAACATTGTTTTCTGAACTGTTTATTATTGAATTATTCACATAAGAGGTTACAAACAATTCCGTACACCTATCTACTATACAAATCCTACTGTCCAGACACTAGTTGTCATAAGCAGGCACATTACAACAAGGTCAGATTTGGCTTTAAATTTGTTTTATAGCTAACTGCGGATGGGGCGCATTAACGGCAATATGGAGTTGTTGTTAATTAACTTTAACAACATGGGCCATATTTGATGCATTCTTGGGAATACAGAGTTGGTATTAATTAACTCTACTACTATGGACTGTATTGGACACAGTTATATCAACTTTAGATCTAACTCAAAACGTAGTTTGGGACTTGAACGTAAGTTGAACACATTATTATATTCGATGTTAGTTTGGGTTACAATCAGCATGTTACATCCTTTAGGTTATAAATTCTTTGAGTTGTACATCATTTATTTATTCTGTCATTTCATTCATAAACTTTTAGTTTTCATTGATCGTAAAACTATAATGTTTTAAATTAAACATATGTTTCTCACCAACTATTCGTAGTTGACAGATATTTTTCACATGTTTCAGGAAATCAAAGATAGGTACATTCAGGGGCAACTAAGGCGACCTAACTAAGATAGATCAAGATCAATAAACAAGCTAGGATGGATTAGAAACTCACATAATCCTTTTTGTTTAATTATCTTGTCTGTTCTTATTTTGTAAACATTATTTTGAGGTCGGTTAGTTGTTTATTCTTTTGGTAGTTAGATATGATTTGTATTTAAGTTACATTTAACATTATGAAATCTAATAAACATTGTGGTTGTTCTTCATTAATCTTGGACATGATTTAATCGTTCAGTCGTCACCGCGCCGTGAATTCCGCACGCAGCGCAGGGCGTGACATATTTAATGATCACATCACTTGTGATTCATTCCCCAATTTAAACTCCAACTAACATTAACAATTTCACACCACTTGTGAATTTCTCCAAAAGTTTCACACCATATGTGATACAACTACAATTCATACATAGATAAGCAATGTTTCTACTATTGTTTATCCTTAACAAGCACCAAGTATACAACGCCAATTCATCAAAGATCATTATCAAATGTATTTTCTACATACATCTCAAACACTCATAGTTACACATATACATATACACCATAGCATATGTTAATTATATGAGTTGGATGACTTACCTGGTTCCAAATGAGCTATCCACTACCTAAATCTCCTTTCCGGTCGTTGATTTCCACTCAAGTCTCCATTATTGTTTCCTATTATCATAACTAATAGGTTTAACACAAGTGTTGACTGCTGTAATCAAAATACACCATTTGACGTATTATCACCATTTTCAATCCAATTTACTTCCAAATGATCCATTATCACCCAAATTCACCATTTTACATTTATGTAACACATTTCACATCATTAATACTTTTAAAACTCATTTTTAAGTTAAAACCATCCAATTGTCATTTCATCAAACACCTTATGTGCATGCATTTACCTACCCATGATCATTGATCCATAACACTTCTATCAAACTCCATTTTTTTTATTTCCATAATGAACTAATTCAACATGTGCATAACAAACTATATCAACTTTGTGATTTGTGCAAACTAGATAATTATCACTATGAATAACAACATTTAACACCCTCCAAACACCCAAATTTCGTATTTCATCATACCTCACTCATACCCCATATGAGACCCACGAAAATTTGCATCAAAACATAAAAAATTACTTACCTAGATGTTGTATGATACAAGATGAACTCCAATATTTGATTGCATGAGAGATTGGACCAAGATAAAACAAGAAATTGGTCAATTTTCCAAAAATTTGAATTTCTCCTCTTGTCTCATCTTGTGCTTGTCGACTTGAACCAAAGAATTGGTTTTATGACCAATTTTGACCATCTCCATTTTTATATAACCTATTTTTATTAAGTTTAATCTATTTGCACATTTAGCTAGAGGTGGCCAAACAAGTTTTTTTAAGGATATAGTTATCAATTTGAATCCATATAGATATCAAGCAGCTCAAAAGGATGTAATTGAAAAGTTAACTAAAGAGTTAATAGATATGGGAGTGGTCAGAGGAAGTTCTAGTCCTTTTGCTGCTTCGGTGGTGTTAGTGAAGAAAAAAGATGGTTCATGGCGATTTGGTATTGATTATAGGAAACTTAATGATGCAACCATCAAAAACAGTTATCCTATTTTTATGATAGAGGAATTCTTTTATGAATTGGGGAAGGAAGTGGTGTTTTCTAAGCTAGATTTGCGATCATGTTATCACCAGATTAGAATGCATGAGGCTGATATTCAAAAGACAGCTTTCAGAACTCATGAGGGTCTTTTTGAATTTGTGGTGATGTCGTTTGGTTTAACGAACGCTCCAGCAACTTTTCAGGCTTTGATGAACACTACATTTAAGGAATTTTTGAGAAAATTTGTCTTAGTGTTTTTTGATGATATACTAGTGTACAGAGTTCATAGGAATTGCATTTACAACACCTAAGGGAAGTTCGGTTGGTGTTAAGGAATAATCCATTCTTTGCTAAAAAATCTAAATGTTCATTTGGAGGAACTTCTGTTGAATATTTAGGTCATATGATTACCAAAGATGGAGTATCAACTGAACCACAGAAGTTGAAGGCTATTAATGATTGGCCTATTCCTTCGGATATAAAACAATTAAGAGGTTTTTTGGGTTTAAGTGGATACTACAGAAGATTTATTCATTCTTATGGAATTTTGGCTAAACCTTTAACGAATTTACTGAGGAAAGACGCTTTTGTGTGAACTGAAGATGCTACTCAAGCCTTTGAAAAATGGAAACTTGCTTTAGCTAATCCACCGGTGTTGGCTTTACCAGAATTTTCAAAGCCTTTTGTAATAGAAACCGATGTTTCAGGGAAATGTATGGGAGCGGTTTTGATGCAAGATGGCCATCCTATTGTTTTTACTAGCAAGGCATTATCATCTAAGCAACAAGCATTATCTGTATACGAACGGGAGCTATTGGCCATTATGTTTGTAGTAAAGTTGTGGCATCATTATTTGTCCATGTGTCATTTTGTAATTCGAACTAATCTAAAAAGTTTAAAACATTTAATGAACCAGAGGATTACAACTCCCTTATAACAAACATGAATTTCAAAGATGATGGGTTATGATTTTGAGACTAATTACAGGATGGGGGTAGAGAATAGTGTAGCTGATGGTCTATCAAGAGTCCAAGATCCAGTTTTATGGTCAGTCATAGTTAATACTTTTGATCCATCAATTTGGTTTAGGGTGCAAGCTTCTTGGGTAAGTAATGAGAGATTAGCAGCTATTCAATCATATTTGTTAAAAGGAATTGATCAAAAAGGGTATCATATGGTGGGTCAAAATTTATTCAAAAAAGGGAAAGTAGTGGTGGAAAATGATGCTCAATTACAAGGGGATCTGATTTCTTTGTGTCACAAGGAAGCAACTAGTGGACACTCGGGAGTACATGCCACGGTTCAAAGAATCAAGTCTATGTTTAGGTGGAGGGGAATGCATAAACAGGTACGAAATTTTATTAGAAATTGCACTATTTGTCAAAAGGTGAAATATGAAACAGTGGCTAGTCCGGGGTTACTACAGCCCTACCCGTTCCTACTCTAAGTATTTTCGGATATTTCCATGGATTTTATTGGGGGGTTACCAAAAATTCAAGGCAAAGATTCAATTTTTGTGGTAGTTGATATATTGACCAAGTACAGTCATTTTATGGGTCTTACTCATCCTTATTCAGCAGGTCAAGTGGCTCAAGTGTTTTTAGATCAAGTAGTTCGATTACATGATTGGCCATAAACAATAGTATCAGATCGAGACCCTATTTTCATAAGCCAATTTTGGAAAGAATTACATTGATCCACAAGAAGCTCAACAAACTCTTGAAAAAGCGGACGCTGCTTTAAGAAAAGCTGAAGGAAAGAGACAAACAATTGAGGCAAATCTAGCTCTCTGACAGGCTAGGACATGATTAAAGGCTATCAATGCCATTTCATAACCAGTTGGTGCGTCCAAATAATCATCGATTTATACACCCTATATTTGGTTGTTTTGTTTGACTTGATTCTGTTGATTAAATACAATCAAGCACAATCATATTTTGATGCATATCAACTGCCTATCATACGCAGTCGGATGGTCAGACAGAAGTGGTAAATCATTGTTTGGAAACTTAAGGTGTATGGTAATGGATAAACTGACTAATTAGGTGAAATAGTCATCATTAGCAGAATTTTGGTATAATTGTAACTTTCATACTGCTTTGGGTATTAAACCATTTCAGGCTTTGTATGGATACCCACCTCCTATTTTTGTTCCTTATGTACCGAAGGATGTTAGAGTTGCGGTTGTGAATGAATTGATGTGTGATAGGGAGGCTACCATTAAACTACTACATTTTTCTTTAATTCGAGCACATAATCGCATGAAACAATTGGCAGACAGACATAGAAGTGATAGGGAATTTAAATCTGGTGATTTTTTATATGTTAAGCTGCATCCATATGGCCAATCAACTTTAAGAGCTTCACATTTTAATAAGTTGGGTCCCAAGAATTTTGGTCCCTTTTTGGTAATTGAACGTGTAGGACGTGTGGCTTATAGATTGGATTTACCTGCTGAAGCACAGGTTCATCCGGTATTTCATGTGTCATTACTAAAGCTAGCTAAGGGGAATGTGGTTCAATTTGTCCCTTTACCATCGGATCCTAGGTCTTTGTTCAAGCCATTACAAGTGATTAGCCGAAGGATGATCAAGAAAGGCAATCGGACATTTTGCTGATAAATTGCCATTACAAGAGATAAATTGCCAATTACAGAAGCTACTTGGGAGAATTTAGAAGATTGGCAATGTCGTTTTCCTGAATTTGTGTTTTGAGGTCAAAGCAATGTTATGGGAAGGGTATTGATATGTTAATAAGCATGGTTGGAGAAATCGCTAGTCGCTAGTCGGTCGGTGAGGTGGGGACTAGGGATTAATAGGGATTAATCGGATTAAGATTTTATATATAAATTTTAAAAATTATATATATATATATATATATATATACAAAACTTTATGTATAAGTTTGCAAATAATCTAAGATTTTATCAAATTAATACAAATGGGCTATTTATTTTATTTTTTTGAATACCCAACCCATCCATATTAAAAAGCCCATGTTCTGATTTTCAAAAAAAAAAGCAATTCCCGCCTCCCGACTACACACGCTGCTTCGTTCCAAGTCCAAATTAGGGTTCCGGCGAATGAAATTGGTTCTTTCACAGCGTCGTTCTAGGTCAATCGAAGTCGGAATCGTCGTTCTCAATGAAGATTGAAGGTTTGTTTTCCATTTTCCTCTCGTATTCGTCGGAAATCGGCCGATTGGTGGCCGATTAGGACTGATCAGAACCGATTAGGTCCGATTTTGACCGTCGTTGGCCGACTAGCGATTAATTGGCCGATTTGAGGAAAATTAGTCGGGAACACCCCGATTAGCGACTAATGCCGATTAATCGGCCTAGGAATCGCGATTTTTACAACCATGTTAATAAGTCAAGGGACTTATATTGTCAATTAGTCAAAGTATTAGTCAATTGTAATTGTAGCCGTTGAGGCGTTGAGTCTGTTATGGTCGTTATAAGCTCAACAGATTAATGAGAGAGGTTACGATTGAGTGTGAAATTTCTCTCCTGTTCTTTCTTTCTTTCTTTCTTTCTTTCTTAATCGTATCATTGGTATCAACTCCTCTTTTTCACCTTACCACACGGGTTGTCACACCACGCAGGTTCTTCTCCTTGTTGTACCACGCAGGTTCTGTTACTCCACAGTCTACACAGGTCTCCCTTGAACCACATTGGTGTTGTAATTCTCACAAGTTCACACACCTTCTTCCTTGACAATCGTTTCACACAGGTTTGATTAGGTGATATGATTTCTGGTTCGTCCTTTTCTTCTTCGGTTTCAACACAGTAGCAGGGACTGCTTCTTCTTCTTCTTCTTGGCTGATTGGCAACACAAAGCAGCATTTTGCTGCTGCTGTTTTTGAGCTCGAGCTGTTGCAATACTTGATCTTTTGGATAAAGTATTCAGTAGTTTTGCTACCAGTTGAAGGCACAAAAGCAAATAAAAAAACAAATAGAAAATTTGAGAGTTTGATCATAACTAAGATCAACTCTTTTTTATTAATGATAAACCACGACTCATGAATTACAATGACTCTAGACCCCTCTATCTACAGAAAAAACATCACCAAGAACACACGTAAACCTTAATCTACTTATTTGAAAACTATTACAAAATAGAATCAAACATGATCAACTAAACAAATCAAACTACTAAACCCTAAAACTTAAAACTCTACATCTAACCCCCTTAAAGCTAATCATTAAACCTCAAAAGCTAAGATGGTAGAGTTCAACAAGGCACTTCCAAGGTTGCCGGAATAAGTTTAATGGTGTTTGTTAGAATTGATAGATGCATTTTTTTAAGGATAATATCATATATCCCCTTATTAAACATCAAAATTACATATATCCCTAATGTTAAACTAAAATTACAAATATCCTCATGTTCCAAAATTGTCTCTTAATAAATATGTAAATTGCTTTTAGTAAGTTCATTAAGGGTAAAATAGGAAATACATAATTTGTTTTTTAATGAAATGGATAAATATGTAATATATTTGGTTTAGAAAGGGTAAATATGTAATAAATGGTTTTATCATGTAATTGACCCTTTTTTTAATCCTTTTTAGGTAAAACAAACTTTATTCATCTTTTACCTGGTTCATAATGTACACACGTATGACATGTATATCGTCAACACCTTTCAGTATTGTAATTAAAAAACTTACCTAAAGATGAACTACCATCACTTGACTCATGTAATGCTCGAATAGAAACATCAACAGATCCTTTGGGTTTATTTGAATTCTTCTTTCTCAGTGGAAAACTCACAAATTCATCAACATTTAATGCTTCAGAACTGTTTTTTTTTTGCTTATCAAGAAACTCTTTCAACACAATGCTTGCAGTCCTTTGAAGTCTCTTTTTCAAAAACACAAAATCAATGCTATAAACTTCAACATGGAGGGCCAAATCTTCAAATCTTGAATCAGAGTTAACTGAAGTTGATAACTTGGTTTTCCATATGGGATTTTCATTCCCAGAAGCATCAACTTTGGTGCAATATTTGTTGCTGGGATCGCACCACCCAACATCAAACCATTGCAGTTTCCGTTGTGATGAAGTTCTTGTGAGTCCTTTGGCAGGAATCAAGCAAATTTCAACCCAAATCTTGAATATATACGAGGCAATTTTGGTAGAAGAATACACACAAATGCAATGAAAAAATACAAGCATTTGAGATACCATATATACTGCTAAAAAATCTGTACAAGGGTATAGAAAATCATATTAATTCCTGACAATAACATAATTAAAATTATAAATTATTATGCTTGATGATACATCAATCAAAAAATTTTTTTTTTTTTTGATTAAATGGATGTTAAGGTTTCCTAAGTGGTGGAACAATCAGCAATTTTCTACCAGCACTTACAACCGCATCATTGCCACTCCTGCTATACATCATTGTTGTAGATTCAAGTATATCATCTCCAAATCCACACCCCTTGAAGAAATTCCTTAGGGTAATTAACACTCCAGTTAACATACATGTCTGGTTTTAATATCTAGTTTGCAGGAAACTTACATTTCTTGATCAGAACATAGAGCTGCTATGTCATATATGCCTTTATTTGTAAGCAATCTGCAATATTTCATAAATTTTTGTATAGATATAACTTGAAGAACATGAGCAATTCTGTAAAAGATTATGCAAGGAGTTGGGATTAACTGGAATTCACAAACCTTATAATATTTTGAAGAATCATTTTCCCGATTCCTCGACCTTGTAGCGTGGGGATTACCTGCAAAGTGACTGGTACAAGATTACATGAATATAAATTCAGATAACATAATCTGTCAACAATTTTGAACACAGATCAGATAGATGCATAAGGGTTAGTTTTACAACCCATATACAATTTCAAACAACTTGCTTTTGCATCTTTAAAGATACCAAGTTCATTTGATTTGATTTGATTTGATTTTATCAAAGAAGAAATAAATCATCAAGAACAAATATTTGAATAAAAAACGAATGAACAGGGGAATAATTTGTTTGGAAATCAAGGAGATGAAATCAACATTTTTAGGGTTTTTACCATGACATCATAAATTGAAGCAGTTAATGCTTCATCAGATACAGCTCTACCGAATCCCACCAACTGTCCAGTAACAGGCGTCACTGGAATCATTCTCCGGTACCAATCACCTCCGGCGGTCGATTCCAGCCCGGCGAAGACAGAAACAACCACGGAGCTGTGTGATAGAGCAATTCTAAGTTTGTCGACGGCGACGGGCTCCAATCTTTCGTCCGGCAAGATATTAGGGAAACGGTGGAAGGAATGATTGCAGGTGTTGCAGAGATCACGTAAATGAATCGGATTTACATCTGACAAATTGGTTGATATGAAAATTGGGGGCGTTGGCCGCCGTCGGTGTCGGTGGTGGACTGGTAGGTTGTGGGTGCTGAATATTTTCGCCGGCGAGAGGGTTTGTCCGCCGTGAATTGAACCCACGAACACCATTTTACACTCTCTCCGTCAGTCCAGTAAATTCCGCGAGGTAAATTCACCTCTTTTTGATTCAATCACAACAGTCGCAATCCATTCACTTCAAGAACAAGATAAGAAGATGCATATCATGCAAGTAGGGTCTCAATGGGGACCCTACCAGTGGCCCATGACAAAATCTGCTATCAATCTTTAATCCCAAAATTATCGTAGCTCAACTATTATCGAATGTTGGTCGATCAAATTATGAAAAATTGATCAAGATATGTTATCATCCAGAGTGTAATTTCAGTAGGGTTTTAAAGACCACAAATATAAAAAAATTCATGCATTTGCACACCATTTGCTCGATGAAATGCCAAGCCCGGATCATAGAGTACAAAATTCAAGCAATTGCAATGTTCTATTAGAAGGTCAAAATTGTCATTTTACTCATTTCACTTCTGATATTTGAAAAGACCAATCCAAAGACTAGAAAGTTTGTAGAACCTGATGCCTCAGAATATCCTGCTGATAATCATAAAAAAGTATAAATTCCCAATCCAAATAGAGTGAACCAGAAGCAAGCAAGAAAAAGAATTTCCTGGTTTATTGCTTCAAGGTGCCATGGGAGGTGGAGATGCTTGTGAATCTGCTGATGTTTGCACTCTCGTATTCGTCGGAAATCGGCCGATTGGTGGCCGATTAGGACTGATCAGAACCGATTAGGTCCGATTTTGACCGTCGTTGGCCGACTAGCGATTAATTGGCCGATTTGAGGAAAATTAGTCGGGAACACCCCGATTAGCGACTAATGCCGATTAATCGGCCTAGGAATCGCGATTTTTACAACCATGTTAATAAGTCAAGGGACTTATATTGTCAATTAGTCAAAGTATTAGTCAATTGTAATTGTAGCCGTTGAGGCGTTGAGTCTGTTATGGTCGTTATAAGCTCAACAGATTAATGAGAGAGGTTACGATTGAGTGTGAAATTTCTCTCCTGTTCTTTCTTTCTTTCTTTCTTTCTTAATCGTATCATTGGTATCAACTCCTCTTTTTCACCTTACCACACGGGTTGTCACACCACGCAGGTTCTTCTCCTTGTTGTACCACGCAGGTTCTGTTACTCCACAGTCTACACAGGTCTCCCTTGAACCACATTGGTGTTGTAATTCTCACAAGTTCACACACCTTCTTCCTTGACAATCGTTTCACACAGGTTTGATTAGGTGATATGATTTCTGGTTCGTCCTTTTCTTCTTCGGTTTCAACACAGTAGCAGGGACTGCTTCTTCTTCTTCTTCTTGGCTGATTGGCAACACAAAGCAGCATTTTGCTGCTGCTGTTTTTGAGCTCGAGCTGTTGCAATACTTGATCTTTTGGATAAAGTATTCAGTAGTTTTGCTACCAGTTGAAGGCACAAAAGCAAATAAAAAAACAAATAGAAAATTTGAGAGTTTGATCATAACTAAGATCAACTCTTTTTTATTAATGATAAACCACGACTCATGAATTACAATGACTCTAGACCCCTCTATCTACAGAAAAAACATCACCAAGAACACACGTAAACCTTAATCTACTTATTTGAAAACTATTACAAAATAGAATCAAACATGATCAACTAAACAAATCAAACTACTAAACCCTAAAACTTAAAACTCTACATCTAACCCCCTTAAAGCTAATCATTAAACCTCAAAAGCTAAGATGGTAGAGTTCAACAAGGCACTTCCAAGGTTGCCGGAATAAGTTTAATGGTGTTTGTTAGAATTGATAGATGCATTTTTTTAAGGATAATATCATATATCCCCTTATTAAACATCAAAATTACATATATCCCTAATGTTAAACTAAAATTACAAATATCCTCATGTTCCAAAATTGTCTCTTAATAAATATGTAAATTGCTTTTAGTAAGTTCATTAAGGGTAAAATAGGAAATACATAATTTGTTTTTTAATGAAATGGATAAATATGTAATATATTTGGTTTAGAAAGGGTAAATATGTAATAAATGGTTTTATCATGTAATTGACCCTTTTTTTAATCCTTTTTAGGTAAAACAAACTTTATTCATCTTTTACCTGGTTCATAATGTACACACGTATGACATGTATATCGTCAACACCTTTCAGTATTGTAATTAAAAAACTTACCTAAAGATGAACTACCATCACTTGACTCATGTAATGCTCGAATAGAAACATCAACAGATCCTTTGGGTTTATTTGAATTCTTCTTTCTCAGTGGAAAACTCACAAATTCATCAACATTTAATGCTTCAGAACTGTTTTTTTTGCTTATCAAGAAACTCTTTCAACACAATGCTTGCAGTCCTTTGAAGTCTCTTTTTCAAAAACACAAAATCAATGCTATAAACTTCAACATGGAGGGCCAAATCTTCAAATCTTGAATCAGAGTTAACTGAAGTTGATAACTTGGTTTTCCATATGGGATTTTCATTCCCAGAAGCATCAACTTTGGTGCAATATTTGTTGCTGGGATCGCACCACCCAACATCAAACCATTGCAGTTTCCGTTGTGATGAAGTTCTTGTGAGTCCTTTGGCAGGAATCAAGCAAATTTCAACCCAAATCTTGAATATATACGAGGCAATTTTGGTAGAAGAATACACACAAATGCAATGAAAAAATACAAGCATTTGAGATACCATATATACTGCTAAAAAATCTGTACAAGGGTATAGAAAATCATATTAATTCCTGACAATAACATAATTAAAATTATAAATTATTATGCTTGATGATACATCAATCAAAAAAATTTTTTTTTTTGATTAAATGGATGTTAAGGTTTCCTAAGTGGTGGAACAATCAGCAATTTTCTACCAGCACTTACAACCGCATCATTGCCACTCCTGCTATACATCATTGTTGTAGATTCAAGTATATCATCTCCAAATCCACACCCCTTGAAGAAATTCCTTAGGGTAATTAACACTCCAGTTAACATACATGTCTGGTTTTAATATCTAGTTTGCAGGAAACTTACATTTCTTGATCAGAACATAGAGCTGCTATGTCATATATGCCTTTATTTGTAAGCAATCTGCAATATTTCATAAATTTTTGTATAGATATAACTTGAAGAACATGAGCAATTCTGTAAAAGATTATGCAAGGAGTTGGGATTAACTGGAATTCACAAACCTTATAATCCTTTGAAGAATCATTTTCCCGATTCCTCGACCTTGTAGCGTGGGGATTACCTGCAAAGTGACTGGTACAAGATTACATGAATATAAATTCAGATAACATAATCTGTCAACAATTTTGAACACAGATCAGATAGATGCATAAGGGTTAGTTTTACAACCCATATACAATTTCAAGAAACTTGCTTTTGCATCTTTAAAGATACCAAGTTCATTTGATTTGATTTGATTTGATTTTATCAAAGAAGAAATAAATCATCAAGAACAAATATTTGAATAAAAAACGAATGAACAGGGGAATAATTTGTTTGGAAATCAAGGAGATGAAATCAACATTTTTAGGGTTTTTACCATGACATCATAAATTGAAGCAGTTAATGCTTCATCAGATACAGCTCTACCGAATCCCACCAACTGTCCAGTAACAGGCGTCACTGGAATCATTCTCCGGTACCAATCACCTCCGGCGGTCGATTCCAGCCCGGCGAAGACAGAAACAACCACGGAGCTGTGTGATAGAGCAATTCTAAGTTTGTCGACGGCGACGGGCTCCAATCTTCCGTCCGGCAAGATATTAGGGAAACGGTGGAAGGAATGATTGCAGGTGTTGCAGAGATCACGTAAATGAATCGGATTTACATCTGACAAATTGGTTGATATGAAAATTGGGGGCGTTGGCCGCCGTCGGTGTCGGTGGCGGACTGGTAGGTTGTGGGTGCTGAATATTTTCGCCGGCGAGAGGGTTTGTCCGCCGTGAATTGAACCCACGAACACCATTTTACACTCTCCGTCAGTCCAGTAAATTCCGCGAGGTAAATTCACCTTTTTTTGATTCAATCACAACAGTCACAATCCATTCACTTCAAGAACAAGATAAGAAGATGCATATCATGCAAGTAGGGTCTCAATGGGGACCCTACCAGTGGTCCATGAAAAAATCTGCTATCAATCTTTAATCCCAAAATTATCGTAGCTCAACTATTATCGAATGTTGGTCGATCAAATTATGAAAAATTGATCAAGATATGTTATCATCCGAGTGTAATTTCAGTAGGGTTTTAAAGACCACAGATATAAAAAATTCATGCATTTGCACACCATTTGCTCGATGAAATGCCAAACCCGGATCATAGAGTACAAAATTCAAGCAATTGCAATGTTCTATTAGAAGGTCAAAATTGTCATTTTACTCATTTCACTTCTGATATTTGAAAAGACCAATCCAAAGACTAGAAAGTTTGTAGAACCTGATGCCTCAGAATATCCTGCTGATAATCATAAAAAAGTATAAATTCCCAATCCAAATAGAGTGAACCAGAAGCAAGCAAGAAAAAGAATTTCCTGGTTTATTGCTTCAAGGTGCCATGGGAGGTGGAGATGCTTGTGAATCTGTTGATTTTTGCACTCTGAACTTCAAGACTATCATGAAACAAGAAGGAGTTCATCATCTTTTATATGGTGAACAAAAGGTGTGAAAGAATTCAATCCAAAATGAATTTTGCTAAATTTGATTTGAAGTATGATTGTTTTCGGTATAAGAGCTAGAAAATCCATGAGAAATTTCAAACTAATTATAATTTTTTGCATAAAATTACATATTTTATGATTGTAAACTGAATTATCAACCACTTTTTAAGTTATTGATAAAATATGCTTATAAACCCAGGATTTATGATGAAATTTGTGTTTTTCCATTGTTCTTTATTCTTTGCTAGGACCATAGATAAACTCTCCTCAAGTTTAAGAAAAAAATTAGATTATCATGAAAAAGAAAATAACAAAAAGTATAAATCGCAAACAAAACGTGTACATTAATTAAAAATATTAAAAAAATCAAAATTTTACCCAATTTAGAACCGTTGAACAAGATAAACAGGTCCAAGCCTCCAAGGTGGCCCAAAGTTCATTGTTAATGTGTACAACAAGCTAAATTCGGGGTGTCCATAAACCGACCGAACCGCCTAAACCGGACCGAACCGAAGAGAATTGGTCGGTTTGGTTGGTTTTAGAAGATGATGGTGCGGTTTATGGTTTAAGTAATATAAAAACCGAGTGATTTGGTGTGGTTTACGGTTTGTATTTTTTCTAAACCGTATAAACCGCACCAACCGTTTATACACACACACACATATATATAGACACATATACATACATATATATATGTGTGTGTGTGTCTATATATATGTGTGTATATATCTAAAAATTATTGAAAAACTTAAGTTAGCTTTTTTTCATTTACATTCTTTTCAAAAACCTTGCTCTTTCGGTGTCTATTCCATTTATTCACGGCTCACAGGTTGTATTAAAATGAAAAAGGATTATGATAATAATAATATAATATTATTGACTTAGAAGATGATCTTCAATCAAAGTTCATTCATCACTTTTTTAGGCTACTTTTGTTATTTTGATAATGGTTGACTTTTAGATTATGGTTTTTGGCTTTTGAAATTTGAATTCGAAATGGATTATGATCTTTTGTATCATTATATCTAATGATATCTATTATTTTTTTATAAAACCGTGAAACCGCAAAAACCGAACCGTAAAACCGTGAAACCGTCAATATTGGTCGGTTTGGTTTATACAACTTAAATGGTCGGTTTGGTTTGTTATTTTTTGAAACCGCAGTTAGTGGCTTGGTTTAGAAATTTTTTCAAAACTGACCGAACCGCACCACGAACATCCCTAAGCTAAATAGCTTCGTTTAAAAGATATATTGTAAACTTTTTGTCTATAATCATATCAAAAACACATGATTAATAAAAAATGACTTAAATTTAGAAAAGAAAAAAATTTTGGGGTTAATCACCCTTTCTGCCATTTTTCCACACCAAATATGAAAATGATTGTGAAATCTATGTTTTTTGTTTATGAGGCTAGGTACCACTACCATCTGGTAAAGAGAAGACATTATGGTTATTGTTCTCTGCAAACTGGAGTAGGCCTTGTAAGGCTTTTATACCACAACTTGTGCAAGCATACAACACGTTAAAAGAAACTGGAAAAGAAATAGAAGTCATTTTTGTATCATTTGACCGTGATGAAAATGAATATGAAGAACACATAAAGGGCATGCCATGGCTTGTGGTTCCGTTCAATTTAATTTTACAGACATTTATTGGTAATGCGTACAAAGTTAATCAGATTCCATTGTTTATCCCATTGGATGTTGGCACAAAACTGCTTTCAAAAGATGCAGTTGGTCTGATAAATGATTATGGCGCCGATGCTTTTCCTTTCACCAAGAACAGGCAAGAAGAGTTGAAGGCGTTAGATGAAGCGAAACGTGGAGGAGGGAATTTAATCAAATTATTCACTAATGGGATTGAATATTCATTTGTCTATGCTAAAGGTGGAAAGGTTTGTGATTCTTGTTTATTTGTGAATCAAGGGTTTTTGGGATCTTGTTTTCAAACCAATTATCTGATTTTTTAACTGTTCTCGTAAACAGATTTTGATTATGACCGACAAAATATGTTAGGGCATTTACATATTTTCCCTTCCTAACATCATTTATTACATAAATACCCAAGTAAACAAGTCAATTACATATTCCCCCTCCCAAAGGAAAATATGTAATTGATTTTAAGGGTTGGGTAAACATGTAATAAAGGTTCTCACTAGGGCGTTATATGTAAATAATCCAAATATAAATGGGTCAAATAACTGGTTTAGGGAATGTTTGGGTGTGTTTTAAAAGTGATTTAATTAATCAGTATTTAGTGACAAAACTAGAATTATACGTCAAAGCCTCAAAGGGTCATCACAAGGTCCTCCTATCTACAAAATTAAACTCGGTGCTATAACACATTTGATTTTATAAAACTAGGGATTCATGTGTAAAAAAACTAACAAATTCCAGTGACCAGATGTTGACCCTCTTCCTTGTCCTGCCCATGCCAGTATTAGATAATGAGTAATAAAATATCACATGACTATTGTTGTAAAACACACGTCCAAACAACATTTAAAACCAATCAATCAACCATGGCAAAAGATCAAAACTATGGTGATCTATGTCTAACTTATGAAGGCCTTGAATCTTAATTGTAGATATATGCATCCAATCTAGTTGGCAAGACGATAGGCCTATACTTTGGTGCACATTGGTGCCCGCCTTGCCGTGAGTTCACTTCCCAATTAATAGAAGCATACAATGACATCACCACCAATGAAGATCAAGAATTTGAAGTCATATTCATCTCAACAGACAGAGATTTAAATGAATTTGAACTCAGCATAAGCAAAATGCCATGGCTAGCTATCCCTTTTAACAACAACACAAGGCAAGATCTCTGCAGAATCTTTGAAGTCAAATGGATCCCTTGTTTGATATTTCTAGGACCAAACGGGAAAACAATTAGCACAAATGGACGAGAAATGGTTTCATCATATGGTGCCCGAGGCTTCCCATTTACAGAAGCAAGTCTTTGATGAAGGAAAAAGATGGATTGCCTCAACCAGTAAAAGACAGTAAGCATGAACACATACTTAAACTTGACATGGCAAAGGCATACATATGTGATTTCTGCAAGAAACGAGGGGTGTTTTGGGCATTTTCTTGCAGTGTTTGCGGGTATGATCTTCATCCAACATGTATTGAAGAAACCCTATAGAAACTTTGCATGTAATTATTATATAAAAAACAACTTGATTCTACAAAACATGTTATATATTGAAATGCGTACAATATTCTCCTATTTCTGTTGAAATTTTTGAATGATGATGTTAACACCATGTCCAGGTTGTACAACCATTCTATAAGCAGGAGAATGTTGATAATTTGGAGATAATGAATAGCTGAACTTTGAAGTGATGAGTGAAATGATGACTTTTAACTGAGCCATAGCAAAATTTCGCCCTAAACAAGACCGAGCACCAACTCCAAAGGGAACATAAGCTTGAGGGGCTTTGCATGCTTTGGTTACGCCATTAACAAATCTCTCGGGTCTAAATTTATGGGCATCAGGTCCCCATATATCAGGGTCACGGTGTAGTGTTGGGATCAAGCTCCAAATGCATACTCCTTTAGGCACATCTACATGCCCTATTTGTGTCCTTTCTAGTGCCTCTCTTGACACAAATGCAGCTGGTGGGAACAACCTCATTGCTTCTTGAATTACCATTGTTACCTGATATGCATGTTTGAAAATGATTATGTAGTTTCAGATAATCAGAATCAGACAATCAACTATAGTATAACGGATTGATACATATAACATTTGGGCTGTAATATGGCTATGGATTGTACCGATTTCAACTTAGGGAGTGAATCCACATCAAGTAAACCATCTGGACAAGCTTGAGTCATTTCGTTGCGGATGTTAGTTTGCCACTGTGGATACAAAGCTAAAAGCATCAAGCACCATGATGCAGCCACACTTGTTGATTCATGTCCTGCAAAGTAAATATTCTTGCAGTTATCAACAATGAAATTTTTACTTTCATCTTTACTCGTGAAATTGTCCATTGCTTCCTCCAAGATCATTTGCAGAAGATCTTTCTTCAACAATGGTGTCTCTAGACACTTTCTTTCACACACAGCCTCCCATATCAATGAATCTATTTCTTTTTCCAAACTCTTTACATCTTTCCTTTGTCTGTTTCATATAAACATGTCGTTTATCAGTTTTTTTATGGTTTGTTTAAACGAGTGAGATTGTTGTAACTTACCCGAAAGTAGGAAGACCAAACAGCATGCCTTTAGAGGAGATGGTCTTTTGAAGGGTTCTAAGTTTGGAGAAAATATTCTTTCCTTAGGTATAAGAGCTTCCAAAACATGCCCTTGAGATCACATCTGCAGAAACCGCCCTTAGATCATCATCCACTCTTATCTCGGCTCCTAGATCACCTTGAGCTTCAATGCAAGCTTCCCATTTTCTCAAAAGTGGTTCAGCTGACTCCAACATGAGCCCCACCATACCCTAGTCGGTTAACAAAATGTTTCATCCACTATAAGTTCATAACATGATCTGGCACATGTCTATCGACAGCCATTTGTTTGAGTTAGTTGCATGACTACCCTACCCTAGCTTACTTGACTTATACTTAGGATCACACATCTTTCATACAAACAAGTTTCTGAAAATAAAAATAATGTTATACCTTGTAAAACATGATGTCGTATGTTTTCTTATTATATTAAACAAAATTCAATTCAAGTAAAAGATAGACTATGATCTACTTATCTCTTAAACCAAAAATAACTTTATTTAAGCCTCTAGTAACTTGATTAACATCTATTTAAATCTTTGTTTTTTTATAATATCATTCTTTTATATGTGTGTTTAATTTCACATGCGTTTTGAATTTAACACAAATATAATTTTTTTTCCAATTTTACATGTTTGCAACAAATTTTTAAAAACCTGCACTGTTGTAAAATCTCAAGTGTATGTGAATTTACATATACACGTAAATATGTGTTATACATGTGTAATAATGACATTTTATTTTTTTTTAATTAATCTTGATAAGTTATCACGAGCTATCATGATAAATTTATAAGATCTTAATTCGAAATATTAAAACTATATAACTACAAACTGCTATTAACTACTGCTATTAATTAAGCACGATATATATAATCTATAACTATTTAGTTGTAATGTTTTTTTATAAATAGTTTATAAATTTAAATATCACAGCTGTTATATCTAATTAATAAGTTTTATTTAATGTGTTATATTCTTGTATGATACACAAGTTGTAACTAGAGCCACGTGAGTGAGCATAAAAGACACCGAAGAAGAACATTGAAACATCGCTTTCATGAGAAAGATAACAGTGTGGATTGATGTTTCTAGTACTATCCATTGATAGAAGAAAAAACAATTTGTTAAAAAAATTAATAAATATATAATAATTTCAACATCAATAATTGCTTAAAGTAATTCTATTAGTTTAATTATCTATTAAAATTATATTATGATAATCCAAGTACTTGTACGGTGTCATTTAAATCATTTTTATTAAAAACATGGTAATTGATGAATAAAACTTAAAGTTTGTTTTAACAATTATAATGCTATGTTTTATAAACATTTCTTACTTCTTATTTTTCATCCTCTTATTATTATTTTTTTTCACCACAGCATCAAATTATCAACTTTTACTTTTAGTTTTTACTTAAGTAGTCCCTTATTATTCTTCGCTTTTTTAATATTCAACACACACATATATATGTATGTGTATGTACGTGTATATGTAGACAAGGGATGAATCTACTAATAACTAATACTTTTTGAAAAATCCAATAAACAAAAATAGACAATCAAATGCAACAAGAAGACGTCATCTGTCAATCTTTTTTAATTAAAAAGGATATTCAATTTTTCATGTGTTGACATTGCATTCATTTGAATAAAGGTTAAAAGATATTTATATAACCTTAATATGCAGTGTCGGTGGTAGGCCCACACACCATTTCTTTGTTTTAAAGATTAGCTTCTAACAATTATCAACAAATGCTTGCTAGATCAGTTGGTCAGTTGGCGCACGTCTATACAAGAGGTCGCAGGTTCGACGCCCATGGCTTACATAATTTTTTTAGTTACCTTTACTAACGCTAAACAACCAAACCAAGGGCTTCTAGCCTAATGGTTACCCCATTAGCTTTCCAGTGGAAGGTCTCGGGTTCAAATCCCTTCCAATGCGAAATATGGGTCCTTGGGAGGTCAAGGGGTTTTCCGGTGCGGTTTCCACCTGGGGTGGCGGTGGGGTCTCAACGGATGTCATGGTAACTAGACCTTGGTGACGTGACTTGAAAATCTGTGGTTCACACGTTGAGATCAAATGCCGTTAAAAAAAAAATACTAACGTTAAACCAACAAAGTTGGCTAGATGAGTTGCCTACGTCGCTCGCGTTTCTCCATGATGTCCAGAAACTTGCGGATACGATATTTTATATTTTAGGTTTTAGCCACTTTATTTGTTAAATTAGATTTCATTATACTATTAGAGCAAGAAACTACTTACATGATTAGGACTTTAAGGTGTTATTTTTGTGGTCAAAAGTTCAAAACTTTTTGCTAACAAATATTTTTTTCATTCTATCATTTCTAATATTTCAATCCAACTCACTTACTATATATAATATATATTATAAACTTATTAGTTTTTTTGCTAATTTATTTTTTTTAACTTTTTTTCCTATTTTTCAACTTTAGCATCTTACTATCATAACGCTAACCCTTTTAATTTTTAATGTTTCGACGTAACGTTTGTACAATATATAATATACTTTTTAAACCCTTGACTTCTTCGAAGGCCCTTTTTTCCTCTACATATTAGCATTACATCGGTTATTCCTCTTGTCATTCTTTGCATGTGTGGTTATCACATATCATATCCCTTCTTGCTTTTACTAAGATTATATCTAATCCCCGTTTTCATACGTACAGAAGAGAGTGGGTCGGTTTTTGCCTTGGTCCAAACCTAAACCAAAATTTTGATTTTTGGATTTTTTTAACCATTTGAGTTCGATTTTTCGGTTTTTTATCTTTTTAAAATTCATTTAAGTTTGGTTTGGCTTTTGGTTTTTTTACTTAGGCCTAAAACTTTTAGTCTTATAAAAAAACAACTAAAAAATTGTATACGTAATAAAAATAATTGAACTACAACACTTCTTCATTGAAAATCATTTATATATATAAAAATCTTTAAAATTATAAATAAAAATCTTTAAATTTTTAAAAGGTAATATATATATATATATATATATCAATACATAGACATATATTTGGTTTTTTTAATTTTCTTTTTTCTTATTTTAGATAAATCAAACCAACCCAAACTTTCGGTTTTTTAAAAAAAATATACCAAACTCATCGGTTTGTATTTGGGTTCGATCATTCGATTTGAATTTTTCGGTAGTTATTTTTCATTTATCTTTCACCATGAGGTCTTTCATTTTCTTCCTTATATATGGTTTTTTTCCCCATCTTTATAAGCCTAATCTAATTGCTTTTGATTTGTTTACAATCTTAAAATTATGTTTCGATTTGATTTGATTTTTTTTGTCATTATTTTGATACTCGGGTTTTTATTATTTTGGTTATTTCTTTAGAATTTTATCTTGCAACATTCAGAAATTGTTTTTTGTAAGTTTGACGTACTTTTTAATTTAAAGATTGATTATCAAGATTATATGGTTTGCATCTATACTCAAAGAAATCAACAATTGATACACTTGAAAGTATGTTACAACATATTACTTTTTAATCTGTATTTTAAGCTACATACTTTGTCTATGAGAACCTTAATGCATACTTAGATAAAAATGCGTATATCTTACAATGTACAAACAAGCATAAACCCGCCGCGAAGCGCGGTCACGCCATCTAGTTTTCCACATTTTGCATTTAAAAAATGGTAATTTTGCTTCAATTAATTCATTCAAACTTTGTTTTGTTCCAATTTGATAACTTTAGTTTATTTATATGTTTCAATCTTACATATGTGACCTATATAACTTGTAACCATAATTTTTTTATTTTTATTTTTTATTTTTATTGTATGAAGACATGAAAATAAAATGGATTTTGAAAAAAAAAATCAAAATATTTCTAAAATTGCAAAAAATTTTAAAAAATTAAAATAATTAAAAAAGTTTGTGAAATTTTTTAGAAAATTTGAAAAATATTTAGTTGATTAGAAAAAAAACAAAATGTCCAAATGGGTCTAAATACGTCTAAAACCTTTAAACGGATCCTAAATTCATCTAAAAATTCACTTATAAAGCCTAAAGGAACCAAATTACCTGTTATCCAGGTTTTTTATCTAGTATTATAACATAAATAAAGCTTAAATTACCTAATTCAAACAAACAAAGTTCCAATGAGTTACTTGGAACAAAAATACAAAATCAACAATTGATTATGTTTCTATAACATTTTTCCTTTAAAATATTATACATAAAACCAATATAAAATACTTGATGAATTATAGCTAGAGGGTTTTCTCACAGTTATGATACGTTTCCTCTTATTATGTGTGGATATGATCAGATGGTCTGGAACCGGTTCCGGTTCCGGTTTTCCCGGTTCCGGTTCCAATTTCTTTGAAAATCCGGAACCGTCTCGTACCCACCAGTTCGGATACGACCGGTTCAAGTTCCTGTTCGGTTCCTCGGTTCCGGTTCGGGGTACGTTGGCCACCTCCACGTTTAGCCCCTCCATTAGTGGACTGGGCTTTCAACAAACAACCCGTTTTTTAATAAACCAAATTACTCCACAACCCAAAGGGTCTTCTGCGTTTTCATGTCTTCATGACTTCATCTACAAAAAAACGCCGTTAAGTTCGCACCAGCTGAAACAGGTGCTGCCGTCGTCTGCTCCGTCACCATCATCGCCGCCCGTAAGTCTCCGTCATTCATTCACATCACGCTGGAGGTTAAACGATGCCACGAACTACCACAGTAGAATCTCCTGGTTGTCCTCCACTTCGCGCCATAACTTTCGATGTTCTCGGCCTCATTAAAGGTTGGTTTGATTCAATGATAAAAGCTTATTTATGTTCGAATTGAAATGATATGTTTTTACCATGGTGTACTGTAGTTACTGAAGCTCGGAGTAAACAAGGAGGAATTCCTAAGGTGGTAGAGAGATGGGGGGAACCGGATGCCTCTCGATTTGTGCTTGCGGCTTCTATTATTGACCGAAAAATTGATCCTGTATGTTGAGGATTCCTTCATATGTAATTCATTTCATAATTGTTGAGATTTGTGCGTTTTTGCACTAGTTTGCAGTATGATTCTGCATATGTTGGAAGTGGTTAATAAACGATTTAGTGCTTTGGTTCACAAGGTAGTAATTGTTCCTGGTGACTTTTGAAACGGAAACTGCTTTTATTTTTTTAGAGATTGTTGATAGAAGTAGGTTCTTTTTTTAAATTTTTCTCTTTTCTTTTGGTTTGAAATGTATGCAGTTAATGAAGCTCAGCAGTACCTTTGATTGAAACAGCAGATGTGTGTGTGTGTGTATATATATATATAGAGGCTTATTTAGATGTCTGCTTGGTCTGAGCAAATTAATTACTAAGGCTAGGTAGTCTACGGCTCAAGGCACTTAAAAGGCGAGGCCTTTTTAAGCAAGGCGCACAGGATAAACATGCTGTTATTAGGGGTTTTAGACATGTTTTGGCTAGTTCTGTTGGCCAAGAACTGATAAACAATTGCAAAAAACACACCTTCATGGAAACTTTCTGTTGGCCAAGAACTGATAAACAATTGCAAAAAACACACCTTCATGGAAACTACCACTACTCTTTCAATACTATTAAGAACAAAACCACACCAGTTACATTAACCCCTAACCTCTGTTTATACTAAACTTAACCTTGGAAAACAAGGTAACCTATTTGACTCATAGTTGTTAAAGGCGCAAGGCGAATAAGCCCCGCTCTGAGCCTAAGCGCAAGGTGCAAAAACAAGCGAGAAAAGAGAGGGCTTTTTTAAACTAGGCACATAGTATCACGTTACCATTTTTAGAAGTTTTGCATGTTTTAGGCTTAAAAATTTTAAAAAAATATATAAAGTCTAACTATAAAACAACTAATAATTTAGTTACATAGGGTTTCTAAATTATAAAAACCTTTTTATGGTTGGATTTTTTTGAACTTTACCAGATTTTCCAAAATTTTACCGGAATCTTACCGGAGTGCGCCTAGGCTGCCATGAGGCGCCTTTCATGCACCTGGTTTTTTTTTTTTTTTTTTTTTTTTTTGCGCCTGGGCGAGCGCATGAGGGCTTTTGACAACTATGATTTGACTCTAACTCTACTTCCTAATCATACTAGAATGACAGTCTCAAAATAAAAACAGTTTAATAAACGAACCCATCCCTAGTCAATTTTAAAACCAAGTAACCAACCAAAATGAACATTAATTAATAAACCAAACTAGATCAAGATTAACACCTTTAGGGTTTGAGGTGATGTTTCAGGCATGTTTTTCCTTAATTTGGCTGTAACCCTTGTCTGAGCACTTTGATAGATACACAATGTTATTGCTGTGTCTCACTTGGTCTGGTTGACTAGGAGAGTGCCTTTTTTACCTTTGACTACAAACTTGGGGCTTGTTTTCGATTTTGCCTTTGCCTTCATGTAGACGCCTAGTTCTAATACGTAGGAACTAGGAAGGTAGCAAGATGTTTAATGTATGACATTACAGCTTGCGTATTAGGAGGAATCTTGTAGGTGGGCTGCCTAAATAGCCAAGCCTGCAAGCCACTACATATCTTATTGTTCTTCATATCAAAACTGCTTTTTAGAACTTTTAGTCACACTTTAAAGTTTGGTTTTGCTTTTTGTTTGCAGCTGTTAGCTGTTGCAAGGAAAAGTGGTGTGGTAAGCTAAGTTCATACTATTATCATAAATCATGGTCATCAAGTAATACTTGCTTGTTTAAGTATTTACATTGTCTATTGTGGTATTGCCTCACTATAGTTTTCTGTACAACACAGATTGAGTTGCTTAGCCCTGTCAGTGGTGATCTTCGAGTTTCATTACCTACCGTCTCCCAAACAGATGTTCAGTTGCAAGAAGATAACATAGTTGGGTTGCATTTATTCAAAAAACAGGCATCTAGGTTTCTGTTTGGATTATCCTGTTTTTTTTTTACTAAAAGCGTTGCTGCATTTGTTCTTTTGGAGAATAGTTTGTATTTCCAACTGCTCTAATGTGACACTACAAAAAGTTATAAGTTTCATTTCTTTTCGAAAGAATAATTTTGTAAAACAAACTTTCGACCTCTAGATATAACCAAATAAAACTATACATCTATTAGTATGCAAAGTTGGGCACCTGTCCAATTATTGTGACATAACAATGGGGAGTACTTGATCATATATTTATATTTTATTCTGTATTTTAGTTAACGGTTCATGGAATGTAAATGCACCTGCATTCAATTGTGCTTGTGTTCTTAACTGGACCATTTAACGAATTTAAAAAAAAAAACAAGGGAGAAATTGAAGCATTCTGTGTTTGCTGTCAGACACTGAATATAATATTATAATAGTGTGAAGCTTAATCTTCAAGCTCAGTCACGTGTTTTTCTTAAGTTCCAGCATTTTGTTTTTTTGATAAGGTGTCCATGCATTTTCAATTTCATATAATAAGGTGTCCATGCGTTTTCAATTTATCGCTTGTGGTTAAAATATCAAGTTTGTTAGCTAAATTAGTTTTTTCGTTTATAATATAAGCTGTGTTTAAAAGCAGGTCGTGCACCTTGTTTACATGCACTACAAAAGGGCTTGCAACCATGAGATCTATTATAATTCCAAAATCACTTGGGGATTCCACTTTTGATGATTCTCCAACAACATGGAACGTGTGTGCTGCTGGTAATATCTTGTGTTGTAAAGTAGATGAAAATGAGAAGTATGCCTTATTTGGAGGGTGAGTTTTTATTTATTTATTGATAATTTTGCTTTAAAATTCATGATTAAGACCATAGAGTGGCTTTCAAATACCATGGTTGGAGAAGTCGCTAGTCGGTAGGCGAGGTAGGGACTAGGGATTAATCGGGATTAATCAGATTGGAATTTTTATGTAGAATTTTTAAAATTTTATATATATAAATACAAATACACACGTCAATTTAAATATAATACTTCAAAATTCAAATATTTTTCTAATAAACTTAAAGATAATAAACAAAGTACTTAAAAATTCAAACATTAACGTAAGCATCCTTAAGAGTCGACTGAGACCGACGTGCGCAGCTGCTTTTTGACCTATCGATTGTGATTTTGGGAGTCAACTGAGACCGGGAAGAAGAAAAAACACAATTTCTTTGGGCTTGGACCAAAATTTTTGGCTTTAACATAAAATTATTGGCCCGTTGACTGATTTTTTGCCATGTTGCAGTTTTTTGCCCTTGAACCGGTTAATCCGACTAGTCCCGACTAGGTCCGATTTTGACCGACTTTGACAGCTTAGCGATTTTTCGACCGATTAGCCTAAATTTAATCGGCTAATGGCCGACTATCGATTAATCCCGATTTTTACAACACTGTCAAATACTAAAATATGACAAGCTTGTTGCTCCTCAGGAAGGGAGTAGAGGTTAATATCTGGGATCTTGCAACACATACGAAAATCTGGACAGCAAAATCTGTATATTTTTTACTTATCTATATACATTTTATGTGTTTTTGAAGACAAATGCTTCCTGAATTTATCTAACTTTGTTTACCATATGATTTTTTTTGGTAATTGCATTGCAGCCTCCAAAAAACAGCCTTGGTATATTTACACCTACTTGGTTTACTTCAGCAGCATTTTTAAGCAAAGATGATCACCGCAAGTTTGTGGCAGGCACCAACAGTCATCAGGTCACTTGATAAAAACCATATGATGTTCATTTTTTCATTTACATGTTGTAGATGTGGCAATCTCTATTCAGTTAATTTATTTCTTCACGAGTCAAACAGGCAAAAGAGAAATTTTAGCTTGAAAGGAAACAGTGGAAGTGGGCTAAACGTCTCCCAAGTGTTTTTTTTGGATTCATAGAACATCCTAAACCATTTTTAATCTACAATTCTACATATAGAAATAATGTAGTTATTTGGACCAAAAATATTACAACCAGTAAATATCCTTTTGTTTTTGTTAGCCAATCTTGAGTAATACTATATAGTCAAGGGACTATAATTGTAATTAGTATTTTATGTTTTGTTTTTCTGATTATTATTTGATTATGTATTATGATTATCTTAAAGGGAATAAGATAATCTTAAATAGATAAATATATATCCGAAGGAATGTGATATATATCCCTAATTAGAAGGAATAGAATTAGGGATGTTCTTTTATAAATAGGATTGATTCTGATGGATGTAAATCAATTCTGTGAGATAATAAAATTGGAGAAGGAATTCCGAATAAAGTTTCTTGTGTTCTTGTTGATTCTTTCGAATAATCTGGTACCAATTACATCAATTGGTATCAGAGCGTGGATACGAAGGGACCTGCGAAGGAAAAACGATCCGACGGGCTGGATCAATTACCAGAATCAAGAGTCGAAGAAGAGACATCAATGGCGAACACCAGGGATGCTGCGAAGCAACTGGCGAATGTGAAGGAAGGAGGAAGTCTTCCGTTTCAATGCCCAGTCCTAACTTCGACCAATTATCCTATTTGGTCAATTAGGACAGGGCAATATTTAAAGCTCATGGGATCTGGGAGGCGATCGACCCAGGAATGAACGTAGACCCAAAGAAGGATTATTCAGCTGTGGCTTACTTGTACCAGGCGCTTCCAGAAGACTTAGTATTGCAGATCGCCCACTGCGAGCGTGCTAAGGATATATGGGACGCCATCAAAACAAGGCACCTGGGAGTTGAAAGAGTAATGGAAGCAAGGCTGCAGACCCTCAAGGCTGAATTCGAAGTAGCAAGGATGAAAGATAACGAGAAAATAGACGACTTCGCTGCAAAGTTGGCTGGGATCTCATCAAAATCAGCCTCGCTGGGAGCTGTAATTGAGGAAACCACTCTGGTGAGAAAGTTGTTGACTGCTATCCCAGAAAGATTCCTTAATATAGCAGCAAGAATTGAACAATTGGTGGACCTCAAAACAGTCAAATTTCAAGGAGTGGTTGGAAGATTGAAAGCCTATGAAGAGAGAATAGGAGGTCGAGGTTCCAACTCCAGTCAGGACCAACTGTTTCTGACCCACGATGAGTATGACCAAAAAGGGAGATCTGACAAAAGCTATGGTCGAGGCCGAGGGAGTGGCCAAGATACTCGAGGTAGGGGAAGAGGTCGTGGAAGATCCGGAGGTCGGGGTAGAGGAGGCAGAGGACAAGGATCACATGAAGGAGGCCATGCAATTGACAGAACAAAGAAGGATAGATCAAAACTCCAGTGTTTTAGGTGTGATGCCTATGGACACTTCTCTGCGGATTGCCCGACCAGGAAGAATGAAGATCAAGCTAACCTGTCTCAGGCCAATGCTGATGGCCCTACCCTCCTAATGGCAGAAGCGAACCCAAAGGAGCATATCCATCCGTGTGAAAAGACCGTATTCCCAGCCAAATATGAATGCCAAGATGATGGAAACCAGGTATGGTACCTAGACACAGGGGCCACAAACCATATGACCGGAAACAAATCCCTGTTCTCAACGCTTGACACTAAAGTGGAGGGAACAGTAAGATTTGGAGATGATTCATGTGTGAAAATTGAAGGAAGGGGATCTATCCTGCTGGAATGCAAGACTGGGGACCAACGGCTTCTTACAAACATCCTCTATATCCCATTCCTAAAGGGAAACATCTTTAGCTTGGGCCAAGCCGATGAAGGGGGATGTGAAGCCCAAATCAAGGAAGGGGTCTTGACTCTGATTGATGCTGATGGTTCACTACCGATGAGGGTGAAGAGATCGCCAAACCGGCTGTACAAGGTTGAGCTCAAGATTGGAAAGCCTGCCTGCCTACTCACAAAACTTACTGATCCTACTTGGTTGTGGCATGCCCGCCTTGGACATGTCAGCTTTGACACCATAAGAAAGCTAGGAACAGGAAAACTGGTGGAAGGAGTCCCACAAATAAAGCACCCCACACAAGTGTGTGAGGCCTGCTTGGCAGGAAAGCACAAGCGACAAGCTTTTCCTGATCAAACCAACTACAGGACAGGGGCTGCACTTGAACAAGTCTACGCTGACCTATGTGGGCCAATCACACCAGCCACGGAAGCAGGAAACAGGTACTTTCTCTTGATTGTTGATGACCACAGCAGGTACATGTAGGTGTCTATGCTCAGGACGAAAGACGAGGCACTGGATCAATTCAGAAAGTTCAAAGCTTTGTCACAAAATCAGTATGGAAAAGGGATAAAAGTGCTAAGAACGGATAGAGGGGGAGAATTCAATTCAAACGAGTTCAAACAATTTTGTGAAGATGAAGGGATCTCAAGCAACTAATGGCTCCCTACACCCCCCAGCAAAATGGAGTGGTAGAAAGGAGGAATCAAACCGTGCTAAACACTACAAGAAGCATGCTTAGTGCAATGGGCATGCCACCGAACCTGTGGGCAGAAGCTGTAAGGCATGCGGTTTATCTTCTAAACAGACTACCAACAAAAGCACTCAAAGGAATGACTCCCTACGAGGCTTTGAAAGGAAAGAGGCCAAAACTTGACCATCTGCGGGTGTTCGGTTGTGTCGGACATGTGAAGACACCCGTAGGATAAACTAAGAAACTTGACAGTCGCAGCACTCCTATGGTTCATCTGGGAACTGAACAGGGAACAAAGGCCTATAGAATGTACGATGTGCATAAAGGAAGAGTAGTGGTGAGCAGGGATGTGACATTTGATGAAGCACGCAAATGGGAATGGCATCTTCATCAAAGCATCGACCCAAACCCGGAGAAAGAGTTCACCATACAACATCATGAAGGAAGTCAGGAACCAATCAGCCCAGAAGGATCAGACTCTCCGAACAACACACCACCTGGAAGTCCGCAAAGAATGACAGATGGTGAAGAATCCCAAAGCTCACTGTTTAGCAGCCCTAGATCAAGAGTACAAGGACGAGGTCCAATTCTTTCAGGTTCACCAAACATTCATAACTCCTCTGACCCACGAGAATCCGGAGATAGAACCTATGATCATTCTCCAATCCAGGGCTGGAAACACTTAGATGAAGTGTATGATCTCCTTCTCACAGAAGGAGAACCCACTAACTTCAGAGACGCAACAAGCAAAGGAGTATGGGAACAAGCAATGAAAGAAGAAATAGCTTCCATAGAAAGGAACAACACATGGAAGCTAGCTGAACTACCTGCTGGTTACAGACCCATAGGTCTGAAGTGGGTATATAAAATAAAGAAGGATGCTAAAGGTCTGATCACAAGATACAAAGTGAGGCTTGTGGCCAAAGGTTACATCCAGAAACATGGGGTGGACTACGATGAAGTATTCGCTCCCGTAGCAAGACTTGAGACAGTGAGATTAGTGCTTGCTATTTCAGCACAAAAGGGCTGGTTTGTTCATCATCTTGATGTCAAAACAGCATTCCTCCATGGAGACCTGAATGAGGAAGTCTTCGTTGAACAACCCCAAGGATTTGAGAAGAAAGGATGTGAAGGAAAGGTGTATAAGCTGAATAAGGCTCTGTACGGGCTAAAACAGGCCCCACGAGCCTGGAACATAAAGCTGGATGGAGTGCTGAAGGAGAATGGTTTTAAAAGGTGCAAGCTAGAACAAGCAGTCTACACAAAGAAAACAAAGGAAAACCTCACTATAATTGTCATCTATGTAGATGACTTGCTGGTTACCGGGAGTAGCATAGAAGAAATTACTCAATTTAAAACTCAAATGAAACTAAGATTTGAAATGAGTGATCTCGGTTTATTGTCTTACTACCTGGGCCTAGAGGTAAAGCAAGCAGAGACAGGAATAAAGATTGCTCAATCCAGCTATGTAAGGAAAGTGTTAAAGATGGCAGGCTTGGATGACTGCAATCCTGCCAAATTCCCAATGGAACCGGGGCTTAAACTTGTTAAGGAAGATGGAAACAAGGGGGCAAATGCTACTGAATACAGAAAGGTAATTGGGTGTCTTAGGTACCTTACCCACACACGTCCAGACCTAATGTACTCAGTTGGGTATGCTAGTCGGTACATGCAGTCACCAACTGTAACTCATCAGCAGGCAGTCAAGCATATTCTCCGATATGTGAAAGGAACTATTGACCTGGGAATCCACTATCAAAGAAGAGGTAATAACTCACTTTTGGGTTATAGTGATAGTAGTTATTCAACAGATCAAGAGGATGGAAAAAGTACTACAGGGGTAGTATTTTATTTCAACAATAAACCAATTACTTGGCTTTCACAAAAGCAGCCTACGGTTGCTTTATCCTCATGTGAAGCTGAGTTCATGGCAGCAACATCAGCTGCCTGTCAAGCCATTTGGTTAAGAGGACTACTTGCTGAAGTTACTGGAAGAGAAGAAGAACAAGTGGTAATAAAGGTGGATAACAAATCAGCAATTGCCCTAATGAAGAATCCAGTATTTCACGGCAGGAGTAAGCACATTAACACACGGTTTCACTACATTCGTGAATGTGTGGAGAATGAGCTAATCAAAGTAGAGCACATCAGTGGAGAAGAGCAGAGGGCTGATATTCTCACGAAAGCTTTGCCAAAGCTGAAGTTTGCAGAAATGCGAGAACTGCTTGGGATGGAAAGGATTGAAGAAGCAGAACCTTAGAAAGCAAAGCTAGGCTCAAGATTGGGGGGGAGATTGTTAGCCAATCTTGAGTAATACTATATAGTCAAGGGACTATAATTGTAATTAGTATTTTATGTTTTGTTTTTCTGATTATTATTTGATTATGTATTATGATTATCTTAAAGGGAATAAGATAATCTTAAATAGATAAATATATATCCGAAGGAATGTGATATATATCCCTAATTAGAAGGAATAGAATTAGGGATGTTCTTTTATAAATAGGATTGATTCTGATGGATGTAAATCAATTCTGTGAGATAATAAAATTGGAGAAGGAATTCCGAATAAAGTTTCTTGTGTTCTTGTTGATTCTTTCGAATAATCTGGTACCAATTACATCAGTTTTAACTTGTTTTAGCCTGCCAACCAACCTGTATAACATGTTTATACCTTAAATTCTGTGTTAGTTTTGGCATACTGCTGTTGGTTTCTTGAGTAACATTTCCAAAATATGATTCTGCTTCATTACCAGTCGTTATCTAAATGAAATAGTTTATATGTAGGTACGTTTGTATGATATGTCTGCCCAAAGAAGACCTGTGATGTCATTCGATTTTCGTGAGACGCCTATTAAGGCTGTAACTGAAGACATAGATGGTAATACAATATACATTGGGAATGGATCTGGTGATCTTGCATCTGTTGACATACGCACAGGTATATAGTTATCTTAATGTTCCAGTTATGTTGTATACAAAGCTCTGAGTTTTTTTGCCTTTTTGTTGGTTGAAAATGCTTCAGGGAAACTCTTGGGATGTTTTTTGGGGAAATGCTCTGGAAGCATCAGATCCATTGCTAGGCATCCAGATCTCCCAGTGATAGCTTCTTGTGGTGAGTTGTTTTTTTCCCTCCCAATGTTCAAGCACTTAATATTTTGTTGCAATCTTGTTATTTGATAGCAGGAGCATATAATACTAGATTTTATTTAAAGAATCAGTATCATGGTGATTACCTCTCTCAAAATTTACTATCTTGCCTGTCTATTAATATAAGCAAATACATGGATCGTATAAAAAATCTTTAGGGCTTCTTTCTAGTCAGCAACTCTTTTTATATATTTTTATATAAATGTTCATACTTATTTTAGATAGGAATTTATTTTTGATGATTATATAACCTTTAAATATTTTTTTGATAAAGCTACCTTGGTTATGTAGGGCTCGACAGCTATTTACGCCTCTGGGATATAAAATCAAGGCAGTTACTCTCCGCGGTATGTTGTATGTACAAATTTCATATGGGGCTGTATTACAAATTGAAATATTTATGTATACGTAATTATGTATGTGTGTGTATCAGCAAGTGCAAGATTCATAATTTCATATCATGACATGTTATGTTGTTCTTTGTTCATTCTACATTTGAGTGTGGTTGCACTAAACCATTATTCTGCTTGTGATTTTATTGGGACAATGTTGTTTCTAGTAACTGATTTGATTGTGAATCTAACATAGTGTTAGTATTATTGCAGGTCTTTTTAAAGCAGCATTTAACAAATGTCGTCTTTGATTCTCATTTTGATGATGAAGGTTAGTCTCGGTCTCTAGTTGATTGTCATTCTTACTTGTAAATGGTTCTGATCACATTGGTTTTTTGTCTACAGCGGATGTATGGGCAAAAATCAATTAATAACTAAAAATTAGATTAATAATGAAATAATATTACTTTTTTAATCATAGACGCTAGTTTATCAAAAAATTTTACAAAAAGTATTCTGTACCCTCTACGGCCTTCTAATTTTATCAATAATTGCCCGACAGAAGTTGCAGGTTCCTTGGCAACCCTGCAAAGTGAAGAGAAAGTTGATAATGAGCCTGTAGAAGGAGACGAGGAATCGCCACCTGTTGATAAACAGAACAAGAAGAAGAGATCAAAATCCCGCTCTTTAGATGAAAACAAGGAAGTGACGCCTAAAAAAGTACAGAAATTAGACAGGGAAGATGGTTGTTCACAATCTGCAAAAGTAAAAGGGGCCAAAAAGTCTCAAAATTTAGAAGATGAAGAACTGATCTCAGCAGAACAAGAAAAGCAGAAAAAATCAAAGGTCAGAAGCAAGAACGGAAAGTCAAAGAAAGCGAAAGGCGAAAGCATTTATGTATAAATGCAGTAAAGAATTACGAGGGCTAATTAACAGTTTTGAAGTATCTGATTCAAACATATTCTTGAAGGGTGTTTCTGGTGTTAGTGTGTGATTATAGTGCTCTTTGAATGTCTTATCAACTTTTTTCTTACTTGAGTTTTCATTGTTTTGTAATAACAATTTTTTAACCTATGAGAAGTTTCATTTTTGTGTATCAAAATTCGACCGATCAAGAATATTTTGATTACGTTGGCCCCTTTTGCGTTACTCTAATTTGGTTTTAATTAAGTCGTAATCTCTGGTTGTGTAACGGGTCAAATAAAGATCAGGTCAAAACAAACTTTGGAAAGCAAATTAAACATGTTTAGATGATTATGGGTTGGGTTAGAGTGGATTTTTCCTGTGTATTCGTTTCTATCCCAACTAGTGGTGACACAGGGCAGAGGTGGTGGTGTTCGTGGGTGTTTGACTCATTTGGACCTAGAGGTGCACAAACCCATTAACTGGTTTTGGAATAACCGAACTGATTAGTCAGTCAATGTTTTGAAAATGGTTTTGACCGTATCTGGTTTTTCAAGCTATAAACCGATCCTGATCTAATACCTAAGCTGGTTGACCGAATTGGGTAACCATCAAATAACCGTTTTTTACTAGGTGTCTCGGTAACCAGTTGATCTTTTGAAACCTTAAACCGATCTCAAACCATCGGCTTTTTTAAAAATCTAAAACTGATACAAAAACCGATTTAAAAACTGGTTTTTAACCAATACATATTGACGGTAGTTTTGTTCTATCTATAGTTAGACCCGTTTAAAGTTAAGAGTTTTATAAAAGTGACTATTTTGTCCTATAATTTAAGTACATCAAAATAAACTTACGAACCTAATATAAACCTTTCAAATACTTTGTACTTGTTTTCCGCCTCAATCTTAAAAACGATCGATCATAGAGGAGTTGGAGGATTTACAATGCTTTATTAGCAGCTACGAGTTCAAAGGCATTAATGACAAATGGATTTGGGGAGGTGATGAATTAAAACTGTTCTCAACTGGTTTATACAGGTGCTGGATTGACAGAAACATGGCTGCCCCACTCAGTTTAAAAGTCACTTGGTCTAGATGGATTCCGGTCAAGATATCTTGTTTCTTGTGGCGAGCATTACAAAATCGAATCCCAGTTGCCCGATTTTTGGTGGCTAGAGGAGTGCCCTTACAATACACAGCTTGCTCCAAATGTCATGTAGAAATGGAGGATGTGGATCATGTTTTCATCATATGCCTTTTTGTAAAAGAAATTTAGATGGAGTTCAACATAACAAGTGAAACAACTTTAAATGACATGTTGGAAAAGATCTCTAAAAGCCAAGCATCCTAGGCAAAAACGAAGGTATGGAGTACAATTATATATGCCACAATATGGTACGTTTGGAAAGCGAGAAATGACTGGGTATTCTCCAAAGTTAGAATTTCATGGTGCAAGTATTTTCATGAATCACCAATAGAGGCACAATTAAGGAGCTCTCATGGACTTTATGGAACACCTCTCCTATTTTGGAATGTAAAAAATTGGCGTAGAAGTGGGTCAAAACAGGGTGTTATATTTCAGTTGTAATGATGGGGTGTTTTGTTATTAGGTGTATTGTTTGGGAATTTTGGTGTTTCGTTTTTGTAGTGTAGTGTTTTGTATAGTTAGTTGCTCGCTTGGTAAACTTAATGAAAAAAATTCATTGTTGCTTTTAAAAAAAGTGTACCTTATCATTAGATAATTTTATTCGATGGATACATAGGTTGAATAACAATGTAACCATGTCAACTTAAGCTTGAGCTTAGCTAACTAAGATAACACCTCATTTCAAGACTTATTTCTAATACTCGAGCTCAGCTCATGCTTAACTTGTTTATCATTTATTGATTAATAATACATCTTATCTACGCATATTTCTACTGTATGAGAGGACATTAGTGTTTATCTATATGGTAATATTTTTATAAGTATATAAACATTGTGATTTTGGTTATTTCAGCTTAATGCATGCAAGCTTAAGGAGCTTAAGGAGAGGATTTTAATATTCATTCTTCACGACATACTCAACTAGTTTACAACAACTAGAGATGGTTAGTTTATACAATTAAACTAACTTTTTTTAAACAAAAACAATTGATTAGATGACATGTGTTTAAAGGAAACTCGTATATCAGTTAGAGAGGAAATCCATTACTAGGAAATCTAAAAACAATTACTTTTAAAGATACTCAGATTTAAAACCTATTATGGAAGAAGTCAAATGAGTATCATTATGTATAAACCTTTTAGTAAAACTAGACTAATGTCCTGCAAATCCAGCATATTGGTTGAGGGTTCATCTTGTGACCGAGATGTCATGGGTTCAAGCACTGCCAAGGGCAATTTAAAGGACATCCAGGTGTGGGAAGGAATCTTGAGCTTAATCTCGGGTTCTTAACCAATGGGAGGGCGCGAGGGTTTACCCATTCCAGAGGGTTCCTGCGCATCTGGTGTGGTCGCGTCTTACCTCTGCCCGGTGAGCCCTGTTAAATTAAATTTATTATATTGTTCCTCTTCTTGAGGTAGGGGAAATGTTTGTTTTCATCTCACCTTTCCCAGACCCTACTTAAAAGTGGGATTGAACTGGCTACGTTGTTTGTTTTTTTGTTTCCTTTTATTTAAACCCATGTCCGTTCTACTCCTCCACAAGTGAAGCCCTCTTTCTCCTTCACTTCTGGATCGACCCCTCTTCAAAAGCAAAGGTAAATCCAATCTTTATTTCAATTTCATATCCAAGTTCTTCGATTATACTAACAATTAACAGGAATTTAGTTTCAATTTTCTGTTGATCGGCCGCCGGTGATTCACTAATCGTTGTGCAATTGAGATCTTTTTCTTGGATCTTTTAATTCTACAATTTCACTCGAAATTGGGATTTCTTTCTTTCATTGGATTAGGTTACGTTTGTGCAGATTTACTAGGTTGCATTTTTGTATCTGCATGTGGTTTGCATAGGTGGATCTGCTGTCATTTCGTGCAAACCTGTTCAATTGTAGACCTTCTATCGAAACTAGACCGTAGCTTTAAGTTCAGCTAATTTGGGGAGGAAATGCTAGGTTTTATTCAGATCCGATCGATCCTTGTTAGATTGTAACATTGTTTTCCTGCTAATCGAGTGTATAATGAAAAATTGGCTTAACGGGATGAACCCATGTGTTCATAGTTATAATGATCATGCACATGTTTATGCTCTTAAATTAGAATCCAACTTCTGTATATGCATGATTGTTAATGTGGTTGTCGTTTTCATTTGGATCTAAATATAGCAAACGATAACTTTTTATAAGTGATCAACAGTTGGTTGGTATAGCTGTGTGCCTGTGTTAATTTTGCATACATCCTTAGATCCAGTATGTTCTGTTTGGTTTTCTTGTTATACGGTATATTTTACTGATTTGTATGAACTGGTTTGATTTACAGGGATCCTTGCCAGCAATAAATGGGGCTAACATTCACAAAACTCTTTAGTCGGCTCTTTGCCAAGAAAGAGATGCGTATCTTGATGGTGGGTCTCGATGCAGCTGGTAAGACAACCATTTTGTACAAGCTAAAGCTTGGTGAGATCGTGACAACGATTCCGACCATTGGTATGTCGTTTCCTTCATAGATCATTTATAAATTCATGACATTTTATATCTGGTTCCTTGATCAATGATGTTATGTACTTATGTTCCTACTAAAAAAAACCAGCTCATATATTTGGATAAAATCAAAAGTTAGTTTGACCCACTTTTGAGAGGTCTGGCTGACCTGCTCTCGAGATGGCACTCTCATTTGGTTAATACAATAGTTTATCTTTAAAGATAATAAGGAGATTAAGTCACAATGACCTATCAAAATATAAAGACAGGAATCCAATCCTAATGCATTCATCCAGCATTGCATATCTACTAAATAATAATACGATACATTTATCTAGCATTAATCTTGTTAAATCACTGGGCCTAATCTTACTGGTTCTTAGAACTGTGCTTGTCTGTAAGATTATTGCATACCAACATAAGGATTACAGAATAATGCATGCATATTTAATAAGAAAATATTGGGTGCTTAATGTCTGGATGTCAGAAACTGAAATATATGGCACTGGATGTAAATTTCATTATTGGGCAAAAAGCCAAAAATCTGGTACACTTTTGCCTTTTGATCTACAGTAGACCGTTAAAACAACAAAATAGTTGTAGTTGTGGGAAGGACTTTGTGAATGTTTCTGAATTTTTTGTAATACTTTGTAACATAACTCTTTTTTGTAATACTTCATTACATTACTCGATGTTTCTCTCCAATGATATATGTGATTCTTTGCAGGGTTTAATGTGGAGACTGTGGAGTACAAAAATATCAGCTTCACTGTCTGGGATGTTGGGGGTCAGGACAAGGTAAGCATGTTTTTTAATTTGTGACTTTTGGTTGGCGTTTATTATTAAATGTGATAGTTGTAAATATTAATCCATAGTTTTCAAATGCGAAATATAAATATGTCTGAAGAGTTCTATTCTTTGCTTCCTTTCTCTCTTTCCACACATAGAAACATTTCTGTAGCCATTTTTTAAATATGTTATAAGATTTCTATATATGCAGATTCGTCCATTGTGGAGACATTACTTCCAGAACACACAAGGTCTTATTTTTGTGGTTGATAGCAATGATAGGGATCGAGTTGTTGAGGCAAGAGATGAGTTACATAGGATGTTGAATGAGGTAATAATTATTTTTTTATCATCATCATCATCAAGTATATATAATTTTGTGTGCATCATCAATAATATATAACAATTGTGACCTTTTCATCTGGTATATTTGTTTATCAGTTGGCTTGCCTTTATATGTGGCAAATCTTATCTTTTCTATTATAAGCAAGCAGAGATTTGTGAACTCCTTACAAGCATTCTTTTCGTACTACCGTACTAATATAGTAACTGCAACGACTAGAGAATTAGATTTATTACACTTCTATTTACAGGACGAGCTTCGAGATGCCGTCTTGCTTGTATTTGCTAACAAACAAGATCTTCCAAATGCAATGAATGCTGCTGAAATCACTGATAAGCTTGGCCTCCATTCTCTCCGACAACGCCACTGGTATAATTTCTTTAGGATGGAAGTATTAGATGTGTCCATTTAACCCATTTACTTATAACCGAGTTGATTTGTTTTTTTTTTCAATTATCTCAATCAAAAAGATTAAGCTAAAAGGAAACAGATCAAACAGGTAGTCTATTTAATGCATTCACGTCCTCACTCAAAGATCTAGATTGTGATCATAATAATAATGATAATATTGTTTTTTAATTATAGTAAAAACATGTGTTTTTAATTAATAAAAAAATGGACAAAAAAGTGTTTTTTACTTCGTTGTATACAGTTTGTCCATATTATCCTCGTAAGTTTTTAATTAATTTACCATAGGTACATCCAGAGCACCTGTGCAACCTCAGGAGAGGGACTTTACGAGGGTCTTGATTGGCTTTCCAATAACATTGCTAACAAGGTGCGTGCATCATTTTTTTTATCTTGTTTTATCTTTCAATTCTTAATTTGTAATTATTTAGTAACAGGCATGAATGAGATGAAATCAAACCGAATGTGGATTTTGGATGCTGCAACCTTTTGCTGTGTGTTGGTATTTGTTTGTTAAACAGCGTTTCCGGTAGCAAATCTGTCTTTACTGATATAATACTTGGTTACTTTTTTAAAAGCATTGTCTAAAGTTTGCGATAGAGTTAATTTTGATTGTTTTATTACTCATGATATGATGTTTAAGACAATAGTTTTGAGCTTATGCTAAACTCATTTTTAGTGCTTATTAGTTATTAAAAAAGTTAGATAAATTATCAGCACATACCATGATACCAACTACATAAGCTTCTATTTTAAAGCCATAAGCAATATCGAATGAGAAACCACATACATGATTATTTGGAGACTTGGGTTCACAAGGGTAAACTTTAGCTCTAGTTAACTACCTTCCTTGACGAGTCAAGGCCTGGATCCACCGTGATCCGAGTGCTTGAGCCAGTGGGTGACCAGGAACAACAACAACTTGTTGGTTAAATTGTAGCTCTAATTATCTGTAGAGGAATCACATCAACATCAAGGCTAGAGGTGGGCAAAAAAACGGACCCGGAACCGGCAACCCTAACCGGAATCGGTCATATCCGACCGATGGGTACAAACGGGTCCGGTTTCTTAGACAAATTAAAACCGAAACCGGAACCGGGAAAACCGGAACTGGTTCAACCTGTGCCCGGCCAAAACCCGAACCGGAACCGGTCGAAACCTGGAACTGGAACCGGAATCGGGTGTTGACTTTGTTGACCAGAACTGGAACCGATTGGTACCGGAACCAGTTTAAAAAAAACCCGATTTGCGCATCTCTAAACACTGCTACAGTGCTACTATGTAAGTCTATTTATGTAAGCGCATATTGGCCCAAAAACCACATCTAACATCAAGTTTACCCTTTAGCTCTGATATCAACAATTTTTAAAAGATATTAGCCCTTTAAAGTCTTCAAATTTTAATCTCCACCGTTTAAAGTTACAAAAAACCTTCTAGAAGCAGCGATTCATGGCGTTTATGCAATCTCTCTTCTATTAAACGACAGTTATCGAAGGTGTGAGCAGTTCAGTGAAGTTATTCTATGTTCGTGTTAAAAAATGAGTCTTAAAATGCAAACTAAAAGTTATGAAGAAAGATAGTAGGGCGTTTGTAACATTGAGAAGCATGGTTGTTTTGAATTCAATGTGCATATAACAAGGTAGTTTTTTCTTTTGTATATTACTTGATAACAAAGGTGTTGTCATAAAATACAATCAAACAAGCATAAATGCATAATGATAATTAAACCGCGTGCGGAGCCAATTTTTTCAAGCAATAGGCCGAGGTATATATAAACGGCGAGACCTTCAACAAAAAGTGGCAAAATTTAACCAGATTTGGATCCAACACCAAAAAAAATAAAAAAATAAAAGTGGATATAGTGATCACATTGTGATGAAAGAGACATTGATGGAGTGTGCTAGATGGAATGATCTGTTTCCTCATAATAAAGCATGACAAGTTGTGAGACAATAACAAAGTGGTATCCCGTTCCGAATCTACTAACTTTGAAATGTACCAAAACGTTATCGTCAGCCAACTACACTTCTGCTCAAACTGACAAGTTGTGAGACAATTCTGCTGTTCATGAACCGAACCAAGCGCAGGTTCGCTTGAACTCATTTTGTTTGCTAACCAAGCCGCTCAGTTTAGTTTGAAATTACAAACAAAGCAAAATAATAATGCTCGAACTCGGTTCGGTTAGGCTCGATTTCAGTTTAAAACTTTGTATAAAAAGTCCAGATTGTCGCCTATTAAGAAAACAACAAAGAGTATACACCGAAAACGAATGCTTTGAAAGTTTAATTCGATATGTAGATTTATATTTTATTTTATTATTATATTTAGTCCCTACCCCTGTTAATTCGTAGTATCTCATAACACACAATAAGCGAGCACATTTGATTAGCCTCAACTGAAATTGAGAATCAAAAAGGTACACATCAGCTAGCCTCGGCTTGAAATAATCCAAGTGAGATGAAACTAGCGTACTTCACAGGTTTGGATAACCTCAACCGAGTTTAGCATGTTATTATTATTTTTTATAAACGATGAACATAAACACCTACCAACCGATGGAAGCTAAATTAAACAATTCAGTGGCATGAATGATCTTAAAGTAAGGTAATCAGAATGATCACAAAATTCATATCATATAAAGCAAAATAAAATCAAAAGCAACAAGTTCATCATCTAGAAGAAAACCTTAACCCTTCTGATAGACATAGGTAAGACCACATTTACCGCAGTAATGCCGATCAAAATGATTAGCCATGAAAGTCCCCGCACCACACTCTGCATTAGGGCACTCTTTCCTCAACCGCTGAACCTTCCCTGAATCATCCACTTTATAGAACTGCAAAACGCTCAGCTTCACCTTCTTGTGCTTGTGCTTGATCTTCTTCGGCTTTGTGTATGTCTTCTTCTTCCGCTTCTTCGCCCCACCACGGAGCCGGAGAACCAGATGGAGAGTTGATTCCTTCTGGATGTTGTAGTCGGCAAGCGTCCGGCCGTCCTCGAGCTGTTTTCCGGCGAATATGAGGCGTTGTTGGTCCGGCGGGATGCCTTCTTTGTCCTGGATCTTGGCCTTCACATTGTCAATCGTATCGGAGGATTCGACCTCCAAGGTGATCGTCTTACCCGTTAGGGTTTTCACGAAGATCTGCATTTTCGCCGATTTGAAAAGACGGAAATATGATGCTTAGGGTTTGTATATGATTTCATTAAGGGTATAACTGGGCTTTCATGTGGATTATGACCCACGCCGTGTGTCTGTGAGAACTGATAATGGGCTTATAAATTTGAAAAATTACCTCTCTTTTAATTTTAAATAATAACCAGATTGATGATTATAATTTACAAATATCATCTTTCATTTATAATAATGTTATTATTATAGCCTTTTTAAAATAATGATATAATCATTTTTATGTTATTTATACGAACAATGTCATTATTGTCTTCTCTTATTCTTTAACTAGTGTAGAAAACCCGTGTAATACACGGGTTATACAACTGAAAAAATATAATTCAATAATCTTAAATAATAATAAATATTTAATAATTATAAACTTATATTTTTAGATAAGATATAATTGAAATATTTTTATGAGTTTATTAACTTTTACAATATTTATAAATTATTAGTATAAGAAGATTTGTTATGGGTAACTTTGTATAAATGTAATCAACTTTCAGCTTTGTTCCAATTAGGTCACTCATACTTTTTTTTTGTTCCGATTAAGTCGCTCATACTTTTATTTGTTCCGATTAAGTCACTCATACTTTTTTTGTTCCGATTAGGTCACTGTACTTTTAATTTTGTTTCAATTAGGTTACTCATATAAGTGACTTAATCGGAACAAAAAAAAAAGTATGAGTGACTTAATCGGAACAAAAAAAAAGTACGAGTGACTTAATCGGAACAAAAAAAAGTATGGGTGACTTAATCAGAACAAAAAAAAAAATGAGTGATCTAAGTGGAAAAAAGCTGAAAATGATTAATATTTATTAGGAGAGAGTGGCGGGAAATTTGTTTTCATATTTCACAACAACGCGACACATGTCCCCTAATAATACTCCTTTATTAGAGTAGGTAGATTTTACTTTTTAAAAGGACGAATGTTATTTACTATTAATTATGTCAATTGTATTTGCTTTGGATGGTTGGATTTGGATTTAACCTGGCCAACATATTTCTTTAAATTTTCTTTTATCACAAATTTTCTTTTATTAGATATAATTGGTTGAACCCGGTTTGGAACCGGCTAAGAAATTCAAATTTGAAACCGGTTAGGAACTGGTGGGTTCTACTAGGTTGGAACCGGGTTGGGGGTAGACCGGGTTGGAACCGGGTCCGGTTCCGGGTTGAACCCTGGGTTCGGGTTTGAAACCGGTTTCGATGCTCACCTCTATATACAACCAATGCTAAATTTACCCCAAAAGTGTCATAGAAACAACCTAAGAAATTAACGGAAATTGCTTAGGTGTTCTAGATTGTTTACTAAAATTTTTATCGTGTAAGGTTGTTTGTTCATCTAGCTTATTTGCTAGTAAAATAAAGTGTGATAAACAAAAAACATAAATATATATATTCAAAAATCCAAACTAGTTATCTCCAAAAGATAACTGGCAAGGAGTTTACCACTTAAGTAAGTTCCTACGGTCATAAAAAGAAACAGAAAAAAGAAAAAAAAAAGATTACATGTATGGAGAAGTCTATAAATTTACAAGGATCAAATTTTGTTTTCAATATAAACTCACTACCTTTCTACTTGCTAATAATACCTTTTCACTTGAAAATCTTTTCACATTCTTCGTTGCAGGAGAGATGACTTCAATCAATGGGGAATCTTCTGTGTCATGCATTTTAATATCTGTACTTTTTTATACATTTGAGTAATTAAAACATGTTCTTTTCCCTTCAAGTTTGTGCGGTTGTAAGTTTTTGTGCTGATGACCCAAAAAAGCTTCTGATCAACATTTTATAAAAACCAGCCTAAGCTACGTAGCTAGTATATGCACGTGTTATCGCGGAGAGAAGTGACTATGGGAAACAGTAGCAACTGAAACCAACTCATCATGATAACTTTGCATATTTTTTTCTCCAAATTCGTTGATTTCGATGTCACCAACAAACGGGGGTGTGGAGGGTGTTGGTAAGGGCTCATCATCTTTTACCAGCATTTTTAGTGCCATTGATATGGTTGGTCTTAGAGATGGGTCTTCTTGAGTGCACAAAAGTCCTACATGCATCACTTTGATGGCCTCTTTTTTTAAATTGAGGTTATGATAGGTGTGAAACATTAAGTTTGGATCAATTATTTCTTCCACCGTACCTTGTTGGAAATGCCTCCAAGCCTGTTAGTTTCACCAATAAATAATTAGTTAAGTAGGTAGATGTTTTTAGGTTATTACACAAGAGATATATATGTGCTACACAATCACCAAACAGAGACAATGGCAAACTAATTCCCCATTGATTGAATTTAAATAACTTTAAACAAGTCTCAAACAACCGGCCAGAAAGCAAGTTACACACCAAAACAGCAAAACCAAAACTACCCACTACTTTCACTTAGCTTTTAGGTCACTCACTTCGTAAACATTTTGCAACAAGTAAACAACATGATTAATCTAAAAGTAACCCATGCAGATCTAGACCACTTAATCAAAACACCTTGATAGCTTCTGATTCAGTAAGCTGACTGCTTTGGTTTCATGTGGGTGAGCGGGTCCTAATCGAATCAAAGAAAATCAAAAAGTATACTTATAAATTAACCTTTTCGTTTTTTGTTTTCTTTTCTGCCAAAAGAAACCTGTATTTATATAGTTGGATTATAGGATGGCAAAAAAATAAAAAATAAAAGATGAAAATATCCCGACATGAAACCCGAAAGTTTGGTATGGATGACTGAATTTGAGTTTGGGACCAAGTATGGGATTAATTTTAGAAATTTCCACAGGTTTGGGACAAGTATTAGATTAGCTTGCTTCCCCAACTTGTTTTATTGAATATATTAAATAATCTAAAAAATAAAAGATCAAGTAGAATGTTCAAGTTATTAAAAACTTTAATTATTAAAAATTATAGACATGTAGTTTAAATTTTTGATATTTCAAGGTGCTGATTTAGGTGAGTTTCGGGTAACAGGCATCACAATTGGTAACTTTAAACCACATAAGATCCTGATGCCCACGGTTGCACCCATGACTTGATGAGTATTAACTGGCTCCCAATGAGTGACATGGTTGTATAATGGCATATGGGATTAGGATTGACAAAAGACAAAACCCGCCCATTGTCATTCGTAAGCTTGAATGATAATTTTTACATTTACGACCCATAACTGATTATTAACTACCAAATGGCCCCTTTAAAATATTGATTGTACAAGTTTGCCATTCTTAGCAAATAAACAAATAGTTATGGTCCAAAGAAACAAAAAACAAACGACTAGCACTCCCAAGATAAATTATAATAATTAATCAAATGAACTTTAGCACTTACAGTTGTTAATAAGCTATGTGAGTATTCTGAGCTTTTGCTTTTGTTGTTCTGTATTCCAGTAACTACCTCGAGCAACAGCACACCATAGCTGTACACATCTGCCTTTTCGGTTAATTGACCAAGGGCTAAATATTCGGGAGCCATATATCCACTGGTAAAATGAAATGTATCAGATTCTTTATCCTGGCCAAGTGAGACACAGCAATAACATTGTGTATCTATCAAAGTGCTCAGACAAGGGAGCCATATATCCCTTGTCTGAGCACTTTGATAGATACCACACGGGTTGTCACACCACGCAGGTTCTTCTCCTTGTTGTACCACGCAGGTTCTGTTACTCCACAGTCTACACAGGTCTCCCTTGAACCACATTGGTGTTGTAATTCTCACAGGTTCACACACCTTCTTCCTTGACAATCGTTCCACACAGGTTTGATTAGGTGATATGATTTCTGGTTCGTCCTTTTCTTCTTCGGTTTCAACACAGTAGCAGGGACTGCTTCTTCTTCTTCTTCTTGGCTGATTGGCAACACAAAGCAGCATTTTGCTGCTGCTGTTTTTGAGCTCGAGCTGTTGCAATACTTGATCTTTTGGATAAAGTATTCAGTAGTTTTGCTACCAGTTGAAGGCACAAAAGCAAATAAAAAAAACAAATAGAAAATTTGAGAGTTTGATCATAACTAAGATCAACTCTTTTTTATTAATGATAAACCACGACTCATGAATTACAATGACTCTAGACCCCTCTATCTACAGAAAAAACATCACCAAGAACACACGTAAACCTTAATCTACTTATTTGAAAACTATTACAAAATAGAATCAAACACGATCAACTAAACAAATCAAACTACTAAACCCTAAAACTTAAAACTCTACATCTAACCCCCTTAAAGCTAATCATTAAACCTCAAAAGCTAAGATGGTAGAGTTCAACAAGGCACTTCCAAGGTTGCTGGAATAAGTTTAATGGTGTTTGTTAGAATTGATAGATGCATTTTTTTAAGGATAATATCATATATCCCCTTATTAAACATCAAAATTACATATATCCCTAATGTTAAACTAAAATTACAAATATCCTCATGTTTCAAAATTGTCTCTTAATAAATATGTAAATTGCTTTTAGTAAGTTCATTAAGGGTAAAATAGGAAATACATAATTTGTTTTTTAATGAAATGGATAAATATGTAATATATTTGGTTTAGAAAGGGGAAATATGTAATTTAATTTTATGATTAGGTAAATATGTAATAAATGGTTTTATCATGTAATTGACCCTTTTTTTAATCCTTTTTAGGTAAAAGAAACTTTATTCATCTTTTACCTGGTTCATAATGTACACAGGTATGACATGTATATCGTCAACACCTTTCAGTATTGTAATTAAAAAACTTACCTAAAGATGAACTACCATCACTTGACTCATGTAATGCTCGAATAGAAACATCCACAGATCCTTTGGGTTTATTTGAATTCTTCTTTCTCAGTGGAAAACTCACAAATTCATCAACATTTAATGCTTCAGAACTGTTTTTTTTTTGCTTATCAAGAAACTCTTTCAACACAATGCTTGCAGTCCTTTGAAGTCTCTTTTTCAAAAACACAAAATCAATGCTATAAACTTCAACACGGAGGGCCAAATCTTCAAATCTTGAATCAGAGTTAACTGAAGTTGAAAACTTGGTTTTCCATATGGGATTTTCATTCCCAGAAGCATCAACTTTGGTGCAATATTTGTTGCTGGGATCGCACCACCCAACATCAAACCATTGCAGTTTCCGTTGTGATGAAGTTCTTGTGAGTCCTTTGGCAGGAATCAAGCAAATTTCAACCCAAATCTTGAATATATACGAGGCAATTTTGGTAGAAGAATACACACAAATGCAATGAAAAAATACAAGCATTTGAGATACCATATATACTGCTAAAAAATCTGTACAAGGGTATAGAAAATCATATTAATTCCTAACAATAACATAATTAAAATTATAAATTATTATGCTTGATGATACATCAATCAAAACCATTTTTTTTTTTTTTGATTAAATGGATGTTAAGGTTTCCTAAGTGGTGGAACAATCAGCAATTTTCTACCAGCACTTACAACCGCATCATTGCCACTCCTGGTATACATCATTGTTGTAGATTCAAGTATATCATCTCCAAATCCACACGCCTTGAAGAAATTCCTGAGGGTAATTAACACTCCAGTTAACATACATGTCTGGTTTTAATATCTAGTTTGCAGGAAACTTACATTTCTTGATCAGAACATAGAGCTGCTATGTCATATATGCCTTTATTTGTAAGCAATCTGCAATATTTCATAAATTTTTGTATAGATATAACTTGAAGAACATGAGCAATTCTGTAAAAGATTATGCAAGGAGTTGGGATTAACTGGAATTCACAAACCTTATAATCCTTTGAAGAATCATTTTCCCGATTCCTCGACCTTGTAGCGTGGGGATTACCTGCAAAGTGACTGGTACAAGATTACATGAATATAAATTCAGATAACATAATCTGTCAACAATTTTGAACACAGATCAGATAGATGCATAAGGGTTAGTTTTACAACCCATATACAATTTCAAGAAACTTGCTTTTGCATCTTTAAAGATACCAAGTTCATTTGATTTGATTTGATTTGATTTTATCAAAGAAGAAATAAATCATCAAGAACAAATATTTGAATAAAAAACGAATGAACAGGGGAATAATTTGTTTGGAAATCAAGGAGATGAAATCAACATTTTTAGGGTTTTTACCATGACATCATAAATTGAAGCAGTTAATGCTTCATCAGATACAGCTCTACCGAATCCCACCAAATGTCCAGTAACAGGCGTCACTGGAATCATTCTCCGGTACCAATCACCTCCGGCGGTCGATTCCAGCCCGGCGAAGACAGAAACAACCACGGAGCTGTGTGATAGAGCAATTCTAAGTTTGTCGACGGCGACGGGCTCCAATCTTCCGTCCGGCAAGATATTAGGGAAACGGTGGAAGGAATGATTGCAGGTGTTGCAGAGATCACGTAAATGAATCGGATTTACATCTGACAAATTGGTTGATATGAAAATTGGGGGCGTTGGCCGCCGTCGGTGTCGGTGGCGGACTGGTAGGTTGTGGGTGCTGAATATTTTCGCCGGCGAGAGGGTTTGTCCGCCGTGAATTGAACCCACGAACACCATTTTACACTCTCTCCGTCAGTCTAGTAAATTCCGCGAGGTAAATTCACCTTTTTTTGATTCAATCACAACAGTCACAATCCATTCACTTCAAGAACAAGATAAGAAGATGCATATCATGCAAGTAGGGTCTCAATGGGGACCCTACCAGTGGCCCATGACAAAATCTGCTATCAATCTTTAATCCCAAAATTATCGTAGCTCAACTATTATCGAATGTTGGTCGATCAAATTATGAAAAATTGATCAAGATATGTTATCATCCAGAGTGTAATTTCAGTAGGGTTTTAAAGACCACAGATATAAAAAAATTCATGCATTTGCACACCATTTGCTCGATGAAATGCCAAGCCCGGATCATAGAGTACAAAATTCAAGCAATTGCAATGTTCTATTAGAAGGTCAAAATTGTCATTTTACTCATTTCACTTCTGATATTTGAAAAGACGAATCCAAAGACTAGAAAGTTTGTAGAACCTGATGCCTCAGAATATCCTGCTGATAATCATAAAAAAGTTTAAATTCCCAACAGGGCCGGCTCAAGCATCTCCAGGGCCCTAGGCGAAATTCAAATCCGGGGCCCTTCTCTCACACTAAATAGTTGTCGTTAAAAACTCTCCTCCTTTGATGATATAGATTCGTATAAGTAACTAATAAGATAACGTAATCTAACTAATAACCAAACCTGTTTGAACTAAAAATGAATCAAACTTGAAACTAATTCATATGTAATAAATCAAATGATTGAAATTAAATGAAAATAAGAGATGTAGCTAATAACCTGTTCAAACTTCTAACCACAAATTAATCCAACTTCAAACATGTTCAAACTACAAATGAATCAAACTTGAAACTATTTAACCTGTTCTAAATCAAAAAATGAATCAAAGTATCAAACTAATCAAGCTAACAAAGTATCAAACAAAAAAAATAAGACTGAGCCCAAACTATGAATCAAAAATATCAAACCAAAAAATTAATAAGTAACCTGTTCAAACCAAAAAAATGAATGAAAGTATCAAACTACAAAGACCAGAAAATCAAATTAATCAAACTAACAATCAATCAAAAAAAGACTAGAAAATTAATCAAACTATCAAAGTATTAAGAACCAAATACCAAAGTTTAACAGGTGCACACCAAACGACATAAATCAAACCTGAACCCAAATGCCGACCGGTTTTCCGGCTGCTGGCTCCGCTGTGGCAGTGGCTACGGCATACTAGCGGACGAGTAATCGATTCGTGTGACTGAGTGTCTGAGAGAGTAATCGATGGCGACGAGGGGGCGCCGTCTGTGACAGAGGTATAGAAGAAGAAGAAGATGGATCCTAGTCCTACGAGATGGAGGAAGAATCGAAGCGTGATGTCGCCTGCTCCGCTGCTCGCTTTATTGTCTTCTTCGTAACTCAATACTAACAAGTTGAAATATTGTGTGACATGAAAGTATGAAACCCTAAAATTCCAATTTCCTGTCAGGAGCCGAGGGCATGCAGTGTGGGTTTTGCGTTTTCTCCGGCCTCCAAGTAATTGACTTGAGCCCAATATGCAGGATAATCTAAGCCCAGTACGGTACTACCTATTTTTCGGTTAAAACATGTAAATAGCAAGCCCACATATATAAAACTTAATTTTTAAAATAGGGGCCCTATAAAATTGGAGGGCCCTAGGCAATAGCCTAAAATTTAGGCCCATTGGGCCGGACCTGATGTACATTTGTTTGGTGCTATCATTTAAGATTTTCATTGGTTTGGTTTAGAGATGCTCAAATAAACCGGTTCGGGTCGTCAAACCGGTTTCAAAACCGGTTTTTTTTGGTCCACAAACTGGTTCCCCCCAAACCGGTTTCCAACCCGGTCCGAACCGTAGGTTTGGGATAGGTTTGGGTTTTCGACCGTTGGAATAGGTTTGGAACCGAACCTAACCGGTTCCCAAACCGGTTCCCAAACCGGTTTCCAAACCGGTTTAACGGCTAGTTTCGAATGTGACCGTTTTTTTGCATAAAAAGAGCCGTTGGAGCCTCTTTTTGACCGTTTTTTTTGTTTTTTTTGCATTCTAGACCCCATAAGTTTAGTATAAATAGGTAGTGGTTGTTTAGGTTCAATCACACAACTCTCAAACGCAAAAAACGCTCTCAAAACGCAAAAAACGCTCTCCAAACTCTCAAAACGAAAACCCGCTCACAAATGGCTTCATCAAGTGCTAACTCTTCCGTTGGTTGTGGTGCTTCAACAAACCTTGATGTTGTTGAAGTTGTTCCTACGAAGAGGAATCCCGAAATATGGAAAAACTACGATTTGTGTAGGATGTCGAGCGGTTCGAATAAAGCTCGTTGCAAGCTTTGTGGTTCTTTTTTCAAACACGACGCGAATACTACTTTGAAAAACCATCATGAGTTCAAGTATTGCAAAGCTTTGAAGAACGAAGCGGCACGAGGTCAACCGACGATGTCAAACGACGAAAGTATTTTCGCTTATAGTGTCGATGCGGTTCGGGAGCAAATGGCGCAATTTGTGATTCAACAAAGTTTGCCATTTAACCACTTCGACAACCCTCGTCTAACTCGACTCATTCAACAAACTCTTCAACCTCGTTACACACACGTAAGTCGTTCTACCATAAGAAGAGATTGTTTAAAAATGTGGAAAAAAGCTAAAAATGAACTTATTTTGGGTTTTGAAAACTTACAAACCGGCGTTAGTTTAACTTGTGATGTTTGGTCCGCTCCACATGGTTCACCCGACTCGTACATTTGTGTTACCACTCATTGGGTACAACCCGATAAGTGGCAATTAATGAAACGTACGGTTGCGTTTGAGTTATTTGATTATCCTCACACGGGTAAGAATTTATTTTATGTTTTAGATAAAGTTATAAAAACTTTTAAATTGGAAAACAAAATATTTTCAATCTCATTTGATAACGCGTCGAATAATACGCGTGCGGTCCAACAACTAATTTTAAAATACAAACCTATTTGCGAAGGTGTTTTTTTTCATAGTCGATGTGTTGCACACAACATTAATTTGGCGGTTCAAGACGGGATTAAAACTATTGAAGATATAAAAGATAAATTTAAACAAATGCTACACGACATTTTTAGCTCAACCAAACGACATACTCATTATCGTCGTTTTTGTAAAGAATCGAATTCTAGATACCTAGGTCCAAATTGGGACGTAACAACTAGGTGGGATTCGACATGTAACATGTTTGAGAAAGCTATACAACAAAAAGAAAGTTTGATTGTTTACCATAATCTCTTAGCGCAAAAGGGTCGGGTTGAAGCATTTAATCCGTCGGGTTGGGAAACTATTGAACAAATAGCAAAAATGCTTCATGTTTTTAAAACCGCAACAACATTTTTATCCGGTGTTTATTATCCAACAAGTCCTTTGGTGCTTAACCAAATTTATTTAATGAGTTCAAAATTGAATGAAATGTCTTTTAGACAAAAACCTTTAAGTGATATTGTTCCACCAATGAAATCAAAACTTTTAAAATATTTCAAAGAAATGCCACCGGTTATTACTTGTGCCGCTGCTTTAAACCCTTGCGTAAATGTTGCGGGGGTTGAAACATTACTTGAAAAAATTTGTTACGATTTAGATTTACTTGATGTCGATCCTTTATACGCTCAAACATTGCAATCAAGTTTTAACAAACAATTTTCAAATGTGTTTGATGTTTATGTTCAAAAATTTGGAACAACATCAACCATACACCAAACAATGAGAAACGCGGCATCAAGTTCTAGTAATTCCGATCCACAAATCGCTTTTTATAATTTACTAATAAATGAGAATAGTAAAAGGCAAAGAGGCAATACTCCAAGTAGTGAACTTGGAAGATACATTGCCACCGACTTTTTGTCGGGCATGACTCCTCAAGAGTTTATGTCCTTTGATATCTTGGCTTGGTGGAAGGGTAAGGAAGACCAATTCTCGATCCTATCCGCTATGGACCGAGATCTACTAAGCGTCCAACCTTCTACGGTAGCTTCGGAATCGGCTTTTTCTGTTAGTGGCAGGGTCATTTCACTAAGAAGAACAAGACTCACTCCTCCGGCGGTAGAGATGTCGATTTGCTTGAAGGATTACTTGGATGCGGCAGAAAGAGTTCAAGATAGGTCTCCACTTGAAGACATTATGGTTATTGTTCTCTGCAAACTGGAGTAGGCCTTGTAAGGCTTTTATACCACAACTTGTGCAAGCATATAGTGTTGTAAAAATCACGATTAGTCACCGATTAATCGGTGATTAATCGCTAGTCGGCAGTGTCCTGATTAATTTTGACCTAGTCGGACCAAAAATCGCTAGTCGGTCCAAATCGGTCCAAATCGGTCAAAATCGGTCAAAAGCGGACTAATCGGCCGACGCCGATTCAACCGATTCCGGTGACTAGAGGTCCTAATCGGCCAAATTCCGGCGATTTAGAGATCTACGGTGATCCAGAGACCAAGAACAGGTGATTACCATGAGTATTTTACACAAATTGAAGCTTAGAATTACCGATTGTGGCTCCTCCGGTCGTCTGTCGTCGTCGATCATCTTTCTTCCATCACGTGCCGATTCTTGCTCGTCCATGATCCTCCATCTCCTACCGATTGTAGCCCTCCATTCGTTTGTAGTCCCCGATCCTCCATCTCCTAGCTCAGTCGTTGATGTCGCCGGTGCCCTACTTCACCTCCCGATATGATCGCACATGTATATATCTTTTATATATATATAAAACGTACAGGTTGAGTTACTCAGTTACCCTTTCCCCCCTTTTTTTTGCATTATTACCATTTATACCCTCAAACTTTAAAAATTAAATACACTTTCTTTATGTAAGTGTGTGTGTATATATATATATAAATTGTGATGTTATGAAATATTTTGAAGCATTGAAAAATTAATAAGCATAGTGAAAATTATATATAAATTTTTATGTATATATATAATTTTGTAAAATTATATATAAATTTCCAATCCGATTAATCCCGATTAATCCCGATTAGTCGCTAGTCCCTACCTCGCCGCCCGACTACCGATTAGCGATTTTTACAACACTGCAAGCATACAACACGCTAAAAGAAACTGGAAAAGAAATAGAAGTCATTTTTGTATCATTTGACCGTGATGAAAATGAATATGAAGAACACATAAAGGGCATGCCATGGCTTGTGGTTCCGTTCAATTTAATTTTACAGACAGTTATTGGTAATGCGTACAAAGTTAATCAGATTCCATTGTTTATCCCATTGGATGTTGGCACAAAACTGCTTTCAAAAGATGCAGTTGGTCTGATAAATGATTATGGCGCCGATGCTTTTCCTTTCACCAAGAACAGGCAAGAAGAGTTGAAGGCGTTAGATGAAGCGAAACGTGGAGGAGGGAATTTAATCAAATTATTCACTAATGGGATTGAATATTCATTTGTCTATGCTAAATGTGGAAAGGTTTGTGATTCTTGTTTATTTGTGAATCAAGGGTTCTTGGGATCTTGTTTTCAAACCAATTATCTGATTTTTTAACTGTTCTTGTAAACAGATTTTGATTATGACCGACAAAATATGTTAGGGCATTTACATATTTTCCCTTCCTAACATCATTTATTACATAAATACCCAAGTAAACAAGTCAATTACATATTCCCCCTCCCAAAGGGAAATATATAATTGATTTTAAGGGTTGGGTAAACATGTAATAAAGGTTCTCACTAGGGCGTTATATGTAAATAATCCAAATATTAATGGGTCAAATAACTGGTTTAGGGAATGTTTGGGTGTGTTTAAAAAGTGATTTAATTAATCAGTATTTAGTGACAAAACTAGAATTATAAGTCAAAGCCTCAAAGGGTCATCACAAGGTCCTCCTATCTACAAAATTAAACTCAGTGCTATAACACATTTGGTAATGGTTCGTCATTTGATTGTGTCTTTGGTAAAGATTCATCTTTTGGTATTTATTTATCATTTGATAGGTGGTTTGGTACGTGTTCATCATTATCTTTTTTCGTACCAATTAAAACAGAATTAATAAATGTAACTACAAAACTACCTGACCAAATATACCTATTAATTATGATGTACATAACTACCAATTAACCCAAAAAAACCAATCAACCAAAACAAAATTAATAAATGTAACTAGTTAACTTTTTTTTTTTGAACGGCAAATGTAACTAGTTAACTACAGAACTTGAGAACAATATGATCAAATAAACAAATTAACCATAAACCAATTAGCAGTCTAATCATATTACAGATATAACAATTAAGCATAAACCAATAGACAATCTGATCAGATCACAAATATAGGCATATATCAAAACTAAGAAATATAGAGGCAGAACAAATTAAAGATATTAACATTCTGAAGTGTACCTATGAGCCCTTGAGCAGCCTGTAGAGGCGAGCAAAGCTGCAAAGAAGAGGCGGTTAGCCCTAGAGTAGCCCTTGAGAAGAGGCGCAGCCGCGAAGAAGATGGTTCAGAGACGGCCAGCCCTTGGGCAAAGGCGCAGAGCCCTTGTTCAGCACTCGGGAGAACAAGAATCTGACTGTTTGAGATTGAGAGACTGAGACGATGGTCGATTGAGAGACTTAGACGATGGACAATGGTCGATTAAGAACCTGTATTCTCTATTGCAAACGGTGTTGTAGTGCTCGTCATCACTTCGTCTTCATCTGCAATCAATAGTTCTTCGTGAATCGCGACCCTTCGTCTCCATCTGAAGCGTAATTGCTAGTCGCCCTAACTTCACAAATTCATGCCTTCACGTCTGTTGTCTGTTGAAGTCTACAATTGTGAACTGTTGGGCCAATAATTTTTTTTGAAAAATTTGGGGCCCCTTTGGAAGTGTGGCCCAAAGATAGGGCTTATTTATTTATATAGGTGGGCCGGCCCTGATTCCCAATCCAAATAGAGTGAACCAGAAGCAAGCAAGAAAAAGAATTTCCTGGTTTATTGCTTCAAGGTGCCATGGGAGGTGGAGATGCTTGTGAATCTGCTGATTTTTGCACTCTGAACTTCAAGACTATCATGGAACAAGAAGGAGTTCATCATCTTTTATATGGTGAACAAAAGGTGTGAAAGAATTCAATCCAAAATGAATTTTGCTAAATTTGATTTGAAGTATGATTGTTTTCAGTATAAGGGCTAGAAAATCCATGAGAAATTTCAAACTAATTATAATTTTTTGCATAAAATTACATATTTTATGATTTTAAACTGAATTATCAACCACTTTTTAAGTTATTGATAAAATATGCTTATAAACCTAGGATTTATGATGAAATTTGTGTTTTTCCATTGTTCTTTATTCTTTGCTAGGACCATAGATAAACTCTCCTCAAGTTTAAGAAAAAAATTAGATTATCATGAAAAAAAAACAACAAAAAGTATAAATCGCAAACAAAACGTGTACATTAATTAAAAATATTAAAAGAATCAAATTTTACCCAATTCAGAACCGTTGAACAAGATAAACGGGTCCAAGCCTCCAAGGTGGCCCAAAGTTCATTGTTAATGTGTACAACAAGCTAAATAGCTTCGTTTAAAAGATATATTGTAAACTTTTTGTCTATAATCATATCAAAAACACATGATTAATAAAAAATGACTTAAATTTAGAAAAGAAAAAAATAATGGGGTTAATCACCCTTTCTGCCATTTTTCCACACCAAATATGAAAATGATCGTGAAATCTATGTTTTTTGTTTATGAGGCTAGGTACCACTACCATCAGGTAAAGAGAAGACATTATGGTTATTGTTCTCTGCAAACTGGAGTAGGCCTTGTAAGGCTTTTATACCACAACTTGTGCAAGCATACAGTGTTGTAAAAATCGCGATTAGTCACCGATTAATCGGTGAGTAATCGCTAGTCGGCAGTGTCCTGATTAATTTTGACCTAGTCGGACCAAAAATCGCTAGTCGGTCCAAATCGGTCCAAATCGGTCAAAAGCGGACTAATCGGCCGACGCCGATTCAACCGATTCCGGTGACTAGAGGTCCTAATCGGCCAAATTCCGGCGATTTAGAGATCTACGGTGATCCAGAGACCAAGAGCAGGTGATTACCATGAGTATTTTACACAAATTGAAGCTTAGAATTACCGATTGTGGCTCCTCCGGTCGTCTGTCGTCGTCGATCATCTTTCTTCCATCACGTGCCGATTCTTGCTCGTCCATGATCCTCCATCTCCTACCGATTGTAGCCCTCCAGTCGTTTGTAGTCCCCGATCCTCCATCTCCTAGCTCAGTCGTTGATGTCGCCGGTGCCCTACTTCACCTCCCGATATGATCGCACATGTATATATCTTTTATATATATATAAAACGTACAGGTTGAGTTACTCAGTTACCCTTTCCCCCCTTTTTTTTGCATTATTACCATTTATACCCTCAAACTTTAAAAATTAAATACACTTTCTTTATGTAAGTGTGTGTATATATATATATATATAAATTGTGATGTTATGAAATATTTTGAAGCATTGAAAAATTAATAAGCATAGTGAAAATTATATATAAATTTTTATGTATATATATAATTTTGTAAAATTATATATAAATTTCCAATCCGATTAATCCCAATTAATCCTGATTAATCGCTAGTCCCTACCTCGCCGCCCGACTACCGATTAGCGATTTTTACAACACTGCAAGCATACAACACGCTAAAAGAAACTGGAAAAGAAATAGAAGTCATTTTTGTATCATTTGACCGTGATGAAAATGAATATGAAGAACACATAAAGGGCATGCCATGGCTTGTGGTTCCGTTCAATTTAATTTTACAGACAGTTATTGGTAATGCGTACAAAGTTAATCAGATTCCATTGTTTATCCCATTGGATGTTGGCACAAAACTGCTTTCAAAAGATGCAGTTGGTCTGATAAATGATTATGGCGCCGATGCTTTTCCTTTCACCAAGAACAGGCAAGAAGAGTTGAAGGCGTTAGATGAAGCGAAACGTGGAGGAGGGAATTTAATCAAATTATTCACTAATGGGATTGAATATTCATTTGTCTATGCTAAAGGTGGAAAGGTTTGTGATTCTTGTTTATTTGTGAATCAAGGGTTCTTGGGATCTTGTTTTCAAACCAATTATCTAATTTTTTAACTGTTCTTGTAAACAGATTTTGATTATGACCGACAAAATATGTTAGGGCATTTACATATTTTCCCTTCCTAACATCATTTATTACATAAATACCCAAGTAAACAAGTCAATTACATATTCCCCCTCCCAAAGGGAAATATATAATTGATTTTAAGGGTTGGGTAAACATGTAATAAAGGTTCTCACTAGGGCGTTATATGTAAATAATCCAAATATTAATGGGTCAAATAACTGGTTTAGGGAATGTTTGGGTGTGTTTAAAAAGTGATTTAATTAATCAGTATTTAGTGACAAAACTAGAATTATAAGTCAAAGCCTCAAAGGGTCATCACAAGGTCCTCCTATCTACAAAATTAAACTCAGTGCTATAACACATTTGGTAATGGTTCGTCATTTGATTGTGTCTTTGGTAAAGATTCATCTTTTGGTATTTATTTATCATTTGATAGGTGGTTTGGTACGTGTTCATCATTATCTTTTTTCGTACCAATTAAAACAGAATTAATAAATGTAACTACAAAACTACCTGACCAAATATACCTATTAATTATGATGTACATAACTACCAATTAACCCAAAAAAACCAATCAACCAAAACAAAATTAATAAATGTAACTAGTTAACTTTTTTTTTGAACGGCAAATGTAACTAGTTAACTACAGAACTTGAGAACAATATGATCAAATAAACAAATTAACCATAAACCAATTAGCAGTCTAATCATATTACAGATATAACAATTAAGCATAAACCAATAGACAATCTGATCAGATCACAAATATAGGCATATATCAAAATAGAGGCAGAACAAATTAAAGATATTAACATTCTGAAGTGTACCTATGAGCCCTTGAGCAGCCTGTAGAGGCGAGCAAAGCTGCAAAGAAGAGGCGGTTAGCCCTAGAGTAGCCCTTGAGAAGAGGCGCAGCCGCGAAGAAGATGGTTCAGAGACGGCCAGCCCTTGGGCAAAGGCGCAGAGCCCTTGTTCAGCACTCGGGAGAACAAGAATCTGACTGTTTGAGATTGAGAGACTGAGACGATGGTCGATTGAGAGACTTAGACGATGGACAATGGTCGATTAAGAACCTGTATTCTCTATTGCAAACGGTGTTGTAGTGCTCGTCATCACTTCGTCTTCATCTGCAATCAATAGTTCTTCGTGAATCGCGACCCTTCGTCTCCATCTGAAGCATAATTGCTAGTCGCCCTAACTTCACAAATTCATGCCTTCACGTCTGTTGTCTGTTGAAGTCTACAATTGTGAACTGTTGGGCCAATAATTTTTTTTTGAAAAATTTGGGGCCCCTTTGGAAGTGTGGCCCAAAGATAGGGCTTATTTATTTATATAGGTGGGCCGGCCCTGATTCCCAATCCAAATAGAGTGAACCAGAAGCAAGCAAGAAAAAGAATTTCCTGGTTTATTGCTTCAAGGTGCCATGGGAGGTGGAGATGCTTGTGAATCTGCTGATTTTTGCACTCTGAACTTCAAGACTATCATGGAACAAGAAGGAGTTCATCATCTTTTATATGGTGAACAAAAGGTGTGAAAGAATTCAATCCAAAATGAATTTTGCTAAATTTGATTTGAAGTATGATTGTTTTCAGTATAAGGGCTAGAAAATCCATGAGAAATTTCAAACTAATTATAATTTTTTGCATAAAATTACATATTTTATGATTTTAAACTGAATTATCAACCACTTTTTAAGTTATTGATAAAATATGCTTATAAACCTAGGATTTATGATGAAATTTGTGTTTTTCCATTGTTCTTTATTCTTTGCTAGGACCATAGATAAACTCTCCTCAAGTTTAAGAAAAAAATTAGATTATCATGAAAAAAAAACAACAAAAAGTATAAATCGCAAACAAAACGTGTACATTAATTAAAAATATTAAAAGAATCAAATTTTACCCAATTCAGAACCGTTGAACAAGATAAACGGGTCCAAGCCTCCAAGGTGGCCCAAAGTTCATTGTTAATGTGTACAACAAGCTAAATAGCTTCGTTTAAAAGATATATTGTAAACTTTTTGTCTATAATCATATCAAAAACACATGATTAATAAAAAATGACTTAAATTTAAAAAAGAAAAAAATAATGAGGTTAATCACCCTTTCTGCCATTTTTCCACACCAAATATGAAAATGATCGTGAAATCTATGTTTTTTGTTTATGAGGCTAGGTACCACTACCATCAGGTAAAGAGAAGACATTATGGTTATTGTTCTCTGCAAACTGGAGTAGGCCTTGTAAGGCTTTTATACCACAACTTGTGCAAGCATACAACACGCTAAAAGAAACTGGAAAAGAAATAGAAGTCATTTTTGTATCATTTGACCGTGATGAAAATGAATATGAAGAACACATAAAGGGCATGCCATGGCTTGTGGTTCCGTTCAATTTAATTTTACAGACAGTTATTGGTAATGCGTACAAAGTTAATCAGATTCCATTGTTTATCCCATTGGATGTTGGCACAAAACTGCTTTCAAAAGATGCAGTTGGTCTGATAAATGATTATGGCGCCGATGCTTTTCCTTTCACCAAGAACAGGCAAGAAGAGTTGAAGGCGTTAGATGAAGCGAAACGTGGAGGAGGGAATTTAATCAAATTATTCACTAATGGGATTGAATATTCATTTGTCTATGCTAAAGGTGGAAAGGTTTGTGATTCTTGTTTATTTGTGAATCAAGGGTTCTTGGGATCTTGTTTTCAAACCAATTATCTAATTTTTTAACTGTTCTTGTAAACAGATTTTGATTATGACCGACAAAATATGTTAGGGCATTTACATATTTTCCCTTCCTAACATCATTTATTACATAAATACCCAAGTAAACAAGTCAATTACATATTCCCCCTCCCAAAGGGAAATATATAATTGATTTTAAGGGTTGGGTAAACATGTAATAAAGGTTCTCACTAGGGCGTTATATGTAAATAATCCAAATATTAATGGGTCAAATAACTGGTTTAGGGAATGTTTGGGTGTGTTTAAAAAGTGATTTAATTAATCAGTATTTAGTGACAAAACTAGAATTATAAGTCAAAGCCTCAAAGGGTCATCACAAGGTCCTCCTATCTACAAAATTAAACTCAGTGCTATAACACATTTGGTAATGGTTCGTCATTTGATTGTGTCTTTGGTAAAGATTCATCTTTTGGTATTTATTTATAATTTGATAGGTGGTTTGGTACGTGTTCATCATTATCTTTTTTCGTACCAATTAAAACAGAATTAATAAATGTAACTACAAAACTACCTGACCAAATATACCTATTAATTATGATGTACATAACTACCAATTAACCCAAAAAAACCAATCAACCAAAACAAAATTAATAAATGTAACTAGTTAACTTTTTTTTTTGAACGGCAAATGTAACTAGTTAACTACAGAACTTGAGAACAATATGATCAAATAAACAAATTAACCATAAACCAATTAGCAGTCTAATCATATTACAGATATAACAATTAAGCATAAACCAATAGACAATCTGATCAGATCACAAATATAGGCATATATCAAAACTAAGAAATATAGAGGCAGAACAAATTAAAGATATTAACATTCTGAAGTGTACCTATGAGCCCTTGAGCAGCCTGTAGAGGCGAGCAAAGCTGCAAAGAAGAGGCGGTTAGCCCTAGAGTAGCCCTTGAGAAGAGGCGCAGCCGCGAAGAAGATGGTTCAGAGACGGCCAGCCCTTGGGCAAAGGCGCAGAGCCCTTGTTCAGCACTCGGGAGAACAAGAATCTGACTGTTTGAGATTGAGAGACTGAGACGATGGTCGATTGAGAGACTTAGACGATGGACAATGGTCGATTAAGAACCTGTATTCTCTATTGCAAACGGTGTTGTAGTGCTCGTCATCACTTCGTCTTCATCTGCAATCAATAGTTCTTCGTGAATCGCGACCCTTCGTCTCCATCTGAAGCGTAATTGCTAGTCGCCCTAACTTCACAAATTCATGCCTTCACGTCTGTTGTCTGTTGAAGTCTACAATTGTGAACTGTTGGGCCAATAATTTTTTTTTGAAAAATTTGGGGCCCCTTTGGAAGTGTGGCCCAAAGATAGGGCTTATTTATTTATATAGGTGGGCCGGCCCTGCAAAACGCCGATAAGTTCGCACCAGCTGAAAAAGAAACCTACTATGCGGCTGCCGTCGTCTGCTCCGTCACCATCATCGCCGCCCGTAAGTCTCCGTCATTCATTCACATCACGCTGGAGGTTAAACGATGCCACGAACTACCACAGTAGAATCTCCTGGTTGTCCTCCACTTCGCGCCATAACTTTCGATGTTCTCGGCCTCATTAAAGGTTGGTTTGATTCAATGATAAAAGCTTATTTATGTTCGAATTGAAATGATATGTTTTTACCATGGTGTACTGTAGTTACTGAAGCTCGGAGTAAACAAGGAGGAATTCCTAAGGTGGTAGAGAGATGGGGGGAACCGGATGCCTCTCGATTTGTGCTTGCGGCTTCTATTATTGACCGAAAAATTGATCCTGTATGTTGAGGATTCCTTCATATGTAATTCATTTCATAATTGTTGAGATTTGTGCGTTTTTGCACTAGTTTGCAGTATGATTCTGCATATGTTGGAAGTGGTTAATAAACGATTTAGTGCTTTGGTTCACAAGGTAGTAATTGTTCCTGGTGACTTTTGAAACGGAAACTGCTTTTATTTTTTTAGAGATTGTTGATAGAAGTAGGTTCTTTTTTTAAATTTTTCTCTTTTCTTTTGGTTTGAAATGTATGCAGTTAATGAAGCTCAGCAGTACCTTTGATTGAAACAGCAGATGTGTGTGTGTGTGTATATATATATAGAGGCTTATTTAGATGTCTGCTTGGTCTGAGCAAATTAATTACTAAGGCTAGGTAGTCTACGGCTCAAGGCACTTAAAAGGCGAGGCCTTTTTAAGCAAGGCGCACAGGATAAACATGCTGTTTTTAGGGGTTTTAGACATGTTTTGGCTAGTTCTGTTGGCCAAGAACTGATAAACAATTGCAAAAAACACACCTTCATGGAAACTACCACTACTCTTTCAATACTATTAAGAACAAAACCACACCAGTTACATTAACCCCTAACCTCTGTTTATACTAAACTTAACCTTGGAAAACAAGGTAACCTATTTGACTCATAGTTGTTAAAGGCGCAAGGCGAATAAGCCCCGCTCTGAGCCTAAGCGCAAGGTGCAAAAACAAGCGAGAAAAGAGAGGGCTTTTTTAAACTAGGCACATAGTATCACGTTACCATTTTTAGAAGTTTTGCATGTTTTAGGCTTAAAAATTTTAAAAAAATATATAAAGTCTAACTATAAAACAACTAATAATTTAGTTACATAGGGTTTCTAAATTATAAAAACCTTTTTATGGTTGGATTTTTTTGAACTTTACCAGATTTTCCAAAATTTTACCGGAATCTTACCGGAGTGCGCCTAGGCTGCCATGAGGCGCCTTTCATGCACCTGGTTTTTTTTTTTTTTTTTTTTTTTTTTGCGCCTGGGCGAGCGCATGAGGGCTTTTGACAACTATGATTTGACTCTAACTCTACTTCCTAATCATACTAGAATGACAGTCTCAAAATAAAAACAGTTTAATAAACGAACCCATCCCTAGTCAATTTTAAAACCAAGTAACCAACCAAAATGAACATTAATTAATAAACCAAACTAGATCAAGATTAACACCTTTAGGGTTTGAGGTGATGTTTCAGGCATGTTTTTCCTTAATTTGGCTGTAACCCTTGTCTGAGCACTTTGATAGATACACAATGTTATTGCTGTGTCTCACTTGGTTTGGTTGACTAGGAGAGTGCCTTTTTTACCTTTGACTACAAACTTGGGGCTTGTTTTCGATTTTGCCTTTGCCTTCATGTAGACGCCTAGTTCTAATACGTAGGAACTAGGAAGGTAGCAAGATGTTTAATGTATGACATTACAGCTTGCGTATTAGGAGGAATCTTGTAGGTGGGCTGCCTAAATAGCCAAGCCTGCAAGCCACTACATATCTTATTGTTCTTCATATCAAAACTGCTTTTTAGAACTTTTAGTCACACTTTAAAGTTTGGTTTTGCTTTTTGTTTGCAGCTGTTAGCTGTTGCAAGGAAAAGTGGTGTGGTAAGCTAAGTTCATACTATTATCATAAATCATGGTCATCAAGTAATACTTGCTTGTTTAAGTATTTACATTGTCTATTGTGGTATTGCCCCACTATAGTTTTCTGTACAACACAGATTGAGTTGCTTAGCCCTGTCAGTGGTGATCTTCGAGTTTCATTACCTACTGTCTCCCAAACAGATGTTCAGTTGCAAGAAGATAACATAGTTGGGTTGCATTTATTCAAAAAACAGCCATCTAGGTTTCTGTTTGGATTATACTGTTTTTTTTACTAAAAGAGTTGCTGCATTTGTTCTTTTGGAGAATAGTTTGTATTTCCAACTGCTCTAATGTGACACTACAAAAAGTTATAAGTTTCATTTCTTTTCGAAAGAATAATTTTGTAAAACAAACTTTCGACCTCTAGATATAACCAAATAAAACTATACATCTATTAGTATGCAAAGTTGGGCACCTGTCCAATTATTGTGACATAACAATGGGGAGTACTTGATCATATATTTATATTTTATTCTATATTTTAGTTAACGGTTCATGGAATGTAAATGCACCTACATTCAATTGTGCTTGTGTTCTTAACTGGACCATTTAACGAATTTAAAAAAAAACAAGGGAGAAATTGAAGCATTCTGTGTTTGCTGTCAGACACTGAATATAATATTATAATAGTGTGAAGCTTAATCTTCAAGCTCAGTCACGTGTTTTTCTTAAGTTCCAGCATTTTTTTTTTGATAAGGTGTCTATGCATTTTCAATTTCATATAATAAGGTGTCCATGCATTTTCAATTTATCGCTTGTGGTTAAAATATCAAGTTTGTTAGCTAAATTAGTTTTTTCGTTTATAATATAAGCTGTGTTTAAAAGCAGGTCGTGCACCTTGTTTACATGCACTACAAAAGGGCTTGCAACCATGAGATCTATTATAATTCCAAAATCACTTGGGGATTCCACTTTTGATGATTCTCCAACAACATGGAACGTGTGTGCTGCTGGTAATATCTTGTGTTGTAAAGTAGATGAAAATGAGAAGTATGCCTTATTTGGAGGGTGAGTTTTTATTTATTTATTGATAATTTTGCTTTAAAATTCATGATTAAGACCATATAGTGGCTTTCAAATACCATGGTTGGAGAAGTCGGTAGGCGAGGTAGGGACAAGGGATTACTCGGGATTAATCAGAATGGAATTTTTATGTAGAATTTTTAAAATTTTATATATATAAATACAAATACACACGTCAATTTAAATATAATACTTCAAAATTCAAATATTTTTCTAATAAACTTAAAGATAATAAACAAAGTACTTAAAAATTCAAACATTAACGTAAGCATCCTTAGGAGTCGACTGAGACCGACGTGCGCAGCTGCTTTTTGACCTATCGATTGTGATTTTGGGAGTCGACTGAGACCGGGAAGAAGAAAAAACACAATTTCTTTGGGCTTGGACCAAAATTTTTGGCTTTAACATAAAATTATTGGCCTGTTGACTGATTTTTTGCCATGTTGCAGATTTTTTGCCCTTGAACCGGTTAATCCGACTAGTCCCGACTAGGTCCGATTTTGACCGACTTTGACAGCCTAGCGATTTTTCGACCGACTAGCCTAAATTTAATCGGCCGATTAATCCCGATTTTTACAACACTGTCAAATACTAAAATATGACAAGCTTGTTGCTCCTCAGGAAGGGAGTAGAGGTTAATATCTGGGATCTTGCAACACATACGAAAATCTGGACAGCAAAATCTGTATATTTTTTACTTATCTATATACATTTTATGTGTTTTTGAAGACAAATGCTTCCTGAATTTATCTAACTTTGTTTACCATATGATTTTTTTTGGTAATTGCATTGCAGCCTCCAAAAAACAGCCTTGGTATATTTACACCTACTTGGTTTACTTCAGCAGCATTTTTAAGCAAAGATGATCACCGCAAGTTTGTGACAGGCACCAACAGTCACCAGGTCACTTGATAAAAACCATATGATGTTCATTTTTTCATTTACATGTTGTAGATGTGGCAATCTCTATTCAGTTAATTTATTTCTTCACGAGTCAAACAGGCAAAAGAGAAATTTTAGCTTGAAAGGAAACAGTGGAAGTGGGCTAAACGTCTCCCAAGTGTTTTTTTTGGATTCATAGAACATCCTAAACCATTTTTAATCTACAATTCTACATATAGAAATAATGTAGTTATTTGGACCAAAAATATTACAACCAGTAAATATCCTTTTGTTTTTGTTAGCCAATCTTGAGTAATGCTATATAGTCAAGGGACTATAATTGTAATTAGTATTTTATGTTTTGTTTTTCTGATTATTATTTGATTATGTATTATGATTATCTTAAAGGGAATAAGATAATCTTAAATAGATAAATATATATCCGAAGGAATGTGATATATATCCCTAATTAGAAAGAATAGAATTAGGGATGTTCTTTTATAAATAGGATTGATTCTGATGGATGTAAATCAATTCTGTGAGATAATAAAATTGGAGAAGGAATTCCGAATAAAGTTTCTTGTGTTCTTGTTGATTCTTTCGAATAATTTGGTACCAATTACATCAATTGGTATCAGAGCGTGGATACGAAGGGACCTGCGAAGGAAAAACGATCCGACGGGCTGGATCAATTACCAGAATCAAGAGTCGAAGAAGAGACATCAATGGCGAACACCGGGGATGCTGCGAAGCAACTGGCGAATGTGAAGGAAGGAGGAAGTCTTCCGTTTCAATGCCCAGTCCTAACTTCGACCAATTATCCTATTTGGTCAATTAGGATCAGGGCAATATTTAAAGCTCATGGGATCTGGGAGGCGATCGACCCAGGAACGAACGTAGACCCAAAGAAGGATTATTCAGTTGTGGCTTACTTGTACCAGGCGCTTCCAGAAGACTTAGTATTGCAGATCGCCCACGCGAGCGTGCTAAGGATATATGGGACGCCATCAAAACAAGGCACCTGGGAGTTGAAAGAGTAATGGAAGCAAGGCTGCAGACCCTCAAGGCTGAATTCGAAGTAGCAAGGATGAAAGATAACGAGAAAATAGACGACTTCGCTGCAAAGTTGGCTGGGATCTCATCAAAATCAGCCTCGCTGGGAGCTGTTATTGAGGAAACCACTCTGATGAGAAAGTTGTTGACTGCTATCCCAGAAAGATCCTTAATATAGCAGCAACAATTGAACAATTGGTGGACCTCAAAACAGTCAAATTTCAAGAAGTGGTTGGAAGATTGAAAGCCTATGAAGAGAGAATAGGAGGTCGAGGTTCCAACTCCAGCCAGGACCAACTGTTTCTGACCCACGATGAGTATGACCAAAAAGGGAGATCTGACAAAAGCTATGGTCGAGGCCGAGGGAGTGGCCAAGATACTCGAGGTAGGGGAAGAGGTCGTGGAAGATCCGGAGGTCGGGGTAGAGGAGGCAGAGGACAAGGATCACATGAAGGAGGCCATGCAATTGACAGAACAAAGAAGGATAGATCAAAACTCCAGTGTTTTAGGTGTGATGCCTATGGACACTTCTCTGCGGATTGCCCGACCAGGAAGAACGAAGATCAAGCTAACCTGTCTCAGGCCAATGCTGATGGCCCTACCCTCCTAATGGCAGAAGCGAACCCAAAGGAGCATATCCATCCGTGTGAAAAGACCGTATTCCCAGCCAAATATGAATGCCAAGATGATGGAAACCAGGTATGGTACCTAGACACAGGGGCCACAAACCATATGACCGGAAACAAATCCCTGTTCTCAACGCTTGACACTAAAGTGGAGGGAACAGTAAGATTTGGAGATGATTCATGTGTGAAAATTGAAGGAAGGGGATCTATCCTGCTGGAATGCAAGACTGGGGACCAACGGCTTCTTACAAACATCCTCTATATCCCATTCCTAAAGGGAAACATCTTTAGCTTGGGCCAAGCCGATGAAGGGGGATGTGAAGCCCAAATCAAGGAAGGGGTCTTGACTCTGATTGATGCTGATGGTTCACTACTGATGAGGGTGAAGAGATCGCCAAACCGGCTGTACAAGGTTGAGCTCAAGATTGGAAAGCCTGCCTGCCTACTCACAAAACTTACTGATCCTACTTGGTTGTGGCATGCCCGCCTTGGACATGTCAGCTTTGACACCATAAGAAAGCTAGGAACAGGAAAACTGGTGGAAGGAGTCCCACAAATAAAGCACCCCACACAAGTGTGTGAGGCCTGCTTGGCAGGAAAGCACAAGCGACAAGCTTTTCCTGATCAAACCAACTACAGGGCAGGGGCTGCACTTGAACAAGTCTACGCGTCAATGTGGGCCAATCACACCAGCCACGGAAGCAGGAAACAGGTACTTTCTCTTGATTGTTGATGACCACAGCAGGTACATGTAGGTGTCTATGCTCAGGACGAAAGACGAGGCACTGGATCAATTCAGAAAGTTCAAAGCTTTGTCACAAAATCAGTATGGAAAAGGGATAAAAGTGCTAAGAACGGATAAAGGGGGAGAATTCAATTCAAACGAGTTCAAACAATTTTGTGAAGATGAAGGGATCTCAAGCAACTAATGGCTCCCTACACACCCCAGCAAAATGGAGTGGTAGAAAGGAGGAATCAAATCGTGCTAAACACTACAAGAAGCATGCTTAGTGCAATGGGCATGCCACCGAACCTGTGGGCAGAAGCTGTAAGGCATGCAGTTTATCTTCTAAACAGGCTACCAACAAAAGTAGGGGTGTTCATCGGGTCGGATTACGAGTTATTCGGATCGGGTTATTCGGATTTGAAAATTTTTCACGTTGACCCGAAATCCGACCCGACCTGAAATAGGGTAAATGTCATCCGATCCGAAAAACCCGAAAAAGTATTCGGTTCGGGTTTCGGATTAACCCGAAAAACCCGAAAAATCCGAAAAACCCGAATTCCGGCCAACCTATCCAGCACTCAGATTGATAAAAAAAATCCAAAAAGACCAAAACACCAAAAAAATATTAACGCAAATCAGCTTCCATGTTACAATGGATATGTTAATTTAGTGAATTCCACAATTTATCACCATAAGAACACAACAAGTATAATATAAAATTTTAAATCTATTGAACTTGCTTCAAGATCCAACATCTATAAAGCCTGAATAAGATATAAAGCAAATTAACCCAAAAAATGAAAACATCAAAATTGAATTCCAACAGCCCGTAGTAGCTCACAGCAGCCCTGCAACAGCTTCCAGCAGTCTCGCAGCAGCCCCGCAACAGCCTCGCAGCAGCCGCAGATCGTGTAGGATTTTGAAATGTGATCGTCAATGCAATTAGGTTTAGGGATGAGTTGCAGCCATAGAGGTCGACGAGGATGAGGACTGCGGAGAATGAGATCGTGAATGCAGTTAGGTTTAGGGATAGATTGGGAAATGTGAATTTTGAAATTAGAAGTTGACGTGAATACGTGGTCAGGAAAATAAGTGGGCTGGCTTGGTGATTAAGTGGGCTGGAAGTAGGGGTGTCTACAATGTTCATTAAATTAAACGGTTTATTCGGATACCCGAAAAACCCGAAAAACCCGAATTTGCAAAATCCTTATATCCGAATCCGATCCATTTATCCGAAAATCTATTTCGGGTTCGGATATATCCGACCCGAAAAACCCGAAATACGATTCGAATCGAGTTTTTCGGATTTCGGATACGATTCGGGTTTCGATTTTTTTCGGGTTTCGGATTTTTTGAACACCCCTAAACAAAAGCACTCAAAGGAATGACTCCCTACGAGGCTTTGAAAGGAAAGAGGCCAAAACTTGACCATCTGCGGGTGTTTGGTTGTGTCGGACATGTGAAGACACCCGTAGGATAAACTAAGAAACTTGACAGTCGCAGCACTCCTATGGTTCATCTGGGAACTGAACAGGGAACAAAGGCCTATAGAATGTACGATGTGCATAAAGGAAGAGTAGTGGTGAGCAGGGATGTGACATTTGATGAAGCACGCAAATGGGAATGGCATCTTCATCAAAGCATCGACCCAAACCCGGAGAAAGAGTTCACCATACTACATCATGAAGGAAGTCAGGAACCAATCAGCCCTGAAGGATCAGACTCTCCGAACAACACACCACCTGGAAGTCCGCAAAGAATGACAGATGGTGAAGAATCCCAAAGCTCACTGTTTAGCAGCCCTAGATCAAGAGTACAAGGACGAGGTCCAATTCTTTCAGGTTCACCAAACATTCATAACTCCTCTGACCCACGAGAATCCGGAGATAGAACCTATGATCATTCTCCAATCCAGGGCTGGAAACACTTAGATGAAGTGTATGATCTCCTTCTCACAAAAGGAGAACCCACTAACTTCAGAGAAGCAACAAGCAAAGGAGTATGGGAACAAGCAATGAAAGAAGAAATAGCTTCCATAGAAAGGAACACATGGAAGCTAGCTGAACTACCTGCTGGTTACAGACCCATAGGTCTGAAGTGGGTATATAAAATAAAGAAGGATGCTAAAGGTCTGATCACAAGATACAAAGCGAGGCTTGTGGCCAAAGGTTACATCCAGAAACATGGGGTGGACTACGATGAAGTATTCGCTCCCGTAGCAAGACTTGAGACAGTGAGATTAGTGCTTGCTATTTCAGCACAAAAGGGCTGGTTTGTTCATCATCTTGATGTCAAAACAGCATTCCTCCATGGAGACCTGAATGAGGAAGTCTTCGTTGAACAACCCCAAGGATTTGAGAAGAAAGGATGTGAAGGAAAGGTGTATAAGCTGAATAAGGCTCTGTACGGGCTAAAACAGGCCCCACGAGCCTGGAACATAAAGCTGGATGGAGTGCTGAAGGAGAATGGTTTTAAAAGGTGCAAGCTAGAACAAGCAGTCTACACAAAGAAAACAAAGGAAAACCTCACTATAATTGTCATCTATGTAGATGACTTGCTGGTTACCGGGAGTAGCATAGAAGAAATTACTCAATTTAAAACTCAAATGAAACTAAGATTTGAAATGAGTGATCTCAGTTTATTGTCTTACTACCTGGGCCTAGAGGTAAAGCAAGCAGAGACAGGAATAAAGATTGCTCAATCCAGCTATGTAAGGAAAGTGTTAAAGATGGCAGGCTTGGATGACTGCAATCCTGCCAAATTCCCAATGGAACCGGGGCTTAAACTTGTTAAGGAAGATGGAAACAAGGGGGCAAATGCTACTGAATACAGAAAGGTAATTGGGTGTCTTAGGTACCTTACCCACACACGTCCAGACCTAATGTACTCAGTTGGGTATGCTAGTCGGTACATGCAGTCACCAACTGTAACTCATCAGCAGGCAGTCAAGCATATTCTCCGATATGTGAAAGGAACTATTGACCTGGGAATCCACTATCAAAGAAGAGGTAATAACTCACTTTTGGGTTATAGTGATAGTAGTTATTCAACAGATCAAGAGGATGGAAAAAGTACTACAGGGGTAGTATTTTATTTCAACAATAAACCAATTACTTGGCTTTCACAAAAGCAGCCTACGGTTGCTTTATCCTCATGTGAAGCTGAGTTCATGGCAGCAACATCAGCTGCCTGTCAAGCCATTTGGTTAAGAGGACTACTTGCTGAAGTTACTGGAAGAGAAGAAGAACAAGTGGTAATAAAGGTGGATAACAAATCATCAATTGCCCTAATGAAGAATCCAGTATTTCACGGCAGGAGTAAGCACATTAACACACGGTTTCACTACATTCGTGAATGTGTGGAGAATGAGCTAATCAAAGTAGAGCACATCAGTGGAGAAGAGCAGAGGGCTGATATTCTCACGAAAGCTTTGCCAAAGCTGAAGTTTGCAGAAATGCGAGAACTGCTTGGGATGGAAAGGATTGAAGAAGCAGAACCTTAGAAAGCAAAGCTAGGCTCAAGATTGGGGGGGAGATTGTTAGCCAATCTTGAGTAATACTATATAGTCAAGGGACTATAATTGTAATTAGTATTTTATGTTTTGTTTTTCTGATTATTATTTGATTATGTATTATGATTATCTTAAAGGGAATAAGATAATCTTAAATAGATAAATATATATCCGAAGGAATGTGATATATATCCCTAATTAGAAGGAATAGAATTAGGGATGTTCTTTTATAAATAGGATTGATTCTGATGGATGTAAATCAATTCTGTGAGAATAAAATTGGAGAAGGAATTCCGAATAAAGTTTCTTGTGTTCTTGTTGATTCTTTCGAATAATCTGTGGTACCAATTACATCAGTTTTAACTTGTTTTAGCCAACCAACCTGTATAACATGTTTATACCTTAAATTCTGTGTTAGTTTTGGCATACTGCTGTTGGTTTCTTGAGTAACATTTCCAAAATATGATTCAGCTTCATTACCAGTCGTTATCTAAATGAAATAGTTTATATGTAGGTACGTTTGTATGATATGTCTGCCCAAAGACGACCTGTGATGTCATTCGATTTTCGTGAGACGCCTATTAAGGCTGTAACTGAAGACATAGATGGTAATACAATATACATTGGGAATGGATCTGGTGATCTTGCATCTGTTGACATACGCACAGGTATATAGTTATTATAATGTTCCAGTTATGTTGTATACAAAAGCTCTGAGTTTTTTTGCCTTTTTGTTGGTTGAAAATGCTTCAGGGAAACTCTTGGGATGTTTTTTGGGGAAATGCTCTGGAAGCATCAGATCCATTGCTAGGCATCCAGATCTCCCAGTGATAGCTTCTTGTGGTGAGTTGTTTTTTTCCCTCCCAATATTCAAGCACTTAATATTTTGTTGCAATCTTGTTATTTGATAGCAGGAGCATATAATACTAGATTTTATTTAAAGAATCAGTATCATGGTGATTACCTCTCTCAAAATTTACTATCTTGCTTGTCTATTAATATAAATAAAAAATAAAAAATAAAAAATAAAAAAAAAAACTTTTGAGCCGGGGGACTCTAGCGAAGCAGCCTCTCTATTCTACTTTGTAGATAGGGGTAAGGTATGTCTTTATCTTTCCCTCCCCAGACCCCACTCTAAGTGGGATTTTTACTGGGTATGGATGTATGGATGTTGTTGGATGTTGTTGTTACTTGTCTATTAATATAAGCAAATACATGGATCGTATAAAAAATCTTGAGGGCTTCTTTCTAGTCAGCAACTCTTTTTATATATTTTTATATAAATGTTCATACTTATTTTAGATAGGAATTTATTTTTGATGATTATATAACCTTTAAATATTTTTTTGACAAAGCTACCTTGGTTATGTAGGGCTCGACAGCTATTTACGCCTCTGGGATATAAAATCAAGGCAGTTACTCTCCACGGTATGTTGTATGTACAAATTTCATATGGGGCTGTATTACAAATTGAAATATTTATGTATACGTAATTATGTATGTGTGTGTATCAGCAAGTGCAAGATTCATAATTTCATATCATGACATGTTATGTTGTTCTTTGTTCATTCTACATTTGAGTGTGGTTGCACTAAACCATTATTCTGCTTGTGATTTTATTGGGACAATGTTGTTTCTAGTAACTGATTTGATTGTGAATCTAACATAGTGTTAGTATTATTGCAGGTCTTTTTAAAGCAGCATTTAACAAATGTCGTCTTTGATTCTCATTTTGATGATGAAGGTTAGTCTCGGTCTCTAGTTGATTGTCATTCTTACTTGTAAATGGTTCTGATCACATTGGTTTTTTGTCTACAGCGGATGTATGGGCAAAAATCAATTAATAACTAAAAATTAGATTAATAATGAAATAATGTTACTTTTTTAATCATACACGCTAGTTTATCAAATTTTTTTACAAAAAGTGTTCTGTACCCTCTACGGCCTTCTAATTTTATCAATAATTGCCCGACAGAAGTTGCAGGTTCCTTGGCAACCCTGCAAAGTGAAGAGAAAGTTGATAATGAGCCTGTAGAAGGAGACGAGGAATCGCCACCTGTTGATAAACAGAACAAGAAGAAGAGATCAAAATCCCGCTCTTTAGATGAAAACAAGGAAGTGACGCCTAAAAAAGTACAGAAATTAGACGGGGAAGATGGTTGTTCACAATCTGCAAAAGCAAAAAGGGCCAAAAAGTCTCAAAATTTAGAAGATGAAGAACTGATCTCAGCAGAACAGGAAAAGCAGAAAAAATCAAAGGTCAGAAGCAAGAACGGAAAGTCAAAGAAAGCGAAAGGCGAAAGCATTTATGTATAAGTGCAGTAAAGAATGACGAGGGCTAATTTTTGAAGGATCTGATTCAAACATATTCTTGAAGGGTGTTTCTGGTGTTAGTGTGTGATTATAGTGCTCTTTGAATGTCTTATCAACTTTTTTCTTACTTGAGTTTTCATTGTTTTGTAATAACAATTTTTTAACCTATGAGAAGTTTCATTTTTGTGTATCAAAATTCGACCGATCAAGAATATTTTGATTACGTTGGCCCCTTTTGCGCTACTCTAATTTGGTTTTAATTAAGTCGTAATCTCTGGTTGTGTTACGGGTCAAATAAAGATCAGGTCAAAACAAACTTTGGAAAGCAAATTAAACATGTTTTGATGATTATGGGTTGGGTTAGAGTGGATTTTTCCTGTGTATTCGTTTCTATCCCAACTAGTGGTGACACAGGGCAGAGGTGGTGGTGTTCGTGGGTGTTTGACTCATTTGGACCTAGAGGTGCACAAACCCATTAACTGGTTTTGGAATAACCGAGCTGATTAGTCAGTCAATGTTTTGAAAATGGTTTTGACCGTATCTGGTTTTTCAAGCTATAAACCGATCCTGATCTAATACCTAAGCTGGTTGACCGAATTGGGTAACCATCAAATAACCGTTTTTTACTAGGTGTCTCGGTAACCAGTTGATCTTTCGAAACCTTAAACCGATCTCAAACCATCGGCTTTTTTAAAAATCTAAAACTGATACAAAAACCGATTTAAAAACTGGTTTTTAACCAATACATATTGACGGTAGTTTTGTTCTATCTATAGTTAGACCCGTTTAAAGTTAAGAGTTTTATAAAAGTGACTATTTTGTCCTATAATTTAAGTACATCAAAATAAATTACGAACCTAATATAAACCTTTCAAATACTTTGTACTTGTTTTCCGCCTCAATCTTAAAAACAATCGATCATGGAGGAGTTGGAGGATTTACAATGCTTTATTAGCAGCTACGAGTTCAAAGGCATTAATGACAAATGGATTTGGGGAGGTGATGAATTAAAACTGTTCTCAACTAGTTTATACAGGTGCTGGATTGACAGAAACATGGCTGCCCCACTCAGTTTACAAGTCACTTGGTCTAGATGGATTCCGGTCAAGATATCTTGTTTCTTGTGGCGAGCATTACAAAATCGAATCCCAGTTGACCGATTTTTGGTGGCTAGAGGAGTGCCCTTACAATACACAGCTTGCTCCAAATGTCATGTAGAAATGGAGGATGTGGATCATGTTTTCATCATATGCCTTTTTGTAAAAGAAATTTGGATGGAGTTCAACATAACAAGTGAAACAACTTTAAATGACATGTTGGAAAAGATCTCTAAAAGCCAAGCATCCTAGGCAAAAACGAAAGTATGGAGTACAATTATATATGCCACAATATGGTACGTTTGGAAAGCGAGAAATGACCGGGTATTCTCCAAAGTTAGAATTTCATGGTGCAAGTATTTTCATGAATCACCAATAGAGGCACAATTAAGGAGCTCTCATGGACTTTATGGAACACCTCTCCTATTTTGGAATGTAAAAAATTGGCGTAAAAGTGGGTCAAAACAGGGTGTTATATTTCAGTTGTAATGATGGGGTGTTTTGTTATTAGGTGTATTGTTTGGGAATTTTGGTGTTTCGTTTTTGTAGTGTAGTGTTTTGTATGATTAGTTGCTCGCTTGGTAAACTTAATGAAAAAAATTCATTGTTGCTTTTAAAAAAAGTGTACCTTATCATTAGATAATTTTATTCGATGGATACATAGGTTGAATAACAATGTAACCATGTCAACTTAAGCTTGAGCTTAGCTAACTAAGATAACACCTCATTTCAAGACTTATTTCTAATATTCGAGCTCAGCTCATGCTTAACTTGTTTATCATTTATTGATTAATAATACATTTTATCTACGCATATTTCTACTGTATGAGAGGACATTAGTGTTTATCTATATGGTAATATTTTTATAAGTATATAAACGTTGTGATTTTGGTTATTTCAGCTTAATGCATGCAAGCTTAAGGAGCTTAAGGAGAGGATTTTAATATTCATTCTACACGACATACTCAACTAGTTTACAACTAGAGATGGTTAGTTTATACAATTAAACTAACTTTTTTTAAACAAAAACAATTGATTAGATGACATGTGTTTAAAGGAAACTCGTATATCAGTTAGAGAGGAAATCCATTACTAGGAAATCTAAAAACAATTACTTTTAAAGATACTCAGATTTAAAACCTATTATGGAAGAAGTCAAATGAGTATCACTATGTATAAACCTTTTAGTAAAACTAGACTAATGTCCTGCAAATCCAGCATATTGGTTGAGGGTTCATCTTGTGACCGAGATGTCATGGGTTCAAGCACTGCCAAGGGCAATTTAAATGACATCCAGGTGTGGGAAGGAATCTTGAGCTTAATCTCGGGTTCTTAACCAATGGGAGGGCGCGAGGGTTTACCCATTCCAGAGGGTTCCTGCGCATCTGGTGTAGTCGCGTCTTACCTCTGCCCGGTGAGCCCTGTTAAATTAAATTTATTATATTGTTCCTCTTCTTGAGATAGGGGAAATGTTTGTTTTCATCTCACCTTTCCCGGACCCTACTTATTTTTTTATCATCATCATCATCATCATCATCATCATCATCATCATCATCAAGTATATATAATTTTGTGTGCATCATCAATAATATATAACAATTGTGACCTTTTCATCTGGTATATTATCAGTTGGCTTGCCTTTATATGTGGCAAATCTTATCTTTTCTATTATAAGCAAGCAGAGATTTGTGAACTCCTTACAAGCATTCTTTTCGTACAACTGTACTAATATAGTAACTGCTTAGATTTATTACACTTATATTTACAGGACGAACTTCGAGATGCCGTCTTGCTTGTATTTGCTAACAAACAAGATCTTCCAAATGCAATGAATGCTGCTGAAATCACTGATAAGCTTGGCCTCCATTCACTCCGACAACGCCACTGGTATAATTTCTTTAGGATGGAAGTATTAGATGTGTCCATTTAACCCATTTACTTATAACCGGGTTGATTTGTTTTTTTTTTTTTCAATTATCTCAATCAAAAAGATTAAGCTAAAAGGAAACAGATCAAACAGGTAGTCTATTTAATGCATTCACGTCCTCACTCAAAGATCTAGATTGTGATCATAATAATAATGATAATATTGTTTTTTAATTATAGTAAAAACATGTGTTTTTAATTAATAAAAAAATGGACAAAAAAGTGTTTTTTACTTCGTTGTATACAGTTTGTCCATATTATCCTCGTAAGTTTTTAATTAATTTACCATAGGTACATCCAGAGCACCTGTGCAACCTCAGGAGAGGGACTTTACGAGGGTCTTGATTGGCTTTCCAATAACATTGCTAACAAGGTGCGTGCATCATTTTTTTTATCTTGTTTTATCTTTCAATTCTTAATTTGTAATTATTTAGTAACAGGCATGAATGAGATGAAATCAAACCGAATGTGGATTTTGGATGCTGCAACCTTTTGCTGTGTGTTGGTATTTGTTTGTTAAACAGCGTTTCCGGTAGCAAATCTGTCTTTACTGATATAATACTTGGTTACTTTTTTAAAAGCATTGTCTAAAGTTTGCGATAGAGTTAATTTTGATTGTTTTATTACTCATGATATGATGTTTAAGACAATAGTTTTGAGCTTATGCTAAACTCATTTTTAGTGCTTATTAGTTATTAAAAAAGTTAGATAAATTATCAGCACATACCATGATACCAACTACATAAGCTTCTATTTTAAAGCCATAAGCAATATCGAATGAGAAACCACATACATGATTATTTGGAGACTTGGGTTCACAAGGGTAAACTTTAGCTCTAGTTAACTACCTTCCTTGACGAGTCAAGGCCTGGATCCACCGTGATCCGAGTGCTTGAGCCAGTGGGTGACCAGGAACAACAACAACTTGTTGGTTAAATTGTAGCTCTAATTATCTGTAGAGGAATCACATCAACATCAAGGCTAGAGGTGGGCAAAAAAACGGACCCGGAACCGGCAACCCTAACCGGAATCGGTCATATCCGACCGATGGGTACAAACGGGTCCGGTTTCTTAGACAAATTAAAACCGAAACCGGAACCGGGAAAACCGGAACTGGTTCAACCTGTGCCCGGCCAAAACCCGAACCGGAACCGGTCGAAACCTGGAACTGGAACCGGAATCGGGTGTTGACTTTGTTGACCAGAACTGGAACCGATTGGTACCGGAACCAGTTTCAAAAAAAACCCGATTTGCGCATCTCTAAACACTGCTACAGTGCTACTATGTAAGTCTATTTATGTAAGCGCATATTGGCCCAAAAACCACATCTAACATCAAGTTTACCCTTTAGCTCTGATATCAACAATTTTTAAAAGATATTAGCCCTTTAAAGTCTTCAAATTTTAATCTCCACCGTTTAAATTTACAAAAAACCTTCTAGAAACAGCGATTCATGGCGTTTATGCAATCTCTCTTCTATTAAACGACAGTTATCGAAGGTGTGAGCAGTTCAGTGAAGTTATTCTATGTTCGTGTTAAAAAATGAGTCTTAAAATGCAAACTAAAAGTTATGAAGAAAGATAGTAGGGCGTTTGTAACATTGAGAAGCATGGTTGTTTTGAATTCAATGTGCATATAACAAGGTAGTTTTTTCTTTTGTATATTACTTGATAACAAAGGTGTTGTCATAAAATACAATCAAACAAGCATAAATGCATAATGATAATTAAACCGCGTGCGGAGCCAATTTTTTCAAGCAATAGGCCGAGGTATATATAAACGGCGAGACCTTCAACAAAAAGTGGCAAAATTTAACCAGATTTGGATCCAACACCACAAACAAATAAAAAAATAAAAGTGGATATAGTGATCACATTGTGATGAAAGAGACATTGATGGAGTGTGCTAGATGGAATGATCTGTTTCCTCATAATAAAGCATGACAAGTTGTGAGACAATAACAAAGTGGTATCCCGTTCCGAATCTACTAACTTTGAAATGTACCAAAACGTTATCGTCAGCCAACTACACTTCTGCTCAAACTGACAAGTTGTGAGACAATTCTGCTGTTCATGAACCGAACCAAGCGCAGGTTCGCTTGAACTCATTTTGTTTGCTAACCAAGCCGCTCAGTTTAGTTTGAAATTACAAACAAAGCAAAATAATAATGCTCGAACTCGGTTCGGTTAGGCTCGATTTCAGTTTAAAACTTTGTATAAAAAGTCCAGATTGTCGCCTATTAAGAAAACAACAAAGAGTATACACCGAAAACGAATGCTTTGAAAGTTTAATTCGATATGTAGATTTATATTTTATTTTATTATTATATTTAGTCCCTACCCCTGTTAATTCGTAGTATCTCATAACACACAATAAGCGAGCACATTTGATTAGCCTCAACTGAAATTGAGAATCAAAAAGGTACACATCAGCTAGCCTCGGCTTGAAATAATCCAAGTGAGATGAAACTAGCGTACTTCACAGGTTTGGATAACCTCAACCGAGTTTAGCATGTTATTATTATTTTTTATAAACGATGAACATAAACACCTACCAACCGATGGAAGCTAAATTAAACAATTCAGTGGCATGAATGATCTTAAAGTAAGGTAATCAGAATGATCACAAAATTCATATCATATAAAGCAAAATAAAATCAAAAGCAACAAGTTCATCATCTAGAAGAAAACCTTAACCCTTCTGATAGACATAGGTAAGACCACATTTACCGCAGTAATGCCGATCAAAATGATTAGCCATGAAAGTCCCCGCACCACACTCTGCATTAGGGCACTATTTCCTCAACCGCTGAACCTTCCCTGAATCATCCACTTTATAGAACTGCAAAACGCTCAGCTTCACCTTCTTGTGCTTGTGCTTGATCTTCTTCGGCTTTGTGTATGTCTTCTTCTTCCGCTTCTTCGCCCCACCACGGAGCCGGAGAACCAGATGGAGAGTTGATTCCTTCTGGATGTTGTAGTCGGCAAGCGTCCGGCCGTCCTCGAGCTGTTTTCCGGCGAATATGAGGCGTTGTTGGTCCGGCGGGATGCCTTCTTTGTCCTGGATCTTGGCCTTCACATTGTCAATCGTATCGGAGGATTCGACCTCCAAGGTGATCGTCTTACCCGTTAGGGTTTTCACGAAGATCTGCATTTTCGCCGATTTGAAAAGACGGAAATATGATGCTTAGGGTTTGTATATGATTTAATTAGGGTATAACTGGGCTTTCATGTGGATTATGACCCACGCCGTGTGTCTGTGAGAACTGATAATGGGCTTATAAATTTGAAAAATTACCTCTCTTTTAATTTTAAATAATAACCAGATTGATGATTATAATTTATAAATATCATCTTTCATTTATAATAATGTTATTATTATAGCCTTTTTAAAATAATGATATAATCATTTTTATGTTATTTATACGAACAATGTCATTATTGTCTTCTCTTATTCTTTAACTAGTGTAGAAAACCCGTGTAATACACGGGTTATACAACTGAAAAAATATAATTCAATAATCTTAAATAATAATAAATATTTAATAATTATAAACTTATATTTTTAGATAAGATATAATTGAAATATTTTTATGAGTTTATTAACTTTTACAATATTTATAAATTATTAGTATAAGAAGATTTGTTATGGGTAACTTTGTATAAATGTAATCAACTTTCAGCTTTGTTCCAATTAGGTCACTCATACTTTTTTTTTTGTTCCGATTAAGTCGCTCATACTTTTATTTGTTCCGATTAAGTCACTCATACTTTTTTTGTTCATATTAGGTCACTGTACTTTTAATTTTGTTTCAATTAGGTTACTCATATAAGTGACTTAATCGGAACAAAAAAAAAAGTATGAGTGACTTAATCGGAACAAAAAAAAAGTACGAGTGACTTAATCGGAACAAAAAAAAGTATGAGTGACTTAATCGGAACAAAAAAAAATATGAGTGATCTAAGTGGAAAAAAGCTGAAAATGATTAATATTTATTAGGAGAGGGTGGCGGGAAATTTGTTTTCATATTTCACAACAACGCGACACATGTCCCCTAATAATACTCCTTTATTAGAGTAGGTAGATTTTACTTTTTCAAAGGATGAATGTTATTTACTATTAATTAAGTCAATTGTATTTGCTTTGGATGGTTGGATTTGGATTTAACCTGGCCAACATATTTCTTTAAATTTTCTTTTATCACAAATTTTCTTTTATTAGATATAATTGGTTGAACCCGGTTTAGAACCGGCTAAGAAATTCAAATTTGAAACCGGTTAGGAACTGGTGGGTTCTACTAGGTTGGAACCGGGTTGGGGGTAGACCGGGTTGGAACCGGGTCCGGTTTCGGGTTGAACCCTGGGTTCGGGTTTGAAACCGGTTTCGATGCTCACCTCTATATACAACCAATGCTAAATTTACCCCAAAAGTGTCATAGAAACAACCTAAGAAATTAACGGAAATTGCTTAGGTGTTCTAGATTGTTTACTAAAATTTTTATTATCGTGTAAGGTTGTTTGTTCATCTAGCTTATTTGCTAGTAAAATAAAGTGTGATAAACAAAAAACATAAATATATATATTCAAAAATCCAAACTAGTTATCTCCAAAAGATAACTGGCAAGGAGTTTACCACTTAAGTAAGTTTCTACGGTCATAAAAAGAAACAGAAAAAAGAAAAAAAAAGATTACATGTATGGAGAAGTCTATAAATTTACAAGGATCAAATTTTGTTTTCAATATAAACTCACTACCTTTCTACTTGCTAATAATACCTTTTCACTTGAAAATCTTTTCACATTCTTCGTTGCAGGAGAGATGACTTCAATCAATAGGGAATCTTCTGTGTCATGCATTTTAATGTCTACTTTTTTATACATTTGAGTAATTAAAACATGTTCTTTTCCCTTCAAGTTTGTGCGGGTGTAAGTTTTTGTGTTGATGACCCAAAATAGCTTCTGATCAACATTTTATAAAAACCAGCCTAAGCTACGTAGCTAGTATATGCACGTGTTATCGCGGAGAGAAGTGACTATGGGAAACAGTAGCAACTGAAACCAACTCATCATGATAACTTTGCATATTTTTTTCTTCAAATTCGTTGATTTCGATGTCACCAACAAACGGGGGTGTGGAGGGTGTTGGTAAGGGCTCATCATCTTTTACCAGCATTTTTAGTGCCATTGATATGGTTGGTCTTAGAGATGGGTCTTCTTGAGTGCACAAAAGTCCTACATGCATCACTTTGATGGCCTCTTTTTTTAAATTGAGGTTATGATAGGTGTGAAACATTAAGTTTGGATCAATTATTTCTTCCACCGTACCTTGTTGGAAATGCCTCCAAGCCTGTTAGTTTCACCAATAAATAATTAGTTAAGTAGGTAGATGTTTTTAGGTTATTATACAAGAGACAGATATGTGCTACACAATCACCACACAGAGACAATGGCAAACTAATTCCCCATTGATTGAATTTAAATAATTTTAAACAAGTCTCAAAGGACCGGCCAGAAGGCATGTTACACACCAAAACAGCAAAACCAAAACTACCCACTACTTTCACTTAGCTTTTAGGTCACTCACTTCGTAAACATTTTGCAACAAGTAAACAACATGATTAATCTAAAAGTAACCCATGCAGATCTAGACCACTTAATCAAAACACCTTGATAGCTTCTGATTCAGTAAGCTGACTGCTTTGGTTTCATGTGGGTGAGCGGGTCCTAATCGAATCAAAGAAAATCAAAAAGTATACTTATAAATTAACCTTTTCGTTTTTTGTTTTCTTTTCTGCCAAAAGAAACCTGTATTTATATAGTTGGATTATAGGATGGCAAAAAAATAAAAAATAAAAGATGAAAATATCCCGACATGAAACCCGAAAGTTTGGTATGGATGACTGAATTTGAGTTTGGGACCAAGTATGGGATTAATTTTAGAAATTTCCACAGGTTTGGGACAAGTATTAGATTAGCTTGCTTCCCCAACTTGTTTTATTGAATATATTAAATAATCTAAAAAATAAAAGATCAAGTAGAATGTTCAAGTTATTAAAAACTTTAATTATTAAAAATTATAGACATGTAGTTTAAATTTTTGATATTTCAAGGTGCTGATTTAGGTGAGTTTCGGGTAACAGGCATCACAATTGGTAACTTTAAACCACATAAGATCCTAATGCCCACGGTTGCACCCATGACTTGATGAGTATTAACTGGCTCCCAATGAGTGACATGGTTGTATAATGGCATATGGGATTAGGATTGACAAAAGACAAAACCCGCCCATTGTCATTCGTAAGCTTGAATGATAATTTTTACATTTACGACCCATAACTGATTATTAACTACCAAATGGCCTCTTTAAAATATTGATTGTACAAGTTTGCCATTCTTAGCAAATAAACAAATAGTTATGGTCCAAAGAAACAAAAAACAAACGACTAGCACTCCCAAGATAACTTATAATAATTAATCAAATGAACTTTAGCACTTACAGTTGTTAATAAGCTATGTGAGTATTCTGAGCTTTTGCTTTTGTTGTTCTGTATTCCAGTAACTACCTCGAGCAACAGCACACCATAGCTGTACACATCTGCCTTTTCGGTTAATTGACCAAGGGCTAAATATTCGGGAGCCATATATCCACTGGTAAAATGAAATGTATCAGATTCTTTATCCTGGCATCTAGTGGTGCCTGGTTTTTGAGGCGGTAAACTTGTTGAGTTGCGTTAAACAAAGTAACAAACAAAATTTTTTACATTTGAAGACTGAAATGATCAGCCATTCGGCCAGCCTTTCAGGACTTTTTCAGGCTTTGGGACCAGATAACTGATAAGCTATGACTTTTTCAAGCTAAATTGGGCTAGGCCAACAACTGGTGTCAAGTATGGGCCTGTTTTTTTCATGCTTAACTGGCCTTTCAACTGGGTCTTTTTTGTTTTTTTTTTATTTACCTGAATTATATAAATATGACCAAAAAATTAGTTTAAACTTACTGCAATGACTTTCTTTTGTAACAAATTATATAGGCCCTTTCTTTTGAAACAAACTATCTAGGTGCTTTCATGAATATCAGAAGATATTGAATCCATTATCCTGTGATCCTCTCTATAGCAGAGGACAGGATCGTGTTAAAATACAACATCAAAGTTCACGTTGATTGCATGCATGCGTATTAAATTAATGTGGCTGAACGTGGAGCATGATATGTTTTCTTAATGGGTCAGGAAAGCATTAGCATTCTAGCTTGTTTCTAGTTTTTTATTTTATGTTTTTTATTCTCTCCTTGTTACACTCTGCACAAGTGGTGCTAATTTCCTTGTGTTTGATTTACTGTTTTGTTTATTCAGAATGAAATAGATGGAAGAATCATTTTTGGCAATCTGTGTGTGAGTTCCTTCTGTTGTTCATTTTCATTTTCTAGTGATTACCACAAAATAGCTTTGATTGTTATTATACCAATTCAACAAATCACAAGGTAAAAAAAAGCAACCAAAAGGGGTACTTACAGTGTTCCTGCAATTGCAGTGCTGATGTGGCTCATATCTTCTTGAAAAGATCTAGCCAAACCAAAATCAGCTATTTTAGCACGAAGCCTTGAGTCCAACAAGATATTTGGAGCTTTGATATCCCTGTGAATAATTCGAGTCTTCATATTCTCATGGAGGTAGACAAGACCTTCAGTTGTGCCAATGATGATCTCAAATCTCCTTTCCCAATTTAATTCCTTACCTTTTAGGTCATCTGCAATATACAACTATACTATCTTATTTTTATTCACAAAAAAGATATGGTTTAAAGTATAAATCAAGAATTAGACATAGAGGTGGCAAGCGGGTAGCCAACATATCAAAACACGCTGGTTTAATGACCAAAACCATTTTTTGTCCAAAACCTTTACATATTTAATGAATTATGTGTCAAATACAGCTACGAAAATTGTATATATTATGATGTATTTTATTAGACCAGTCAAACATAACCTGAGTCAACATTTCTAAGTAAATGGCCAGATGGACAATGGAGGGAAATTTAAATCTAGTTTTGATTATTTATGTTAAATTGTTGTGTTTACCAAAGATAAAGCGATCGAGGCTCATGTTCGGTAGATACTCGTATACAAGAAAACTCTCAGGCCCTGAACAGCTGCATCCTAACAGCTTGACCAAGTTTTTATGTTCAATACTGTTGATTATGTTAACTTCATTATAAAAATCTACTGCTCTAAATTTGTTGTTAAAAAAAAGCCTCTTGACAGCAATCTCTCTTCCGTCTGGAAGAACACCCTGAAAATTTTTCAATAGAATGTTTATGTTTAACTATTTAGTAACATAACAACTGTTGAGTTTATTTTAAATGTATAATATGTTATACGGTACTACCTTGTAGACAGTCCCAAATCCTCCTTCCCCGAGCTTATTGGAATCATCCCAAGAGCATGTGGCTTTCTCGATAGTGGAGTATTTGAAGTTCAAGCTACTATCCGTAAGAATCTTTGTCAGTTTCTTAGCATCATATGAACCTGAATATTTTCATTGGTGAAATATACAATTTTATCATATTAGTTATGTGCTACTGTGATCCTTGTGCCGTTTAAAAATAAAATGTTATGTGATACTTCAATTCAAGATTTTAATATGGCCTCAGCCAAGCCATTATGTATATAAAATTTAGTCAAGATTGTCTCCACAATATATGTACCTGTTCGCTTCTGTTGTAACCATCTCCGTTTTCGTATATACAAACAGATCAACAATGCAACTACAAGAATCACAACAGAACTAACAACAGCTGTTATAACAGCTATCATCCTCCCTGTAAAACCAAAAAAATAAAAATTATCACCTAACAATCAGTAATATCCATTAACACGTTTAACAATGATATCATGTACATCTGCTTATCAAATTTAGTAAACGAAGTCATTATTACCTCTGTTTTTGGATCTGACAGGCTCAGGATTGAGAAAATTGGTATCAGAATACCTTATAAAACATCCGGTCATCAATGCACGCCCTTCAGACCAAGGCAAGCATTTCAACACAGATGCAGATGCTGCCTCTAAACATGTCCTACAAGAATTTGAAGTCAATGTCCTCCAGCAATTCGCCAACACATATGCTGCTGACTCATTTATTGTCCCAGGCATTGTCACTTGTTCTCTTGCAAAATAAGCTCCTGCTGTTAATGCGTCCCTAACAGCATTCGACACAGCCTGCCTTGCTGAATCTTGAAAGACACTACTTTTTCTTGTGGTATTCCCACAAATTGAAGTGTCAATAGGTCCCAAATATTCCTCATAGAAGCTATAGTTCTGGAATCTCATAAAACAACCATCTTGATAAACAATCCCACTAGTATTAGGAAAGCAACCAGAAATAACATAATGTGCTGAGTCATAGCATAAGATGCAATCAGTTACTGAAAGATCGCCATAACATTGAAAAAGTCCATAAGTAGCATCAGGTGCTGAGCCTGTGTTTGCTGCTGCAAAAAGTGAAGATTGACTTTGAATTTGGTTGCCCATTTTTTCAGTTGTGCGGATAAAGTTGGAGATGAACACTGTTTGATTGTGTTCTGTCTGATTATTACATGATTGTTTGATGATCTGGTTTCTAGGGACCCCCTCTGCTCTGCCTATCACAAGTAGAACTATGAAAAGATTCATAACAACAGATGCTAACTCTGATGGTCTCTTCATTCTCAAATCTCAATGAATTTTTATGTTGTGAGGTTCTTCATTTCCAGCAGATATAATTAGAGGTCTTGCTATGGTGGATTTTTTTCCCCTGCAGTTGTGAATTAAGTAAATTCTTTGAGTATAAGCCAAAAGTAAAATAAAAATTTCGGTGGCAGCATGATTGAAGAATCATAAATGATACAGTGACACGAACATCCTTATTTTCGCACACATTAATTTTAAATTTCGGAAGGAAATTCAAACATCAATTTTACACAGACTTGATTAATTGTTAAACCCAAATACATAAAATCCATCGAATGTTCGTCATCCTAATCCGTCTCTACCATGAAAGAAACGGAACAAAAAACGTAAAAACAGATCTAAATTTCAAATTAACCAAGCGAAACCAAAGTGTGTTTATGAAACTTTGGTCCAATAGTTCAAAAACATGATAAATCAGAATGAACGCAACGGAAAATCGATTCTAGCATGCAGACGAATAGTTAAGCTGCTGGATTAAATTTTGCAATTCGCAGAACATTAGCAGGCTCAAATTGAAAGTAAACGAGAAAAAAACGTGTATATATATCTCAATTAGCAAACGGAATAGGCTTTGATCGTGGTTTCACACAATTCAAACGTATCAGTTCAAAAACATGATAAAATCATAATGAATGCAACGGCAGATCGATTCTAGCACACAATCGAAGAATTCAGGTGCCGGATTGAAATTCTAACCATTTGTTGCAGGCAGCAGATTATTGGTTTCCGGATTGAGGTTGTATGAATTTTGATTTTGGGAAAGAAGGGATTAATTTAAACTCAAAATGTCGGCTGCCGGAATCACTGTATCAAAGTTGAAGTGTCCACTCAACGGCTATGGACGCTGACGCTATTTTGACCTCCACCCGCCCACGTTTTTTTAGGTGGAATTCCATCATCCTAAACACCATCGTTTCAACTCCATGTTTTTTTTTGGGGAGGTTATTTGGACACCCCCTATGGATAAGTTGACACCTCCTAGGCTTATACGGGTCGTATGACCCTTTACGGGTCGTATGTGTGTCAGATTTTGTCAGACTTTGTCAGGCTACTGTCTGGCGGTTAAAAGAACATACGACCCGTATTGCCCTTTACGGTTCGTATAGGGTCAAAATCAGAACCAAAATCAAAACAAAACAATTTTACTCTCTCTCTTCATTTAATACATAATTTCTCTCTCCATTCATTATAGTTTTACTCTCTCTCTTCATTTAATACACAATTTTACTCTCTCTCTCTCTTCACTTTTCTGTACAGTAACTCTGTCATTTTTTCCTTGAGTCTTGTGCTGATTGTCAAGACACTTGTCAATTGTCATCAGACCCGCTAAGAACCCTATTCCCACATAGCTTATTAGCTAGCTATATCAAAGGAAAGATACCCTACTCACTAGTATTACTCCAGTAGTGTATCTTTTTTTTTGAACGAAAAAAAAAAAAAAAAATCACATGTATACGGGTCGTATGGCCCTATACGGGCCGTATGGGGTGTGTCAGACCTGCGTCAGACCTATGATTTGACGTGTCAGCTTTTGTCAGAATATTCTTTTCAATACGACCCGTAAAGCCCAATACGGGCCGTATTGACGGGTGTCCAGTTATCCACCTGGGCGTCTCCCTAACAGGCCCCTTTTTTTTTCAAGACCAATTTTTTTCATCATATGCTTAAACCTTCAACCTAATTTATAATTTTATATTTATATTAGAATAATTTATATTAAAAGTACATCTTTGTTTCAAATGCAATTATTTGATGTGAACTAATATTAAATTAATAATAGTTCAATAATATTAAATTTAAAAACTACATAATTATATAATAATAATTAAATGATACTAATAATTAAATTATATTAATAAATAATTATAAAAATCAAGTTTATTAATAATTAAATAATATAATTTAAATTTAATAATAATTTTTAAAATAATAATAATAATTAAATAATCCTTACAATTAATTAATAATAATAAATAAATATTAAAACTATTTTAATTTAATCATATTTTTTTTGTTACGTTGTGACGAGCACGTTTACGAAAGTTACATATTAATGTTTTACGTAAAAGTGACAACTTTTATGATGTGTTTTTATATCTATATTCTGACACACGAAATCATGTATGCTAACTAATATTTTGAAGTTCAACTCGCGAGAACCCACCGGTTTATATTAAAAGCACATCTTTGTTTCAAATGGAATAACACTTCCTAAGATAATTATTAGTTTTATATGAGTTAAACGCCTTACAATCTACAAGTTGTACAAAATTTAATAATTATAATATGATTTGGTGAATATATAGGGAATTTAACCATGAAAAGTTGCAGTGAATAAAAGACTTTTTAAGACAATTTATATATTACATAAGTAGTGATGACCAATTTCAATAATTACAAATTAAAGGCTTACTATGTCATTATTTGAAATACTTATTAGTGGAAGATTTATCCTTTTATTTAAGGTGATACTCATTTTATGTTATAAATACTAATAAAATTATGATTTTTGAATTGAAAAAAATGGATTCAAATTTACTTCTAATCTATAATGTCACGATTTGTCACTGGTTATTTACTAAGAAATTTTTACATGCGAAATGTATTAAGACAAGTGGTTTTAAATGTATCGTTTTAAGTATGGAAGTGGCGTATCTTTTTAATCAATTATACTATACATCTATTTAAATAAAGCTATATATACAAACACTCACACTTGTCTTGCTTCAAACCGGCCTGTCTTCAAAAACCCGAGTTTCATAACCTTCAAGGAAGCGATATAGTTGTTTGAATAGAGCAGACACAGCCTAAAGGTGTAAAGTTCAATCCTCATTAAAGACGATTTTCCTTGGAGGACACTGAATTCATTGTTTGTGAATTGCGATCGACGGCACTTTAATTGTTTCCTTTGGTTAATTGGTTATTGGGGGATCTGGAGGTACCACGTAAGTGGGCTACCGCGTTAAAAAAAATAAAATAAAAAATAAAATAAAATTCGATGATGCAAATTAACTATTTATTAACTTACAACGCCGTTAACAGCACTGCTTCTTCTGTAATTAAATACATGTTCATTGTGGTCACCGGCAACCATCATACTTACGAGCACCACCATCACGGTAATTCTGTAATTCTTGTTCCCTTGAGTAGAATTGACTGTTGGAAACTGTAGCAGCTGAACTACAAGCACCACCATCACGGTAATTCTGTAATTCTTGTGTAATATCGTTATGTTCCATGGTTTTTTCATCTATAAAAGGGGGATTAGAGGGGACAGGTAACGGTTCATTATCTTTTGCAAACAATTTTAGTGCTGATGACATAGACGGTCTTAAAGATGGTACTTCTTGGGTACAAAGAAGTCCTACGTGTGCCACTTTTATGGCATCCTTTTGGAAATCAAAGTTGGGATGAATATGCATCATTAAATTTGGGTCAAAAATCTCCTCCAATGTACCTTGCTTGAAATGCTTCCATGCCTGTTAAACCACAAATAACTTAATGGGAATACTTTTATTCAAAAGAAGCCTGCATTTGTTTGATTATCCCTTATCCCACATAAATTACAGTTATAGGTGGCATAGTTTTTTTGTTGGGTAGGTTGAGTAACATGTCAAAACAGGTAATTTTCATTTTCTTTGTAAATAAGTAGTGTCTTCAATATGATTGTAGTTTTCAGTAATAATCTAATTGAAATGATTAAGGGTGTTTTATGCAATAAACATACACTATGACCTCCTTGACTTGTTTCATTTTTATCATTCTTTTTACTTTTGCTTTACCAATTCCATTTTTATTTAAAGTTTTTAGCGTCTCACGTTTGGCTTGTTAGAGATAAAATGTAACCTAAATGGATCTCTCTACAAGTAAATTGGTTGAAATTGTTGGTTTGCGACCCATAATTGCATTATTTGACTAGATATGTGATGTTTAAAATACTATTTTAAGAAATAATAACTCAACTGATATTTAGTAATTGGATATGTGACTTTCGGTAGAAACTTTTTAGAAAATGAAAGGAGCAGTTATTGTGTGAGGTGAAGTTTTTAATTTTATACTTACAGTGGACAACAAGCTATCAGTATACTCTGTAGTTTTGCTTTTGTTGTTTTCCATGCCAGTGACCATCTCAAGAATTAGAACACCAAAGCTATAGACATCAACCTTTTCAGTTAACTGACCATGGATAAGATACTCTGGAGCCATATACCCACTGGTTAAATTTAAAAATACAATTAGCAGACTATTCAAGTGCATCTTTTCAATTTCAAAAATAAAGTTCATCTATTGATTTGCATTACAAGGGTCTGACCAAGGTAGTTTTAAGAAGGGGCGCCAGTTGGGGACATGACATAATATGAATGATTTCGCTTTGGCGTAAAATAGGCTTAATGGGGTTGCAGTGGCCAACCCTTGCCAACACACCAGTTTGTTATAAAGTTAGAACTAAAAGAATTAAAAACTAAATATTTAAGTCATAAAAGCTTTTACAATTCATTGATCTGACCAACTGTTTACATATGATTGATTAGCAGCATCTATTTAACAAAAGAAAGTACTTACAATTAGGGGGGTGTTTTTTACCCGAACCCGAAAAATCCTATTACCCGAACCCGAAAACTTAGAATGGTTCGGTCCTTGGGTACCCACGAGGTTTATTCGGGTAAACCCGAACTAGGGTTCTAAGGGGAGGTAACATTTTTTAATTTTCAAAGCATCTATATGTTTTGAGATTGTCGAATAAATGCATGTTTTGGTTAAACACGTTTTACTTATGTTATGGTTAAACATTTGAAATTTTTAAGGAAATGTATGTTTTGGTTAAATACGTTTTAATTTTATTTGTTTGAAAAATAGAATATTAGTTTTTCAAGTATTACCCGAGAACCGTTTAACCCAACCCGATTAAACCCGAGAACCAATTAAACCGAAGTTAAATGGTTCAGTTCTCGGTTCCAATTTCATATTACAAAAACCCGAGCAACCCAACCCGAACAACCCGAAACCCGAGGAACCAACCCGAACGACACCCCTACTTACAATGTTCCGGCAATGACTGTGCTGATGTGGCTTTTATCATCTTGAAAGGTTCTCGCCAACCCAAAATCAGCTATTTTTGGACGAAGTCTAAAGTCTAATAAGATATTAGAAGCTTTAATATCCCTGTGAATAATACGACTGTTGGTATTTTCATGCAGGTAAACAAGGCCTTCCGCAATGCCAATTATAATCTCAAACCTCTTCTCCCACCCTATTTCCCTACCTTTTATTTTGTCTGCAGAAAAGACGTCTAAAATCATTAGCTTAAGTAATCATTGATGGATTGAAACCTGAAAGCTAACTTACCAAAAATGTACAGATCAAGACTCATGTTGGGCAGATATTCATATACAAGAATGCTTTCGGGTCCTAAACAACTGCATCCTAATAGCTTTATCAGGTTTTTGTGTTCGACGCTGCTAATCATGTTAACTTCATTATAAAATTCTGCAGCTCTGAATTTGTTGTTGAAGTAAAGTCTCTTGACTGCAATTTCTCTTCCATCTGGAAGAACCCCCTGAGAGATTTTCACCATTCACATTAGTTATATTTTGGATGTATTGCCCCGTCCTAAATAATTTACTAAAAGAGCACAATATTATAAAATTTTTGGACAAAAACATCTCGGGTCAGTTTAACTCGATTTGTAAAGTACCCAAAATTACCCGTTTTAAGTATTACCCATCCCAGCATGTCCACACACATTGTAGAATAAGCCATAATTAAGGTTAGTACCTTGTAGACTGTCCCATATCCTCCTTGTCCTAGCTTATTTGACTCATCCCAATATTCTGTAGCTTTTTCAATGGTTGAGTATTTGAAGTTCAAGTTTTTCTGTAGAAGAATCTTTGCCATTTTCTCAGCAGCATAAGAACCTGAACTTTTTTTATAGTTTTTTTAGAGATTGAATTTATTTATCAATAAACCTTTGAATTTGAGAAGCTTTTGTGAATTTGAAGATTTTAAGTCATTTGATCACCCTTCTGACTCCATCAATTTGATTGCTAATTAAAATTGTTTTTTTTTTCTTTCTTTTTTTAATAAAGTTGCTTGAAGTAAGCAACAAATTCAAATCACTTATTCGAAACGGAAGGTTTTAATATGCATTCTTAATCACGTTCAAAACAATCTAGTGTTTTATTTGATAAACAATTTAATTTTAATTAGCAAACTCCAAACACCCTCTCTCTATATAAAACATGATCAATATATATATGGTTATACCTTTTCTCTTTTGTTGTACATATCTGTGTTTCCTTACGTATAAAACAATCATGAAAACAACTATGAGAACCACCACAGAACTAATAACCGAAACTACAATGGCTATTATCCTCCCTGCAAAGAAGCCACTAATAAAAGATCAATATATAGATGTATATGGAATGCTGAGTATATATTATGTGATTTCAACACCTCTACTATACATGACTCTAGTGGAAGTTAATTTAAAAACCCCAATTTTTTATTCAATTTCTAATGTGTACCGCGTATTTATTCCAGATAGAAGATGAAACAATTTAATCAATAAGCAAATTACTACAATCACAAGGCCAGGGAATTTTTTTGTTGGAATAGGTGGTTTTTTTGATGTTAAATGATTTTTAGGTGGTTTTTTTCATTCTTGGTGTTTCTCGGTAAGTTGCAATATGGAACGACTTTCACGTCTTCCATCCCAAAGTCGAAATAGGGTCAGCGACTTTCACCTTTCTTAATTCTTACACCAAAGTCGTTGCTCACCTAGCGACTTTGGTACGGAAAAAGCGAAAGTCATTTCCTTCATTGCAACTTACCTATAAACACAATAATTAAAAAAAACACCTAAAAATCGATCCTTTAACATCCAAAAACCCGCCTATTTTTACACACAAAAAAAAAAAAAAAATCCAAGGCCGGGTGACGGCGGGTGGGTTACCTTTATTGGTAGAGCTACTTGAGGCCGGTAGAGGATTAAGAAAATTGGTATCCGAATACCTCATGAAGCACCCGGTGTTCAACACACGACCCTCAGACCAGGGCAAACAACCTGCTATCGATGCCGATGCATTCTCCAAACACGCCCTACACGAACCACGACTCAACGTCTTCCAACATTCCGCCAACACATAAACCGAATTCTCACCACCAGAAACCAATACCTGTTCCCTACCAAAGTAGTCATTGTTTTTCAATGCACCCGTTACAGCATTGGCAACTGCCTGTCTAGTTGACTCTTGAAACACATTATCACTCTTCCTTGTCGTGTTCCCACAAACAGTAGTGTCGTTGGGGCCCGTATACTCGTCGTAAAAACTATAGTTTTGGATTCGCATAAAGCACCCGTCAAGATAAATGCGACCACCGCTTCTGGGAAAACAAGTGGGAAAAACTGTACGAATTTCAGCGTAGCATAAGATGCAGTCTTGTGAAGAGAGATCATTGTAGCATTGGGCGAGCCCGATGTTTCTATTGGGTCCTTCACCAACAGATGATGTTGCATTGTGTGAACTTCGGATCTGATTGCCAATTATTTCCATTATACGGACGAAATTCTGGACGTATATTGATGGATCGGCTTCTAACTCATCATCACAATGCTGTTTGATGATTTGAGCTCTGGCATCCCCTTTTGATTTAGATACCAGGAGTAGGAGTGAAATCAAGATCAAGTTGGTGATAGTAATAGTTGTATGTGTCATCATGCCTTTCTTCCGATCTGCCAACTGCTACTTTTGATCAACTTAGTTACTTGTCTAGCTTTCTTCAGATCAGATTTAACTCTTTTTTTCAACTAAAATCACGAAACATTAAAATCAAAAATTGTATTTTTTAAATAGCGTTATGTTTGTTTGAATAATTAATAATGTTTGTTTAAATATATATTATTTTTTGGTATTTTTTTAACTATTTATTATTTCAAATGGTTCTTGAATCGGATTCAACTGGTGACTAGTCAGACGTCTGGGTCATTGTTTGGTCCAGTTATGAAGACATTGATGCATGTATATATGATCAGTATGTGTGAATAAAATAATTAATTAGTTTATGATCGTATAAATGATAATGGTTCTTGAAGATGTTACACACGTGTGGCGCGAAATGCATCGCGTACGTACTTACAAATTAGAGTAAATTACGGTTTTGGCTCATGTGATTTAAGTGTTTTAACTATTTCGGCCCAAAATAAAATCTTCTATCAATTTAACTCATGTAGTTTAGACAACTATCGGTTTTGACCCATCAAACTTAGCTATTATAACGGTTTTGGCCCAAAACCTTACTACAATTGGGAGCCAACGCCGTTAGTTGTCTAAACCACATGGCTGAATTGATAGAAGATTATATTTTAAGCCGAAATAGTTAAAACACTTTAACCATATTGGCAAAAACCGTAATTTACTCTGTAAAAATTAATACTCGATCGGTATCCCGAGCGGCCATATGATTATAAATTAATGCGCGCGAGGATGTGGTGTATACGTCATTTGTAACAATTAATCATGCATATTATATTATTTTAAAAATCATAATTGAGAAGTTAAGTATTTGATTATCGGGTAGATAAAAAATAAAAGGAAATAATGCTAAGTAACATATTTATTCAAAATTATGCCGGCCAGCTACATCACTAATTAAAATATATATGATGAAATATATTATAAAACGACCTGGACGTATAAATGTTTGGATCAAGTGGACAAATTAATATCAAGAAATGATGGCGTTTTGCTGAATCAAATATTTGCAGTCGATCAAAGTACGTGAAGAAAATTCTCAAAACCTACCAATTAACTAATCATGTCCATCATCCATATAAATCATCCTCTGTTTATGTTTATTAAGCCTGAAAATTAGTAATAATCGAACTACGATTTCAATATAATTATCGACAGCGCATATATATCTGATCACCAATCAAAACAATTAAAATTGCTAAAAAAAAATTAATAATTTCAGATCAAAATTGATAGTTCGTACCTTTTGCATACATTTGAATCATGAAATATAGGGTGAAGAGAGTCTCATTCGTCTTCAATTCGAGGGTCTTCTGGATTAATATAGAAAGAATATATGGTTGGTGACAACTTCAGTAATGTGTCTACATGATAATCTATATATATAGACCAAGTCAATAAGAACAGGAGAATTTGAATTTCTCGTCAACATAGGTGTCTTCATTTTGAAATTAATAAACAAACATCGAGTTTTATTTTTGCAATTTTATATGTCTTTCTTTCCTATTTATGGTTTCATATTTTATTCTAATTTTTTGTGTAATATATATGGTATTTTCTTTTAGAGTAACCTTGCTCCAGGTGTTTTGGGTCAAATAACTTTTCTTATTTAAAAGTTTTGAAATATCTTTTTTCCTAAATGACTTTTGCATTTTGTCTCTATCAGCTAAACACGCAAACATCGTTAATTGTTATATTTTTGTTAAGTAGAAAGATATTTTAGACTTTTCCTCTATAAGAACTAAAAGTATCATTTAATCAATAGTAATAATGATGGTGGGAATTGAAGGAGGGTGTAGCTGACGATAGTGATGAACCATTAAATGGGTAATGATGATGGTTGATGCTTGACCGATGGTGCTGGACCTTTTCCGATGATGGTGGAGCTTGGCCAAGGCCAGTGTTGGTGGTGAGATGTGTTTATTGATGATGGTGGTCGATTGTAAGATAGAGAAAAGATATAAAGAGAGTAATTTATGTTTTAGTTTATGCCCCTATCTATTATCTGAATATATCAAGAAAAATATACGGTCTAACGAGGCTATTATAAAATATTACTCATGAGTAGGTCAAACTCTTCTATTCTGATTACTAAACCTGACACTCTTAACCCATATCAAAATAAATGGTTGATTTGGGTAAAAATTATTGTACTATAGGTTGGAATGGTAACATTGTAACATAGAATTAGTTGAGATGGGTAACGATTTAACACAATATGGATCAAAATGAGTAACTTAAAAATTATGTGAATATAATGGATTCAAATAAGTAAGAATGATTAATAATATATTTGATTATAAAATCATTAAAAATTATTTAAATAAACTATTTATTTCATTAAACCCATTTTAACTTAAACTAAATTAATGTCTTTTATAAGCAACTCATTTAAAACCAAACTGATTTTTCTTAAAATCCATCCTGACCTACTCATTTTAGTTCGTTACCCAACCCGGCTATTTTGATAGGTATACTGATTACATTTTGATTACAATACTCTAATCCGTGTTAAGAGCTTCTATTTTGGTTTTAATAAAATTTGACTCCGTTGAAAATAAAATATATGGAAATGGGCCCAGCAGCCCAGAAGGCGTTGGCATCATCGGTTACGTATAACGTATGTGCAGGTTTGAACAAGAGTAGCGCCGTATTAAGCCTTTTGATGGCCCAAAGCAGCTTTAAAAATTGGGGCATCTTTTGACTGCAAATAAAAATTCTCTCCAAGTTTGATACACAAAAAGTATAAATTTTAATGAAAAAGAAACTATAAAAAGTATAAATCGCAAACAAAACGTGTACATTAATTTCTAGCCTGACAGTCTTGACACAAATCATGATAAATTAATTGATTTAGGTGGATAATTATTGTATTTTGGGTTGAAATGGTTAAGAACATAACATAGAATGAGTTGATATAACTAACACCTTAGTTAACATAATTTGGGTCAAGATGAGGTAACCTAAAAACTATCTTAATAGAATGAATTTAAATGAGTAAAAATTATCTATAATATGTTTGATGAAAAAGTCACTAAAAAAATATTAAAATAAACCATTTTAATTTGAAATAAATTAAAACTTTTTTAAAAATGACTCATTTAGACTCAAAATATTTTTTGCTTAAAACTTATCCTAACGCACACTTATTCCAAACCGAAATCATTCCGACCTGTTACCCAACCCGACTCAGCCCTCCTATGTTAAAAGGCTTATTAATTACAAATATTAAAACAACCAAAAATTTTACTTCAATCAGAATCTATTACAACTAAAAAATCGATTTATACCGAAAATTTGAAACCTTGAATATTTGAGGGCCTTTGAATTTTTTGGGGCTCTAAGATAGGGCTTTTTATTTTACTATGTGAGCCGGGCTTGAACAAGAGTACGCAGGCAGGTCAAAGATTTGTGCTTTTTTTAAAACAAGCAGCAACCCTACACAAAGCCAATCACGTGTGAGCATAGGCGATTAGACGGGGTAATGGAGCCGGGTCGGCGAAGCAATTAAAAAGCATCGTTATTCATACGATAGTTTTCAAATAGAGAGAGTAACTTACTAGGTTTCCAAAATGTTAGTGAAGGGAATCCCTCACGACTAATAACAAAACGCTGATATGATCGCATATATCAAAACAAATATATGTTGTTTAACGTAAAAGAGATATAAAAGATTCTGAACCTTTCATTAAACTTAGTGGTCCTCACTAGGGGTGAAAATAATATAACCATCACCAAAAAATAACCGATAACCGCCTTGAACCATAACCGATTTTAACCGAAACCGACTTTAACCGGCGGTTATGGTTAAGCGAAGCCATTAACCGAACCATTCGGTTATGGTTATGGTAAGGTCGGCAATCGAGGAATCAATATTAGTTATCAACCGTTAGGTTAACTGAAGGTAGCATAACGAGACCCGCTGCTTTTTTCAAAAAAAAAAAAAAAAAAAAAAAAAAAACTAATGAATGTCAGCGCACAAGGTCTCGCACAATAATTTCACTATTTCTTTCTATAACTCAAATCAACATACTGTATATATGTGGGTTGTTACTTCATTAGCAGAAAATTACGTTTTTATACCCTTGCCTTGCTATATGTGGGGTTCCATTTAAACGGGTTCCACGTTTTTATACCCTTGCCTTGTTACTTCATGCAACTGGTTTGACCCGTCATGTTTTTTACATTGACCAATTTTCAGGACCCACTCCCGATGGCAAAAGGCTTATATCAGTTATATGTATAGGAGACGGTTCCAATACAAAGGAGGTTTTCGGTGAGAATGATAGGAAGGATTCTGAGCCTTTGATGAAATTAATCAATGGTTAAGATCTTGTGGTCCCCACTTTTCCCTAAAAAGTTGCGTGAATTAAAGCTGAAAGGGCAAAAAAGGAATAACCAACTCTAGTTGACTTTTGTGTGGGTAAATCAAGTTCCACCCGTTTTTTTAAAATCAAATAACTTTTAAATACTTAATTATTTTTTTAAAAAAAATACACCATAAAATTAAGAATTTTATTGTCTTTAATTTGAATATGATATTGCTATAGTTTTTTTCGATTTTTTTTATGTGGTCCGTGATTTTTTAGTTTGGTCCGTGATTATTGATCCGTAATTACGCATTTCGTTATTGATTATGCATTTAAAATGACGGTCCGTGATTTTTATATAACACGGTCTGTGATTATTTGGTACGTGATCTATACAGTTTGTCTTTGATTTTGAGTGTAAAATCACGGTCCGTGATTATTGGTCCGTGATTTATCTAGGTAATTCCTTGATTACTGGTGTCAAATGACGGTCTGTGATTTCATATAGCAGGATTTTACACTTGGTCCGTAATTATCCAGTATCACGGTCTGTAATTTTGGTGACAATTATACCCTTTTCCTAGATGACACATGGCACGTTCTGGTTCCTTCCTACGCTTAGTACCGTTTATCCCCTTTGTACATTAACCGGCCCCTATATGTATATTTATACATATTGTATACACAAGATTAAAAACATGTGTATTAAAAAGGTTAAATATATAAATTTTAAATTTATTTATTTTAATTAATATATCATATATATTTCTCAAATATGTTTTATAAAAATATAAAAAATATAACTTCTGATATTATGATATTATTTATTAAGTTAAATAAAGTAATTACTAATTCATCGAAGAAATAAGAGACAATTTTCAATTTTAAAAAGATGCCCTATAAATATATAATAAGTGAAAGAGACCGAAAAATATTTTTAGATAATTCATAAAACTGACACGTGTTTTAAAAATATGTAGTTATTATATGGTGTGTGTATATCATTTTGTACATAAAAATTTAGAGCATGTAGCCCTAAGGTCTAGTTTCCTAACTCATAGATAGCACCATAACGTACCAAAAATAAGAAACTAACCTATGTAAAAATGAATAAATAAAACTTTGAGATCTTGTAATAAGTAATAACTGATACAAGTAGTTTTATCGTGGGTAGAAATGGCTGTGAGAAACGGTAGCAACTGAGCTAGAACCATCATCAGAGTCGCAATTATTCAGCAACTTTTTTGTAATGCTATTAAGTTCCATGGTATGTTCGTCTATAAAAGGGGGATTAGAAGGGGCAGGTAAGGGCTCATCAGGTTTTGTTAACATTTTTAGCGCTGCTGATATGGGTGGTCTTAAGGATATTGCTTCTTGGGCGCAAAGCAGTCCTACGTGTACGACTTTCAGGGCCTCTATTTTGAATTTCATGTTGGGATAAAGATGCATCATTAGGTTCGGGTCAAATATTTCCTCTACGGTACCTTGCTTGAAATGCTTCCATACCTGCATTTCCAAACATAATTGCATTTGATTAGATAGCATACGTCTAAACTATTTCAGTCATCATGATTACCATGACACCAAAGAAGAGTTCGACCCAATACTTTATTTCTTTCCTAGTTGATCCTAATTCGACCATTTAGAACTATATTGATTTTCCTCAATAACCGAATACTTATACTGTATACCTGATTCCATACATAAATCAATTGACTCCCTGTGATTAGTTTTTCGGGAAATTTCGTTTTGACTAGAACTTAATCTGACTTGTTAACTCAACTCAACTTGTCCGATTTGCTAGATCTAGAAGTGAAGTTCTTATACTTACAGTAGACAGTAAGCTGTCAGTGTACTCTGCAGATTTGCTTCTATTGTTTTCCATGCCTGTGACCACCTCAAGAATTAGAACGCCAAAGCTATAGACATCCACCTTTTCAGTTAACTGACCATGGGCTAGGTACTCCGGAGCCATATAACCTCTATTTGTTAATTCAAAAAAAGAGAGAGCAATTTAGCAGAATTTTTAAGATTCTTAGGGTGGATAATTGGCTGTTACTTACAGTGTTCCTGCAATGGCAGTGCTAATGTGGCTCTTATCATCTTGAAAACTTCTAGCTAACCCGAAATCTGCTATTTTAGCACGATGCCTCAAGTCTAATAAGATATTAGAAGCTTTGATATCTCTATGAATAATTCGGGATTTGGTATTCTCATGGAGATAAACCAGGCCTTCTGCTACACCAATAATGATCTCAAATCTCTTCTCCCAGCTTAGTTTTCTGCCTTGTATTTCATCTGTAAAATTTAAAGAATAAGTAAACTACATGAACTTGTCATTTGGTAACATCTTTGGGTCTAAGACTAATTTTGTTATATATTTTGCTAAGGTGACAGTTTTGGCCTTGAAGTTCAAAGACAGTTTAATCATTATTAATGTCATGATCTCAGAATCAATGAAAAGGTTTAAAATTACCAAAAATGAAGAGATCAAGGCTCATGTTGGGCAAATATTCATATACAAGAATGCTTTCGGGTCCCGAACAGCTGCATCCTAATAGCCTGACAAGGTTTTTATGTTCAACACTACTGATCATGTTAACTTCATTATAAAAATCTGCTGCTCTGAATTTATTGTTGAAGAAAAGCCTTTTCACAGCTATTTCTCGTCCATCTGAAAGAACCCCCTGAAAGGATTTCAATGCTCGCATTAGTTGCAACGGGGCCACAAACTAAAACTTTATGGGCTAGAGATGCTTCAACGAACCAGTGCACAAAAAAACATTGATCACTTTGGGTTGGTCCTATGCTTGATAAGGCCTCAAAGTTACAACTAATCCCAAAATTTAGCAAAAAAAAAAATATTGATTTTACCCAAGTAGTCCTTTGGCACTGTCCCTTATGCCCAATAGAAAAGATTGTATTTGCCAAGAGTGGGAACCAATAAAAGTATGACATGTGGCATTCTAAAATTAGAAAAATAGAAATCCGGTACAAAAACAAAATTGGGACAAAAACAAAATCTAGTACAAAAAACCAAAAAATCCAGTACAAAAAAAATACATAACAAAAAAAGTTCATTATGAAAAAATATAAATCTAGTACAAAAAATAAGATGTTATACCTAAATTATCAATCATTCCTTTTTTTTAGCATGTCACATGTCAAGTAGCTATTCGTTCCTACTCTTTTTAGGCAAAAATGCCATCCTATTTGATCATTTCCCTATATATATATATCTATATAAAGTGTACCTTGTATACAGTCCCAAATCCTCCTTGTCCTAGCTTATTGGCTTCATCCCAGTTTCCTGTAGCTTTTTCAATGGCTGAGTATTTGAAGTTCAAGCTACTATCATTAAGAATCTTTGCCATTTTCTCCACATCATAATAACCTGGAATTTTTATTCCAATTCTTAGTTTGTTTCATGAATTCCAAAACGTACTCAAAATCATCATACCTTTTCTCTTTTGCTGTACATATCTGTGTTTCCTTATGTATAAAACAATCATCAAAACAACTGTGAGGACCACCACAGAACTAACAACCGAAACTACAATAACGATTATCCTCCCTGCAAAAAACCCGAAAACAAAGTACCATTAGAAATACATAGAAAGTTTACACACAACTTACAAGGGAAATTAGTCAAGCTTCTAGGTTCGCCAAAGTCTTTTTTAATGCATAAAAGCGTTTGAATTTTTGGACAAAAAAGCAGGAATGCTATCAAACCATCTTGTATCAAAAAGTTGAATGTGTTTTTAAACTTTACACAACCCGTTGGCCCATACATCTTCCCACCTCTATGTATTTGTACAATTTTGATTGAGTCTACTCATAATCACCTGTATTGCTACTCCTGCTTGCAATTGGTATAGGATTGAGAAAATTGATATCAGAATACCTCATGAAACACCCTGTATTCAACACACGACCCTCAGACCATGGCAAACATTTTGATATGGATTCGGATGCATTCTCTAAGCAGGCTCTACAAGAATTCGGGCTTAGAGTCTTCCAACATTCCGCCAACACATAAATAGAGTTATTAACACCAGGAACTAACATCTCTTCTCTAGCAAAAAAATCATTGTTTCTTAATGCACCCGTTACAGCATTGCCAACAGCCTGCCTTGTTGCATTTTGAAACAGAATACTCGTCCTTGTTGTATTCCCACAAACGGTAGTGTCATTTGGACCCTTGTATTCCTCGAAAAAGCTATAGTTTTGTAGTCGCATAAAGCAACCGTCAAGATAAATTCGGCCTCCACTTCGAGGGTAGCAATTAGGAAGATAAGTACGTATTTGGGCATAGCATAAGAGGCAATCTTCGGTAGAAAGATCACCGTAGCATTGGGTGAGTGCATAGTTTTTGTTGGGCCCGCTGCCAACAGCTGCGGTTGCGTTAAGTGATGTTTGCATTGCCGTGCTAACTATTTCCATAGCTCGGACAAAGTTTGGGACGAATAGAGTTTGATTGTTCTCTAATCCTTCGTCACAATACATTTTGATGATTTGGGTTCTAGCATCCCCCTTTGATTTGGATGCAAATAGTGCAACTATTATTAAAGTGATGAAGATCAAAGTTACATGCGTGGATTTCTTCATCTTCTGGTCTTTAGTCGCAAGCTGGAACCATAAAATATAGTTGTTATATCATTTCAGGATAATAGAATTACTGTTTAGAACGGATTGTCATTTTTATATGTATATGCTATTAACATTTTAAATACATATTCATTACCTTATTTAGTGCATGTTTGTGATTTTATTTAAAACTAACTTTTTTTTTTGAACAGCGACTATTATTAAACACCAGAAAAAAGGTTGGACCAGCAAGATGCAATGGCCCAAAGAACACCCAAAATCCTTACAATCACCAATAAACAAAAAAGAAACAAACAGAAGTTAAAAGGTCAATAAGTTAAAAACTAACTAATTAGCTTATTGACTTTATGAAAAGGTCAATAAGTTAAAAAGCTGTTTATTAATGTTAAAAGGACTTTTTGTTTTAACATTAAGTAAGGATAAAAGGTTGTTTTTAAAAAGCTATAATTTGTAACTTTTTGAATGACTTTTTAACCTTTTGATGGAATAAGTTAAAAACTAATCTCAATACTTTTTTTAAAATCTAATCCAAACAACTTATTAATTTTTTGAATATTCACGTATCAAAAACGAATCCAAACATTTTTTTTAAAACTTAATTTTAAAAACTCATAAGTTAACAAATACTTTTTCCCAAAAAATACTTTTAAGCTTAAATAAGCAGTCTCAAACATGCCCTTAAGTAAAACTCTAATTTTTCGATTGCCCACAAGACTATTTCAGACAATCTTTAAACTTTTAATATTAATAATACATCATTCCTATTTCCTAATCTCCTTCTAACTATTTTAAAGCCTATTACAAGATTCATTTATCGTTTGTTGCTTCAATCACAATTAAGCGCACCGAGTGTAGTAGTTAGGTTATGTTGGGACAAAATATGAATTACAATAGTAATAGTAATAGTATTCTTAGAAATCTTATTTAAAAGAAAAGAACTAATGGTGAAATAAAAGACAATACAAATAACACAAGAATAAAATATTCCTAATGGTGCTAAGTTTGAGAAGAGAGATACATATTCATGGTGTTGTATTTATTTTAATAGATATATGTATGTTAACATAGGGAAAAAAGGTAAATTATAATTGTTTTTAAAAATATTTGCAAGTAACGAGCAAACTTGACTTGCCTCATGCTCGACTTGTTTAGAAACCAAACCGAGTATGCTCAGCTAGTTTATAACTATACCGAATTTTAATTAACTTTTTTAAAACATGTTTTAAGCAAGTCTCAAGCATCAAGCTTTTTAAAAGAGTGTTTGATAAAGAAATATTTTTAATTAACATTTAATCGGACGGGGAATTGAAAGTTCAAATACACCCCAAAAGTTATTTTAATTCTTACAAAAATATTTTTTTAACAAAAAAAAATAATATTCATAATCCAAAGACCGTGTCATGTGACGCAATCGATACGTATTACAACCAAACTTGTCTTTTAATTCTTTTGAGCAATGATTAAATTAAATAAGAACACGACGCACCTTTTCCTCTTAAGTCTTAAAGAGGTTGCACGATTGAACCTAACATTTCATTATTCATAGATATTCAAACATGTGGGTCACCAATCATTATGTGGTGTAAAAAAAAAGGTATATTTCTGGAAATAGTATAAATAGAAGAATTATATCTAAGCAGAAAACTTAAATACTCAACCCTAACTATATAAAAACGATAACAAATGATGATTCAATTGTTGTTATATATGTGTATAACAACTGAAATGATAAATTCAAGCTCAAACTTATATCATTATTATATATTTTTTATAAATTGTATATTATATTTAAAAAACGCCTTGTTGCATTTTTCTATATATAACTTGACACTTTCTTGTCTTTATATATAAAATTGAGAGAATCTTTCTTATCTTTAATTTAAAAGCTTATTAAATTTGTTAAACGAAATGGTCTTGAATTGACCGAACTGGAATTTTTGTAGGGTAGAAAACTTGTGGAAATGGAAGGGGAAATCAAATTGAATGTTAAGATTGTAAATTGCTGTAATAAGCTATAGCATGACCCTTAATACACATTAATGTTCAAAAATAGCTCAACAACCAGCAAAATCTTAATGAAGAGCAGATCGTACAACACCAGAATGCATAATGTGTAACCAGCAAAATCTTAATGAAGGGCAGATGGTACAACACCAGAATGCATAAATCTACACATTTTGTTTCTATGAATCAATAGTTTAAATTCATCGTTCAATTGTTTTAATCGATCTATCACAAAATTCCTCGGTAACTTCAAATTCAAATAACGAAATATATGAAGCGGATCAATTGCTAACAGTACCTATTCTGAGTTAAAACGATCATGAATCTAGATAGCAAAATCTAAATCAAATCGCGATGAGTATCACCATCTGAGGAGGTATTATTCCTTTTGATTTCGAACTAACAGTAACAATAAACGAAGCATACAAAGTTTGATGCCAATTAATTCAAGTCAATTGAAGAACTCGATTATCAGTAGTAAACATAAGAACTCTGTACCGCTAATCGAATTACCGAAATAACGTTCTAGGTTTTAAATCTCGTAATAAATTTAACACAGAATCAAATCAAATTCGTTATTATCTCTCACAAAAGTGATTCATAATTCTGATATAAGACACACAGATCTTATTAGAGTTCAAATTATCAGTTTCGTAACAGCTTTCATACGCTTAACATCAATAAAATCAAAGTCAGAGTTTAAGATGGATTCCATACCTTTTGGCAACATTTGAATCATGAATCTCGCTCGATCGGAAAGATAGAAAAGTCGGATTCAGGTTTCTTGTTCTATTCGTCATCCTCGACATTTATATCGAAGGCTGAAAGTTGGTGACACTTCATACTATCAATGCAGAATATGTTAGTGTAGGAGACTTGGTCAAAATAGGGGAGAAAATGGAAAATGTTGGATAAAGCCGAACTATTTTAAATCACTCAATTTTAGGTGTTTCCGTTATTTCCAAATTTGTAAAATATATGGAATATTTTTTTTAATAATGTGTAATTGGAAGTATAATAAGCAGTCTTTAATATGAATTTTATTTTGATTATGGCCAAGTAAAATTCAGATAATTAATAGATTTTATATCAATCAAGTTTATTTTAACAATTTGTTGTTTAAGAAAGTAAAAGAGTTGAGTCAAGTTTGGGCTTACCTACACTCAAGGTTGGCTTGTGGGAATATTTTCAAGCTCTAAAACTTTGGACTTAATTCCTTTGGTATTTAAAAAGATATTTATGTTATAAACATATAACTCCCGAATATGGCACCTCGTTTGAAGCCTAACAACTTATTTACTAAACCTTTAATAGGTTTAGTAACATTTTATATCTTGTAACACTTATTTTACATTGTTTGGATCATTCAATATAGGGTCAAGTCATATATGTTTTGGGATATTGAATACGTTAAGATTCAATACACCAGAAAAAAGTTTTAAAATTAAAACATTAATGAAACAGGAAAAAAAATATATGCTTCGTAAAACATAAAAGAAAAGGGGATAATTAAATATTTTTATTTCTTAACTAGCAAATTTAAATATTTTCTTATGTTACAAATTTTCAATATATAATGTATAATGTTCTTTATGCAATTTTGTAAGTTAAAATTGAAAAATACGCTCCAAAAAAACATAAAAAGAATAAGTGGATTTGGTGGTATTATTCACTGTTTTGGATATGTTTCTTCATTTATTCAACCCATGGGTGGAGTGAGATGGTCAAGGACTCAAGGAGTCAAGGTCCATGTTTATCTCTGTAATATATTCATATATTTAATCCTTGCGTGAATGCTGAAGTCTGAAGATGGTCAAAGACTTATGGTCAATGATTTGGGCATCTAAATTTGAATTAACTAAACATTTTCTTAAAATCATCTGAACTAATAAGCAAAGTAACTAAAAGTGTTCTAAATGGGAAGTCTCGGGTTCGAAACCCTCCCGCAGCGAAAAAGGGGTCTGAGGTGTGTCAGGGGGTTTTCCCAGTGGGGTTTCCTCCTGTTGTGAATGTGGGGGCTCATGGAAGGTAACTAGACCTTGGTGACAAGGTCTGGAAACAGTTGAATCACATGATTGAGACCTTCGCCGTTAAAAAAAAAACTAAAAGTGGTAGCCGGTAGCGTAAATGTGTTTTTTTTTCTTTTTTTTTATTTTTATTGTCTTGTTTTTCTCTGATTTATCTTATATAATAAATAAATCACGTGTCATGCAATTAATCATGTTTTAATTTACTTTCCCGTATTAAATTTTGAGCATTAATTCTTTTATTAACATTTATATATGAATAATAATTAACAAATTTGACCAATTATTTTATTAATTTATTTTTAAAAAAACCATATGAAAAAATATATTTAAAGGGTAATTTATATTTAATAGAGTTAATATTTATCGAATACATAAAAACGTTAATACACAGTTAAAATAACAAATTTTAAAAATTAGCTTAACAAAATTTTATAATCAACACTTTAAAGTTTATTTCTTTAATGATAGATTTTAACAAATGAGTATTAACAAATTATATTGTATTTTATTCTATTCATGTGATACACAGGTTTATTCAACTAATGCAGCACATGCTTTTTATAAACATAACTCTTTTATTAAAAAGTATATTTAACATTCATTTATTCAATCTTGTGTAACCCACGATATTTAACCTAGTATCAATAAGATAATACATGTTATTATCAATATCATCTTATTTCCTCACTTATCTATTTTATTAATAATAATTATAAAATAATTATAGATAGTTTAATATAAATTTAATTATTTATAATTATATCATTAACGAATAACAGCTAATTATTATTTAATAGTTATTAATTTAATTACATTGATTTTTTAACCATTGTATTAAAACCCATAAAAGTTTCAAGAAAAATTTACACAAGCTCATTAAATTACTTAAACTCAAAAGTCAAAATGAAGGTTAATAACTTTTTGTTATATAAATTAGTTTAAGTTCCTTTAAAAGTAAAAACATAAGCTTTTAACTCAGAACTTATAAAAAACATAGACTTTAATTTCTTCTATTTTCCAATCAAACAAACCATTAGATATATGTCAGGCTTAATTAAATTTTGTGAATAAAAATATATTAATTCGTCAAAAACCCATAAACCAAAATATCATCAGAAGTGTTATGTGTAAATTATGAAGTCAAACATGAAATTATGAGTCTGGATTCTCCGAACATGTATGTTTGACTAGATGTGGGTCAAACTGACAATCAATTAAGGTTGGGGTGTATATGTAGCCATTAATCTCCAGAGCTGCTCTCACGTAATTGATGGTATGGACATCTCCTTCATGGCATGGGTCAAACCAATGTCAAACAAACCTTGTTGACTTTTCATCTCATGCCTTCTTTTGAAATGGCTCATAATTTGTCTCACAGAGGTGGGTTACTTGTTAGTTGTTTGTTAATGTAACTAAATTTGTAGAATTGCACTATATATATATGATAACAACCAAGTGATGGTCATCTAATTACAAAGAGAAAAAGGATGATTCATAATCGAAGTTGTCGTGTATAAATAAATAGCTAACATGATTTGTATCACTAGGAATCCCAACAGATGAAAGAGAAATCAAAATTTGGTTAGAATCATATATATTTCAGCCAATCTTTGAGTTCTCTTTATCTGTTGGATTTCTACCAGTTCCAATTCAATCATGTTGGTTGCTTATTTTATTATATATGCATACAACAAATATATTCCAAACCAATTTAAAATATAGTAAATTGAAAAAACTTTATTTGTAGAAGGTGTGAAAGTTGTAAATCATGTGCACATATGTTAATAAACCATATTCGGCTAAGTTTGTTGATTAGAGTGGGGCGACTGCTACTTGGATTCAATCCTTATGACACCTATAAAGGGTTTCTCTACATGACTTTGAAGCTCCTAGTATATATTATATATATTGTTTCAAGTTTGCAAGAAAACAATATAAATAATCTTCTTTATTATAAACCATGATAATAAACGAAGATAAATAAATATAAACCAGATTTTGAAACAATAGACATCTAACTGAAGAAAAACATCAAATTTTCACTCAAAACCTTGCTTTTAATTAGTCAATCTTTGATTTTTTTCTTCAGTTAGATACTCTGATCTCTTCAATTGTCAATCCTAATTTGATAATGTTATGTATTTCATTATAATTTGTTTATGATGCATTGTATCAATGCTATATAATAGCTAAAATAGCCTAAATTTTTTGAGAATGTGAAAGATAATAACTCTAAACAAAACCACAAGTAAAGGCGTGAAAATTGGAAGTCATCTGCATTATATTATGATTTGTTGTTTTCTTTCTCAAACACCCATTTTGCTTTCACCTCAAGCATCTTGTAGTGCCAAATATGGGACTCAAATAAATTCATTCAGATATATACGAGAAGCAATTTTGTATTTGAATGTTTCATAACATACATATCTAACATACTTTAAACAATAATCGAACTTTTACTTGATATTAAGTTTTCTGTAACGTTACTGTAAACATGCATTGTATTAAAACTGTAAAATGTTTCCAACATTAACTTTTTGTAATGATAGACTGCAAACCAAGAAATGCTCAAGTAATACCGTTAATTTGAATTAAAATGCTAGTTAAACTCAAAAATAAAAACAAATAAGCGGTTACCATGCTGGCATACACAATTTCTAATTTTGGATAGACTATAATAAATTTCTTTAAAAAAATTCTCGACATTTTATAAAAATAAAATGATATAAAAATAAAAACTACAAATTTCTTTAAAGAAATTCTCGACCTTTTATAAAAATAAAATGATATAAAAATAAAAACTACAAATAACAACATTCATAATAAGTTTTCATCATATCAAAAAAATGGAAGCAAATATTTACAAACGCATTACACCTTACCGAACCCATCAAGAATTTGATGGTACCAAGCAGTTGAACCCATATCCAGTTTAATAATTTCGATTGACGGTTATTTGCTTTTTCCTGACATTGGTGGTGTAAAATAAATAATTTTTTTTGTATTCGTTTTATACGTGATGTAAATTTGAAGGAATGTAAGCCGCGTTCGATGTGGGATTGCGTTGAGCTAAATAAAATAATTTAGGTGGGTGGAAGTTAAAGGCGATGTGGGATTACAAGGAAACTAAACTGAAGGAATTTTACTGCTAGAAAGAATTTAAAAACACGTACATTGGTAAGTTTTTGTCACTGGCATAAAAGGGTTCCGAAAATACCCGAACCCGACTGACCCGACCCGCATACGAACCAGAATAAGCTTGTTAGGGTCATGACGTTTCATGTGATGTTACCGACAAGTTATATTTAATAGTGTTAAATAAGTCATGTTCATGATTGTGTTCGAGTAATTTGCATGTTTAGTTCAATGATGTTCCTAATCATGCTTTTGCATTTGTGATTTTTTTTTTATCAATATTTGCTTTAGTTTCGAAGAGAAAGTTATGAATAATGTTCGAGTATCGCTCAAACGGTCTCCTGGCTAGACTTAATCACCGGCTTCTCTACTCCTGGCTATCCTTCTAAGAACAGAAAACACCGTTAGCCTTATCGCAGGAGGGGATCTCCTGCGATTAGACTCCGGCGTGAGAGTAAGTCTCTGGTTCGGGAAAGTAAGTTAAGCGGGAGATTAAGTAAAGTGAGCAAGAGATGAAGTGAAGTTGAGAAGAGCAACCTGGACCTGATACTTATACTACTCTTCTCCTGGAAGGCCGAGCTTCTGGGATCTGGAGCTTTCTTCTTTGGGTATGGCAGCCACATGCTTTTCTGATACCTTCCTTGTGTCCCTTGTATGTTCCTTTTTGGTGAAAAGGGTTGACTCGATCACTTCAACGCCTTTTCTGCCCTTCTCTCGACTTGACTGCTTCTTCCTTCTACCTTTGGTGTAAAGGACTTATTCCCGACACCCATGAGTATTCCTCCGGTTAATCCAATTCGTCTTGTGATTCCCGGCTGTCCGGCCTTCCGGCCTTCTTATCTTACCGAATTACTCGTTTCTTGTGTGGGACCGCTATCCCACGTCATCAGCCCCCAGCCATGTTGGCTTTGAAATGGTTTTCTTTGAAAAGGCGATCCTGGCTAAGTTCTTATCGGATGGTTCTTAGCCTCGTTGATTGTGCACATTGATAGCGGAAACTGTCACATCGCCGCTTGATGTGACCTGGCTATTGAGTAACTGCAAGATGTCTCGTCAGTTTTAAAACCGCCGCTAGCCTTTTTATTAAATCCGTTTGGATTTTCAAAATTCAAAAAACGCATCTTCATCTTCTTTCTCCATTTCTTCTCTGTGGCGAAAACTTTTGATTCAGGTTTCCTCTCCCTTTTTTTGCTTTTTGTCGTTTCATTTGTGTTGTTGTTCTTGTCCGTATCATCATGTCCAACCGTTTTGACATGAAAGATCGTTTGTGCGAACTTTCCGAGGTTGATTTTCGATCCTTTTGTACCCGGTATCATGTGGGTCCTGAATTTTTTCCTATCCTTCCTCGGTCTGATCAGAATATTTGTGAGTGTCCCTCTGGTTCGATTGCGTTGTACACCAGGTTCTTTGATTTTTCGAACCTTCGCCTTCCCCTTTCTCTCTTTTGCTGTAATGTGTTAGAGTATTATCGCGTAGGGTTATTTCAGTTGGCACCGTTTGGGGTTAGCAAGATAACCCATTTTGAAATGGCTTGTAAGGCCGTTGGTGCTATTCCCACAGTTGCTCTGTTTCGCCGGTTTTTTCATTTAACCAAGAACGGAGATTGGTTTACCATTCAGAGGCGTAAAAGTGGTCGTCGATCTCAGTTCACTTTTAATGTTAGTCCCTCTGTTAAACAATGGAAAAACAAATTTTTCTGGGTATCTGCGGATCTTCTTCCATTTCCCCCAATGTCTCGCGATCCTCAAGAAGCTCTGTACGAGATTACTCTGCGTGATTCAGCCATGAATATCGAGCACTATAACCTGTTGGTTTCAAATAAGACTCATATCCGGCCTTATGGCGAGGACATGTTAGTACTTGGCGGTTTGAGTCCTTATTGGGACAACCTTGATTATGTTCCTACCTTTATCCGTAACAATGTTGGTACGTGAAATATTTGGTTCGTTGATTTACCCTATGATCGGGAAACAACTGACATTGTGTTCATTTATGTGATTTGTTTGCAGTGATGGGTCTGCTGGATGTAATGAAACTGGATACCAATTCGGATGTCGAGAGTTCATCCCGGCCATTGGGTGATGGTGAGGAAGATGTCAGTAGCAGTTACAAGAAAACTGCCTATGAGGGTGGGGAGTATAGCAGTGTGCTGCCTGAAGAAGGCGTTGTGAGATGTGATCTTCCTCCCTTGGAACCCGAAAGGAAAGAAGTGTCCCCGAAGCCAGCCAAAGGTAAGAAAAAGGACAAACGTGTCCAGGATGCTGCTAGTTCGAGTGTTGCAAAGCGGGTTAGATTTTCGAAAAGGAATTTAGCCGCCAAAGGGGGCTCGGCTTCCCGTTCCTATCAAGAGGTGGAATCTTCCCTTTTCGAAGGTACTCAGTCCAATCCCCAGGATGTCTCAGAGGCGTCCGACGATCAGTTTTTACAAAGTTGCGATCCTGAGGAGTGAGGAGCCTGTTCAATCGCCTGGGCTTGAGGTAGGGTTTGCTGATCAACCTTTTGCTCCCTCCTGGGATGTGGTGAACAAAGATGTGTTTTCCAATCCTGTTGTGGCCTCGAAGGTGATGAAAGAATTTGTGCCACCCGGGCAAAGGCTGATCTCTTCTTCGATGGAAGATGAGGAGATGAGGAACAAGGTTGCTTGTTTGTGGGCGGAGCTTGGGTCGCTGTTGCCAGAGATGAGTCAGCGTTGGGTGTCCACTTCTGGTGCCTAGGAGAAAAACAAAACCAAGCTTTCTATTATGAACAACAAGATTAGCCAGCTACAGCGAGATTTTAGTGCTATGGAAAAAGATCGGGAAGAGGAGAGCATCCGTTGTTTAGAAATTGAGAAAGCTTATACTGAGAAGGAGATTTTTCTGAACCAACAAATAGCGGAGGCGAAGGAGGAGTTGGAGCATGGACTATCATTGTTGGAGAAAAGCCGGACTGAATTGAAAGAGGAACGCCGGTTTTTTGAAAATGAAAAAGAAAGAGCCAAGCTGTCCTTGGAGGAGGCGCTGGCTCGAGCTCAAAGTTTGCAGGATCAGGTAACCGTGCTATCAGCTGATCATGAATGGATTTTCAGCCATGGTTTTTCCCAGGTGGTTAATAGGCTGCACCGCAGCTCAGAGTTTCTTAATCCTCTTGCGGCTGTTCAAAAGGCCGCGCATGAGTATGGGATGACTTCAAGGTTGAAGTCTTGGTATCGTCATGCTGCCGTCGGGCATGTACTGGAAAAACTTCCTAACTACCAGCCTCAAGCCAAGGTTAAACTTCATAATGTTGTGGCTACTTTCGAAGGCATGACATATTCTTTTCTTGAGGTTGTTGCAGGTTGTGTAAAAGAACCTTTGTCTGTGTTGCAAGGTATGTTATGCTTGGCTTATCCTAATATGTTAATGTTTGGATACTTAATACTGTTGTTGTGTTATGCAGGACTGCTACCTGAGGGGTATGATGCCGGGGAGGCGATGGTGTTTAGTGGTCAGGCCAGCCCTAGTCAATCAACATTTGCGACGTCGTCTCCGGCAACTGCTGGGACCGCGAAGTCTGTGATGAAACCACCTCTTTCCCGTGCAGCCTCTGTTGAATCTTCAAAGGCACCTCTGTCTTCTATTGCCGGGTATCGTGTTTCGGCTTCCCGAAGTACTCTGCTGACGAAATAGACTGGCAATTGTTGGCCAGACCGTTCGGCGACCAAGACAGAGCTTACTGCTTCTCCACCAACTGCGATGTACATGACCAGCTTCTCGGATGCTGTGGGTGCTACGAGGGACGGAATGCTGGCTATGTAAGACTTCATATCCTGGAAAGCTGCCCCGGCTTCCTCAGTCCAGTGAAACTTACTTGCTTGAGTTTTGAGGGTTTTGAAGAATGGCAGAGATTTTTCTGCCAGCTTAGAAAGGAACCTATGTAAGGATCCCAACTTGCCATTCAGGCTTTGGACCTCCTTTTTGCTCTTTGGTGACGCCATCTTTTTCACTGCTTCTACTTTGGCAGGATTTGCCCGGATGTTTTGTTTGCTGACAATGTGCCCCAGGAACTTGCCTTCCTCAAAACCAAACGAACATTTTCCCGGGTTAAGTTTCATATTGATGTTCTTCAGATTATCAAACGTTTCTTCAATATCTCAGAGCATCTCTTCTTCAGTACTGCTCTTGATTACCAAATCATCCACATAGGCCTCCATATTCCTGCCTATCTGACCTTGGAATACTGCATCGATCACCCGTTGGTACGTAGCTCCTGCATTTTTTTAGACCAAACGGCATTTTTGTGTAACAAAAAATACCCTTTGGTGTGTAGAATGATGTTTCCTCTTCGTCTGCTTCATGCATCTGAATCTGGTGGTATCCCTTGTAAGCGTCTAAAAAACACTTGAATTTGAAGCCGGCCACTGCATCTACTTTGTGATCGATTTCGGGCAAAGGATAGCAATCCTTTGGGCAAGCTTTATTCAAGTCCTTGAAATCGACACACATCCGCCATGTGCCGTCGTGTTTCCGTACCATAACTGGATTTGCGATCCAGGTATGGTATTGTATTTCTTTTAAAATCCCAGCGGAAACCAACTTTTCGACTTCGGCTGCTACAGCCAGGCTTCGTTCTGTCGCATCCCCCTTTTCTTCTGTGCCACAGGTCTGTAATTTTCTCGAACCTGTAATTGATGCTCTGCAACCTTCCTGGGAACTCCGGTCATATCCGAGGGAGTCCAAGCAAAAACGTTTCGATTTCGTAGAAGTAATTGTATCAAACTTCTCTTGCCTTCCCTGCTAAGTGTGGAACCTATGTTGATTAGCTGAGTTGGGTATCGGGCATCCAAGCTTATTTTTGAATCATTGTCTTCCTCGGTCAGGAAAACTTCCTGCCTGTTGTATATGGTACAAATCCCAGCTTCTGTCGGGAATTTGACCATTCCATGGGCCGTTGAGACAATTGCCCCGAAGGCACTTATTTCTGGCCGTCCGAGTATGATGTTATACCTTGAGGGTGCCCGTACGACCAGGAAAGTTAAATCTTCTGTTCTGGTAAAACGACCAGTACCTAGGCTAACCGCAAGGGTTATCTCGCCCAGGGGTGCACTTTTTCTCCGGCGAATCCCACCAAAGGTGTGTGTGAGTTGACGAGCCTGGCCTTGATTTCTTCATCCAATTGTAGAAAACAATGTTCATACATTATTTCCGATGAGCTTCCTCCATCAAGGTATACCCTGTGTATTCCGGTACCTTCGACATCTGTCTTAATCACCATTGGCAGGGCATTTAATTTGTTATCCTTGGTCGGTGGGAATTTGATTTTTTGATTCATCCACGCATGCCTGGGTTTACGGAGGACTTGTGTCTTGCTATCGTGTGATACCATCATGATTTCCTTATTCTTCTTATCTTTTTCTCCTTGGTGCTTGTCGGAGTTGGTATTCTTGTCTTTCAAATCTTTAATCAGGTGGGCTAACTCGCCTGACTTTACTGCTGCTTCGATTCTTTTTTGCAGTTGAAAGCAATCATTGGTATGATGCCCTACATCACCATGGAAGTCACAAAACTTCCCGTTGTTCTTGTCTCCTCCCTTTAAGGGCTTTGGCGGACGAAAGCTGAACCTAGCCTCCTCCGTAGCTAGGATTTCTTTGGGTGTTTTCGTGAGAGCCATAAACTGTTCATGTTTGCCCTTGTCTTCATCATGATATCTGCTTCCATATCCTCCTTTGCCATATGGCTTGTACGAGTCTCCTGTTCGATACGAAGATCTTTTGTCAGTAAAAGAACTGTACCTGGGCGTGCTATGCCGTTGTCTAGGTGGATATCGCTTCCAATTCTGGCTCTTAGGCCTCTTCCCGGTATCTAAAGCTTGAGCTGCTTCCTTCCCAAGGACAAAGGCTTATGTCCGTTCTATGGCCTCTTCCATGGATTTTGGTATCTTTCTATTGAGATCTTCGATTAATTGTCTGGGTCTAACTCCATGTATATACCCCGAGACCCTCATTTGCTCCGTTGCACCACCAATGCTGAGGCTTTCAGTTTTATACCATTCCATGAAAGCCCTTAGATCTTCATCCTCTTTCTGCTTGATATTGTGAAGCTCAACTGGATCCCGGGTATAGCGTTTTTGTTGCATGAAGTTGGCGAGGAATTTTCCGCTAAGGTCTTCGAAAGTGTCTATGCTACCGTTGGGTAGGCTGTTAAACCATAACCGGGCAGGACCCACAAGTGTTTGTGTGAACATGTGAAACCAGAGGGGTAAGCTCCATCTTTCTATTATGGCTGCCCCCGTAAATAATTCAAGATGGTCGTCTGGATCACCCAAACCGTCATATGTTTTGACATTGGCTGGCATTTTTGTTTTTGGAGTGAAGGGAAAATTTACTATCCTGGATGAAAACTTAGTGTGAGTTGTCGGAACATAAGGCCGGGACAATTCATCTATCATTTCTGCGGTATGTAGGGGGTTTTCCATATTTTGGGTTATGGGTAGTGTGAAAGGGTAGAGAAATGAGAGGCTGGGTATTTGGGTAAACATGGTGCATGGTAGGGTTGTAAGTGGAGGTGAACATGTTGGTGGTGGGTATTGCAGTCATCTGACCAGGCATGTATGTCGGGAAGTTGTTTGCTGCATGGTTGTTAATAAAACCAGGGGTCGCATGATTATGGGGATAAGTGTTGAAGCTAGGTAAGGCCAGGTTTCCCCCTGAAAAGGGTGGATTGAGGTTATTCGTTGCAAAGTTTTGGCTATACGGAGGAAAAGGAATCATTTGCCCGGTCGAGGGTATGGGCGTATAGTATTGCATAGGTTCTGCCATTGTTAACAAACTACTGGCCGGACAAGTTGTCATACCGGGCCTTTGGGTTTGACCTGAGAATATGTCTAGGTTATTTTGGAACAACGACTGAGGTGTTTCAAAAACCAAGGAGGATGTGGCTGTGGGCGGGTTGGCGAACATACTGGCTGTTTGTATTGGCATGGGGGCTTCAACACCCGAATGTGGCAAAGCACTGATGACCGGTTCTTCTTCATATGTCAGGCGTATACGAACACCCCTGAGGCGCTCTTCTCGGACATATTCGACCATTAGTTCTTGTAAGCGGGGAAAATGCTCCCGGATGCCTTCCGGGGTTAGTTCGACCGCATCATTAATGGTGGCTGCTAAACATGGAGACTGGGTGGGGACTGACAACCCTGCTGGGTTGCTAGTCCCTTCATCAGGACCTTGGGACATTGTGACCCGAAGATGCTTTGTTTGTCTTGAGTGGAGCCCTTCTTCGTTTCTGATTTCAGAAATTTCGATGCCCCATGGTGGGCGCCAATGTTCGAGTATCGCTCAAACGGTCTCCTGGCTAGACTTAATCACCGGCTTCTCTACTCCTGGCTATCCTTCTAAGAACAGAAAACACCGTTAGCCTTATCGCAGGAGGGGATCTCCTACGATTAGACTCCGGCGTGAGAGTAAGTCTCTGTGTGACAATCCGATATTTTCGAATTAACCCTCGTAGGCCCAATTGCATCTTATGAGGCCCAATTGAATAGAAGTAGGCCCAATTGTATCTTATGAGGCTCAATTGAATAGAAGTAGGCCCAATGAGGCCAAGGTAGGCCCAATGAGGCCAAGGTAGGCCCAATGAGGCCCAAGATAGGCCCAATTGTATTTAGGAGGCCCAATTGGGTTAATCTAGCCCAACAATGTTCTAAGTGACCCAATTAGTGACAATTCGGCAATTCGGATTAACCCCATTAACTCTAGAGTAAACCGAGATGTTATGTAAGCGAGAAAAATCAATTCTAAGGAATTAGAATCAAGTGAGATATGATCTTGAGCACTTAAATTATAAAGATTTATCATATAAATATAGGAAATACACAAGTTTGACTTTAGAAGTCAAAATTCGAGTGAATTATATCAAATTAAGCTTGAAAGTCGTAGAAAAACGTGTGGAATCGAATTTAAGTCATCAATAATCATCATATTTATGATTAGTAACAGAAATAGCAATAATTGGATCATCAATTTGATAATTAACGCGATTAACCACCATTAAGGATGAAGCCGTTTCAATGTCAAGACGAATTCGTTTAATTCGATTGGAATTCACTAAATCGAATGTATATAACTTCAAGTCGGCACTTTCAGAACCTGCTGCACATACCAATTTAATCCAAGAAGCTGTGGGTTGAAGAACACGATCGAGAGTCGGCCAAGATTTCATCTAAAAGTCGGGATACACCAATTCGAATTTAAATCAAGTAAGTAATTACTCCTATACACTCTGAAATGGCCGACTAAGAATACCCCTAACCCAATTTCATCTAAGGATTTCGAATTATAAGGGTCCGATTTCTAGGGCTTGTTATGATAAACGATTTGGGGATTTCGTAGCAAACAAATTGTAGAACCAAATTAAATAGCATGGTAAGTTTCAGAAAGTGCCGAATAAGCTAATCCCTATGAGTATTTAGTGTGTAAACATCGAATTGATTGAATTCTATAACTAGGGTTCATGCTTAAAAACGAATTGGGGGTTTCGATTTAAATGAGTTATAGAATCCAATTAATCAACACAAACATGTTCGAAATTTATCTTAGAATGAAAACCATGTGTCAATTTTAGGAAATGATAACGAATTGATAGAGTTGAAATTCTAGGGTTCTTAGATTTAAACGAATTGGGGAATTCGGGTTAATAGAGCATGATATTCAAATTAAACATTACTGATAAGTTCTAAATATCACATCAAATAAAAACCCTATGATTTTTCGGTTTAAAATAATCAGATTCAATCAAATTGAATGGCTAGTTGGATATACACGTTCAAAAACTCTTTCTATCTTATTCGAGGGCTTTGAGTTAATGATCCATGGAATTGAAGTAACACTTAGGTTCGGTTTGAGTGTTGAAACAAAACCCCTAAGGTTTTGGGTTTAATCGGGTTCGAATTGGGGTTCAATTGAGGGTTATACGATTCGGTTAGGACTAACAAAGGGTTAGTAGGCTTATTGGGCTTAAAAGAATTATGAATCAGGATCCAACAATGAAATCTATAGCAGATCAACTGGTTTGGGCTTAGGCATGGAGTCCGGGAGGTCACAGGTTCGAACCTGTGCCTCACTGGTTTTTGAGTTTTGAACAAATTTTTGTATTTTGTTCATAACTTTCTTATTTCAACTCCGATTTAACTCGTTCAAATTGCGTTGGAACCGTAACGGAATCCCGAACACATTTGAATAATAAAATTCATATTTTAGAACGAAAACGTAATCGCGTACAATTACGTTTATTTAAATAAAATCATATATGATTTTATTTAAACGAGTTCAAAGTCGCGCGTACTTACGTATGCACATTTCTAACACTCTAGCATACGTGTGTTGACACGTATGTGATTTCAAGCACGAAACAACATCTCGAATGACACAACGTTATTGTTTAAACACAGATTCTTCGTAAGAGGATCTTCTACGCGAGTTCACGTATTTGATCATTCTGCAATAATCAAAGGTGCGTACACGGCCCTTTCTTATTTTAAACTGTTTTGGGGGAGAAAACATGTGCAACAAACACTTTTAGATACATATCACTTGCATGAGTTAACTGTTTACATTATGTGACAACATAGCATTTACAAGTCCTTACACTTCGAACCGTTTAGTTTGCCGTAGTGCAAAGCGTGGTAGTTGGAAATAGATCTATTAGGTTTGACAAACCTCACTTGGTAGATGGGATCTACGCAGGTGTTTGATTGACCAAACATTCATTACTATTGTTTGTGCTAGACAATAGTGGCAAGGCAAAAACATGCTATAGCATGGCAATCGTCAGCTTCGGTGTCGACCACTTATGTAAATAGTACAAATGACTAGCTATCATGACTATGCATGTGTGATTATGTTATCTGCAAACTTGATATTCAAACTGTTGTTTTAAACATTGTGAATGCTTAACCTGTGTTATGCACCAACCTTTGTGTTGACTTGATTTACATGTTTTCTCAGGACGCTAAGGTGCGCAAGAAAGCCAGCATGGACTAGGAGATTGAGTCGCATGCATGTCTTTACATTTTAGTTAATTGAATTTGAACATTTGAAAACTTTGTATTGTAATTTACATTTTACAACTGTTATTGTTTTAAAACGTTTCCGCAAACTTTGAAAACTTTGATACTTAGACCAAAGTATGTTTTGAAAATTCATGTAGAGGTCTTCGTTATGTCTAATGATCTGAGATCCTGGTTTGTCACGTCCCCAAACGGTGTGATTCCGTTAGTTGAAAATTGGGGGTGTGACAGATTGGTATCAGAGAGATTGGTATCAGAGACATTGGTTATAGCGAACTAGGTTTGCATTTGTAGACTTAGACTATGATTGTTAGACATTAGACACGTATGCTTACACATATCACTTAGGAATTACATATGACATTATGTAATAGACTTGCTTACACATTCCATGGCACTGCACTTACATATGGTATTATGTAACAGGCATGGCATCTTCATCATCAGCACCATACATCAACATTGATGACTCGGAGGATGAGGAGCCGGTGATTCCAGCACCACCATCATCACCAGCACCACCTATGCCATCTCCTCCACCATCTGAGAGAGATGATTCAGATCCGGAGGAGGATCCAGAGGAGGACCCAGAGGAGGATCCGGAGGAGGATCCGGATGAGGACCCGGATGAGGATCCGGAGGAGGAGCCAGTGGAGGGTACTCAGGAGATCCCTGCTGAGGGACCTTCTACTCATCCACCACCTACATTGGATGTTCCGGAGCCTAAGAGGCAACGGACTGATTCTGAAGAGATTGCCAAACTGTGTGAGGACTTGTACTGGGCGAATGACAGAATTGAGTACAATGTGCGGGAACTCTGGGATGCAAACGAAAGACAAGATAACATTGCTCATCTGGTTAATGCGATGCGAGATGAGATCATTCATTTGACTGATCGTCTTCAGGATTGTGAGAACCGAGCTGAGATTCTGGAAGGCAGAATTGAAGCCTTGGAAGACTTGGTGGCCTCTGAGAATGAAGAAGAGGATGAAGAGGAGAAAGAGGAGGAACCAGCACCAGTTGTTGATTCTGGTCCTGAATCCACTATTGAGGATGATTGATTTTCTTTATTTTGTTTAAACTTATTAGGGGCGGGTTGTGTCCCTACATTAGAAGTTTGAAAACTTATGTTTTGATTTCAAAAGTATTGTACTCAAATCAGATTTCTATCTATTGAAAAACTATTATTTATTGCCAACAGTTGTGTTGATTTATATATTACATGTTGTGTTTATTATTTACACATGTCACATTGGACTTTGAGAACGTTCTAACATTTCTTTTAACTAGGAAGATAATGGCCGGTGAGAACGTACAGATGGCAGTTGCTGAGCTCAATGAGCTAATCAATAACAGGGTCGTGGAAGCTATCGCGAACTATGTTCAGACACACACTACAGGGCCACAGGGTCCAGCAGGGGGATTGGTGAACCCACCGGTATGCACGTTCAAGATGTTCTTGGACTGTAAGCCACATAATTTCAAAGGATCAGAGGGGGCCATTGGACTCCTTCGATGGATTGAAAAAGCAGAGTCCGTATTTGAAATGTGCAACTGCCCTGACGAAAACAAAGTAAAGTATGCTACGGGAACGTTGGAAGGCCCGGCATTGACTTGGTGGAACTCGAATGTTCAGACTCTGGGGTTGGGAGAGGCAAATGCCTTGACCTGGAATGGTTTCAAGACCTTGCTGCAGGAGGAGTACTGTCCTCGCAGTGAGATGCAGAAATTAGAGGAGGAATGTTGGCACCTCAAGATGGAGGGGTCAAACATCGAGGAGTACACAACTCGATCTCATGAACTATCTAGACTTTTACCCCACATGGCTACTCTAGCAAGCAAGTGGATAGAGAGGTACATCGGGGGATTGGTGCCTCAAATCCAGGGATTGGTCACTTCTGCAAATCCCACGACAATTCAACAAGCTGTGCGACTGGCGCACCAATTAACTGATCAGGCAGTGTTACAAGGAACTCTGCCTAAACGAACATCAGCTACTAAGGTAGGTGATCACAAGAGGAAGTGGGAAAGCAACAACACCAAGAACTTCAACCAACAACCGTTTCAGCAGAACCGGAAACAAGACTCAAACAAGTCTTATCACAACTCGAATAGTGGTCAGCAGTCATCATCATCAGGGGGTTATATCGGTAAACATCCGAAGTGCAACAGATGTGGGTTTCATCATGCGGGAAATCAGTGTGATAAAGTTAAGTGCCAACGGTGTGGTAAGGTTGGGCATGCAGCTAAGGATTGTCGCGGAGAGCTGCAAAACAATCACAACAATCAGAATAACAACCAGAACAACGCACAGAAGAGTTGTTTTGAGTGTGGCAAGATGGGGCACTTTAAAAAGGATTGCCCACAACTCAAGAAAGGCGGGGATAACAATGCCAATGGCAACGGCAACGGCAACGGCAACGGTAACGGCAATGGCACCAATAACAACAACAATAACAACAACAATGGTGCTAGGGGCAGGGCGTTTGTGATTGGAGGACGTCAAGCACGGGAGGATCCCAACATTGTTACGGGTACGTTCCTCTTAAATAATCACTATGCCTCTATGTTATTTGACACTGGTGCCGATCGAAGTTTTGTATCTACTTCACTTGCTAAGTTGCTAAATGTTAGTCCCACTGCCTTAGATAGTCCATACACTGTAGAATTAGCTGATGGTAAGTTAATTGTAAGTGAACAAATCCTTAAGGGATGTATACTTGATTTGATGGGTCAGACATTGGAAATTGATCTTATGCCTATCACTTTAGGTAGTTTTGATGTAGTCATTGGCATGGACTGGTTGTCTAAACACCAGGCGGAAATAGTATGCCATGAAAAGATCGTTCGTATACCTCTTCCGCATGGAGAGACATTGTATGTACAAGGTGAGAAGAGCAGTACGCCACTGCGTCTCATATCTTGTATGAAAGCACATAAATGTCTGCGTAAAGGTCATACGGCAGTTATAGCACTGATAACTGAAAAGCCGGTAGCTGAGAAGAAGATTGAAGACATTCCAGTAGTTTGTGAATTTCCGGATGTATTTCCAGAAGACTTGCCGGGATTACCGCCTATCAGACAGGTGGAATTCCGAATCGACCTTACACCAGATGCAGCACCGATAGCCAGGGCGCCTTATCGACTTGCACCGTCAGAGATGCAAGAGTTATCTACACAACTGCAAGAGTTGTTGGATAAGGGTTTCATACAACCTAGCTTTTCACCGTGGGGAGCTCCAGTTTTGTTTGTTAAGAAGAAGGATGGGACTTTCCGTATGTGTATCGATTACCGGGAACTTAACAAGGTTACTATCAAAAACCGGTATCCGTTACCTAGAATTGAGGATCTGTTTGATCAGTTGCAAGGTTCGAGTTATTACTCGAAGATTGATCTCAGATCGGGTTATCATCAACTAAGAGTTCAAGAAGAAGATATTCCAAAGACAGCATTCAGGACGCGCTATGGCCATTATGAGTTCTTGGTCATGCCATCTGGGTTGACAAACGCTCCAGCTGTATTCATGGATCTCATGAATCGTGTTTGTAAACCTTACCTTGATAAGTTTGTCATTGTTTTCATTGATGACATTCTCATCTATTCTCAGACTGAGGAAGAACACGCTGAACATCTTCGGTTGCTGTTAGAGTTATTGAAGCAAGAACAACTGTACGCTAAGTTCTTGAAATGTGATTTCTGGATGCGAGAAATACAATTCTTGGGTCATATAGTCAATGAAAAGGGCATACATGTTGATCCAGCAAAGATTGAAGCGATTAAGAGTTGGGAAGCACCAAAAACTCCTACCGAGGTACGACAATTCCTTGGTTTGGCGGGTTACTACCGACGATTCATTGAGGGATTCTCAAAGATCGCTCAACCACTTACAGCTCTTACGCATAAGGGGATGAAGTATAACTGGACAGAAAAACAGGAAGCTGCATTCCAGTTATTGAAACAGAAACTCTGTAGTGCACCGATTCTGTCCTTACCAGAAGGGACGGAAGCCTTTGTGGTGTATTGTGATGCATCTGCACAGGGTTTGGGATGTGTGTTGATGCAACGTGATAAAGTGATTGCTTATGCCTCAAGGCAGCTACGACCACACGAAAAGAATTACACTACTCATGACTTGGAGTTAGGAGCAGTGGTTTTTGCTTTGAAGATTTGGAGGCATTACCTGTATGGAACTAAGTGTACTATTTACACTGATCATAAGAGTTTGCAACATATATTTGATCAGAAGGAGCTGAATATGAGACAACGACGATGGGTTGAGTTGTTGAACGACTACGAATGCGCGATTAAGTATCACCCAGGAAAAGCTAATGTGGTAGCTGATGCTTTAAGCAGAAAAGACACAATATCAACAAGACGGGTTCGCGCACTTATGATGACAATACATACTGACTTACCAGACAAGGTACGCAGTGCTCAGATGGGAGCCTTAGAAAAGGATAATTTGGTACATGAATCCTTACAGGGGATGGAAACACAGTTGGATGTCAAGTCTGATGGAATTCGTTATTTCATTGATCGACTGTGGATACCTTTGTACGGAGGTTTGAGGGAACTCGTGATGGATGAAGCACACAAGTCTAGATATTCAGTCCATCCGGGGTCAGACAAGATGTATCATGACTTGAAGGCACTGTATTGGTGGCCTCACATGAAAGCTGACATTCCTAAGTATGTTAGCAAATGTTTGACTTGTTCGAAAGTCAAAGTGGAATATCAGAAACCATCTGGTTTGCTACAACAACCAGAGATACCGATGTGGAAATGGGAACAGATTTCGATGGACTTTATTATTAAGTTACCCCGTACGCCGAGTGGATGTGATACGATTTGGGTAATTGTCGATCGATTAACGAAATCTGCACACTTCTTAGCAATCAAGGAAACTGATAAGATGGAGAAACTGACTCGCATTTATATCAAGGAAGTGGTAGCACGGCATGGCGTGCCAATCTCTATCATATCAGATCGGGATGCCCGATTTACTTCCAACTTTTGGAAATCACTTCATAAGTCATTGGGAACTCGTTTGGATATGAGTACTGCATATCATCCACAGACTGACGGTCAAAGTGAACGTACGATTCAAACGCTCGAGGATATGTTACGAGCTTGGGTAATTGACTTTGGGGATAGCTGGGAGAATCACTTACCGTTAGTGGAATTCTCTTACAACAATAGTTATCATACAAGTATTCAAGCAGCACCGTTTGAAGCTTTGTATGGTCGCAAATGTCGTTCACCAGTTTGCTGGGCTGAAATTGGTGACAGTCAGATTACAGGTCCTGAATTAGTGCACGAGACAACAGAGAAGATAGTACAAATCCGGAACTGTATGGCAGCGGCCCAGGATCGACAGAAGAGTTATGCAGATAAACGTCGTAAACCGTTGGAATTTCAAGTAGGAGACCGAGTTCTTCTAAAGGTATCACCTTGGAAAGGTGTGATACGATTCGGCAAGCGCGGGAAGCTTAGTCCACGTTACGTAGGACCTTTTGAGATCCTGAAAAGGATTGGTCCGGTTGCGTATCAACTCAAACTACCGGATGAACTCAGTGGTGTTCATGATGTCTTTCATGTTTCGAATTTAAAGAAATGTCTTTCTGACGAGACATTGATTGTACCATTGGAGGAAATACAAGTAGATGAACAGTTACGATTCATTGAAGAACCAGCTGAAATCATGGACCGAGAGGTCAAACAACTTAAGCAAAGCAAGATTCCGATAGTCAAAGTTCGGTGGAATTCAAGACGTGGTCCTGAATTCACATGGGAACGGGAAGACCAAATGATGAAGAAGTATCCTCATCTGTTCAAAACAGCTACTGCAAACACTGAGAGCGCACGTTAAATTTCGGGACGAAATTTCCTTCAACAAGGGGATGACGTGATGCTTCACACATCAACACTGCAAATTTCAAACTGTAAGCACAAACACTTTATTCAATTGGTTTTGTTACAAACATTTGTGTTACACTACATTTTATACACTTTATGTGCTACATTTCATATGTTACATGTTATGGTAGTACATGCATGATTAGTTACACACATTTTGCTATGTGCGGGGTTGCATAGTACAAACAGTTACAGACACTCACTATGTGTGAGGTTACATAGCACAGTCATGATCAAACACAAACAATCACAGTTAGGTGAACTAACTAGTGTACACACAAACAGTCACATTGAACGATCACATTTAGTTGGGATGTTGCAAACATTAGATTTTGTGTACGAATACACAAGCACACGGAATGATCAAATCACACTAACACGTACGATTTAAACTCGTAAGTAGTTTCCTAACTAGTCCTAACATTTACTAATTTTCGGGACGAAAATTTTTTCAACAAGGGGATGATGTGACAATCCGATATTTTCGAATTAACCCTCGTAGGCCCAACTGCATCTTATGAGGCCCAATTGAATAGAAGTAGGCCCAATTGTATCTTATGAGGCTCAATTGAATAGAAGTAGGCCCAATGAGGCCAAGGTAGGCCCAATGAGGCCCAAGATAGGCCCAATTGTATTTAGGAGGCCCAATTGGGTTAATCTAGCCCAACAATGTTCTAAGTGACCCAATTAGTGACAATTCGGCAATTCGGATTAACCCCATTAACTCTAGAGTAAACCGAGATGTTATGTAAGCGAGAAAAATCAATTCTAAGGGATTAGAATCAAGTGAGATATGATCTTGAGCACTTAAATTATAAAGATTTATCATATAAATATAGGAAATACACAAGTTTGACTTTAGAAGTCAAAATTCGAGTGAATTATATCAAATTAAGCTTGAAAGTCGTAGAAAAACGTGTGGAATCGAATTTAAGTCATCAATAATCATCATATTTATGATTAGTAACAGAAATAGCAATAATTGGATCATCAATTTGATAATTAACGCGATTAACCACCATTAAGGATGAAGCCGTTTCAATGTCAAGACGAATTCGTTTAATTCGATTGGAATTCACTAAATCGAATGTATATAACTTCAAGTCGGCACTTTCAGAACCTGCTGCACATACCAATTTAATCCAAGAAGCTGTGGGTTGAAGAACACGATCGAGAGTCGGCCAAGATTTCATCTAAAAGTCGGGATACACCAATTCGAATTTAAATCAAGTAAGTAATTACTCCTATACACTCTGAAATGGCCGACTAAGAATACCCCTAACCCAATTTCATCTAAGGATTTCGAATTATAAGGGTCCGATTTCTAGGGCTTGTTATGATAAACGATTTGGGGATTTCGTAGCAAACAAATTGTAGAACCAAATTAAATAGCATGGTAAGTTTCAGAAAGTGCCGAATAAGCTAATCCCTATGAGTATTTAGTGTGTAAACATCGAATTGATTGAATTCTATAACTAGGGTTCATGCTTAAAAACGAATTGGGGGTTTCGATTTAAATGAGTTATAGAATCCAATTAATCAACACAGACATGTTCGAAATTCATCTTAGAATGAAAACCATGTGTCAATTTTAGGAAATGATAACGAATTGATAGAGTTGAAATTCTAGGGTTCTTAGATTTAAACGAATTGGGGAATTCGGGTTAATAGAGCATGATATTCAAATTAAACATTACTGATAAGTTCTAAATATCACATCAAATAAAAACCCTATGATTTTTCGGTTTAAAATAATCAGATTCAATCAAATTGAATGGCTAGTTGGATATACACATTCAAAAACTCTTTCTATCTTATTCGAGGGCTTTGAGTTAATGATCCATGGAATTGAAGTAACACTTAGGTTCGGTTTGAGTGTTGAAACAAAACCCCTAAGGTTTTGGGTTTAATCGGGTTCGAATTGGGGTTCAATTGAGGGTTATACGATTCGGTTAGGACTAACAAAGGGTTAGTAGGCTTATTGGGCTTAAAAGAATTATGAATCAGGATCCAACAATGAAATCTATAGCAGATCAACTGGTTTGGGCTTAGGCATGGAGTCCGGGAGGTCACAGGTTCGAACCTGTGCCTCACTGGTTTTTGAGTTTTGAACAAATTTTTGTATTTTGTTCATAACTTTCTTATTTCAACTCCGATTTAACTCGTTCAAATTGCGTTGGAACCGTAACGGAATCCCGAACACATTTGAATAATAAAATTCATATTTTAGAACGAAAACGTAATCGCGTACAATTACGTTTATTTAAATAAAATCATATATGATTTTATTTAAACGAGTTCAAAGTCGCGCGTACTTACGTATGCACATTTCTAACACTCTAGCATACGTGTGTTGACACGTATGTGATTTCAAGCACGAAACAACATCTCGAATGACACAACGTTATTGTTTAAACACAGATTCTTCGTAAGAGGATCTTCTACGCGAGTTCACGTATTTGATCATTCTGCAATAATCAAAGGTGCGTACACGGCCCTTTCTTATTTTAAACTGTTTTGGGGGAGAAAACATGTGCAACAAACACTTTTAGATACATATCACTTGCATGAGTTAACTGTTTACATTATGTGACAACATAGCATTTACAAGTCCTTACACTTCGAACCGTTTAGTTTGCCGTAGTGCAAAGCGTGGTAGTTGGAAATAGATCTATTAGGTTTGACAAACCTCACTTGGTAGATGGGATCTACGCAGGTGTTTGACTGACCAAACATTCATTACTATTGTTTGTGCTAGACAATAGTGGCAAGGCAAAAACATGCTATAGCATGGCAATCGTCAGCTTCGGTGTCGACCACTTATGTAAATAGTACAAATGACTAGCTATCATGACTATGCATGTGTGATTATGTTATCTGCAAACTTGATATTCAAACTGTTGTTTTAAACATTGTGAATGCTTAACCTGTGTTATGCACCAACCTTTGTGTTGACTTGATTTACATGTTTTCTCAGGACGCTAAGGTGCGCAAGAAAGCCAGCATGGACTAGGAGATTGAGTCGCATGCATGTCTTTACATTTTAGTTAATTGAATTTGAACATTTGAAAACTTTGTATTGTAATTTACATTTTACAACTGTTATTGTTTTAAAACGTTTCCGCAAACTTTGAAAACTTTGATACTTAGACCAAAGTATGTTTTGAAAATTCATGTAGAGGTCTTCGTTATGTCTAATGATCTGAGATCCTGGTTTGTCACGTCCCCAAACGGTGTGATTCCGTTAGTTGAAAATTGGGGGTGTGACACTCTGGGTCGGGAAAGTAAGTTCAGCGGGAGATTAAGTAAAGTGAGCAAGAGATGAAGTGAAGTTGAGAAGAGCAACCTGGACCTGATACTTATACTACTCTTCTCCTGGAAGGCCGAGCTTCTGGGAACTGGAGCTTTCTTCTTTGGGTATGGCAGCCACATGCTTTTCTGATACCTTCCTTTTGTCCCTTGTATGTTCCTTTTTGGTGAAAAGGGTTGACTCGATCACTTCAACGCCTTTTCTTCCCTTCTCTCGACTTGACTGCTTCTTTCTTCTACCTTTGGTGTAAAGGACTTATTCCCGACTCCCATGAGTATTCCTCCGGTTAATCCAATTCGTCTTGTGATTCCCGGCTGTCCGGCCTTCCGGCCTTCTTATCTTACCGAATTACTCGTTTCTTGTGTGGGACCGCTATCCCACGTCATCAAATAACAAATACAATATGAGCCTTTGTTAAAAAAAATTAGATACTTACATTTCAATCTTGTTACTACTTTCGCGATTAATCTAACCACATGTACACTTGAATAATAAACAAAAAAAAAATTATGAGGTCAGTAGGATATGACTACTAAATTGGACCAAAAACATGAATAAACATGTTTTCGATAATTTGTATGTGAAAATAATATTCCAATGAAAGTTTAAGTCGATATGCAATATACGAACGTTCAAGTGGATCTTTTACCCTGGTTAATGAGAACCCAAACTTCCACCGTACGTAAAAAAGTAAAATAAAAATAAAAAAATTCTTTAACCTCAATGAATCTTTCATTATAAAAAAAATTCAATTTTGTTTTCAAACTTGCTAATGTCACACTTGATATATCTCGACACAATTGTCTCCTTTGAACTCTACATGTCAAAGTCCACTTAATAGAAAATAATCTAAGAGATAAAACTCTTTGACAGGAATGAGATTGGTTTTCCTCCTGATAAAGCTTAAAATTTCGAAAATACTTGATATTTCTTCTAAAATCTTGCTACAGGTTTTTTCGTCTGTGTTATGCGAGTATACGGTCACATAAGGATTAACATGTTTCTCTACGCGTTGAAGCATCAGTCCAAACTTAAGATGCGGTCCAATTAACCCGCCAACCAGATAAACCTAGAGCTGTAAACGAACAGAGCGAACACGAACGAGCCCTTGTTCGTGTTCGTTCATTTAACTTTTAACTTGTTCACGAACGGTTCATGAACGCTAACCGAACGAAAATTCTTGTTCGTGTTCGTTCATTAAGGAATTTAGCTTGTTCACGAACGGTTCACAAGCGCTAACGAACACATATTATTTAAACAATAAAAATCAACAATCTTGATCTCAGGCATTGGAGATAATCATTTATAAATATATAAATTAAAATATTATAGTATTAAACTAAAAATAACTTAAATATTATGTCATTAAACTAAAAATTAAAAATTAAAAATATTCAACACATTTAATAAATAAATATAATAAATAAACTTAACCGAACATAAACGAACATGTTACCGAACGTTCACGAACACAAATGAACGAACGCGACCTCTATTCATGTTCGTTCATTTAACTAAACGAATAGAATTTCTTGTTCGTGTTCGTTCGTTTATTAAACGAAGGAACATAAACGAACTTCCTGCCGAACGGTTCACGAATTGTTTGCTGAACGTTGAGTTCGTTTACAATCCTAAATAAACCCGATTGAAACATTTAGCAATACAAACTAAGAACGCATATGTTTAACATACTATATCATCATAATGAGTTGTTGCTACATTGTTTGTAAAAATAGTCCAAACTTATAATATACAAAAATAGCTCATGTGCATTTTGAATCTTCGCTAGTTCTTCAGAAACAACTAAGGTCACTACCCTTTACTTTTACACACACAAAGAATGCAAACAACTATAAACAAATCAAAGTTTAATTAATATATGATATGATACAAAAGCATTGTAATCACTTCGATCTCCATTTGTAGCTAGATCTCTTTGCTAGCTACCATTGACTATGATAAGTTCACCGTGGGTAGAAATGGCTGTTGTCGACGGTTGCAACCGAACTAGAATCATCACTATAACTTTGTGATGTGTGTGTGATGTGATTGAGTTCCATAGTTTTCTCATCTATAAAAGGGGGATTAGAAGGGAGTGGTAAAGGCTCATCATCTTTGGCTAACATTTTAAGTACACTTGACATTGATGGTCTTAAAGATGGAGCTTCTTGAGTGCAAAGAAGTCCTACTTGCACCACTTTTTTGGCCTCCTTCTGGTAATTGATATTAGGGTAAATATGCATCATTAGGTTTGGGTCGAATATTTCCTCCACCTTATTTTTCTGGAAATGATACCACGCCTGTACGTTTCATAAATTACACAAGATGGTCAATCTTTAATGGGTATAACTGCACCACCTATTTAAGCTTTTCCTAGTCTAGGAGGCTCATATATCCCATTTCAAACATAAAATGTTATAGAAGAAATAAACAATTATTATACTTACTATAGCTACTAAGCTGTCTGTATATTCAGTGGTTTTACTTCTGTTGTTTTCTATTCCAGTAACCACCTCAAGAATTAGAACACCAAAGCTATATACATCTGCCTTTTCAGTTAATTGACCGTTGGCTAGGTACTCTGGAGCCATATAACCTCTATTCATGTCATCAAAAAATTAGCATATTTATAAAATTTTATACTCAAAAAATAAGTTGTTACTTACAATGTTCCAGCAATCACAGTACTAATATGGCTCTTATCATCTTGAAAAGATCTAGCCAACCCAAAATCGGCTATTTTTGCACGAAGTCTCAAGTCTAATAAGATATTAGAAGCTTTAATATCTCGATGAATAATTCGGCATTTGTTGTTCTCATGAAGGTAAACAAGACCTTCTGCGGTACCAATTATAATGTCAAATCTCTTCTCCCAGTTTAGGATCTTCCCTTTTGTTGCATCTGCACAAATTCATATAAGATTATAACATTTAAGTAGTTTTTTTAATTTATGTTGGTTTAACATGGTGAGCATGAAGTAATTAAAATGACAAAACTACAAGGCAACTTTATGTCAGTAACTTGGAACATATGTGCTAATAAGCCCATATATTAAAGAACGATAAACTCAACATATATTTACTAAACTTACCAAAAATGAAGCGGTCAAGGCTCATGTTGGGTAGATACTCATAGACAAGAATGCTTTCGGGTCCTGAACAGCTGCATCCTAACAACCTTACCAGGTTTTTGTGTTCAACACTGCTAATCATGTTAACTTCATTATAAAAATCTGCAGCTCTGAATTTGTTGTTAAAATAAAGCCTCTTGACTGCAATCTCTCTTCCATCTGGAAGAACCCCCTGAGAGATTTTCACCATTCAAATTAGTTATATATGTTATATATATAGGTTACCACAATATTAACATATATATGTTGGCAAAATGAGTTGATTCAAACATTAAAAGACAACCTTGTAAACAGTCCCAAATCCTCCTTGTCCCAACTTATTTGATTCATCCCAATTTTCTGTGGCTTTCTCAACATTAGAGTACTTGAAGTTCAAGCTACTATCATTAAGCATCTTTGATAGTTTCTTGACATCATATGATCCTGAAACGTTAAAGGTTTTATTGAATTATACATATACATATATATATATATATATATTATGTATCATATATACTAATGTTTTAACAAGTACATGTTCATATGACGTTTCATACCTTTTCTCTTCTTCTGTATATATCTTTGTTTCCGAATACACAAAGCGCTCATCAATGCAATTGTTAAAACCACCAACGAACTAACAACAGAAACAACAATGGCTATAATCTTCCCTACAAAACCCATGAAACAAAATAACATTAGAATAGTTGTGTACAAAACTTCAATCTAGAAAGTTGGCTTGTGAATTATTATTATTATTGTATTTCATTACTTTTAACTTATTTGATTACTAGTATTAAATAAGAACCTTAAACTGATTAGATGTTTGTGATATTGTGTAATAAGATGATGCATATCCAAATTTATAAAACTATAAAAGAAAATTGAACAAGCAAAAACTATTTTATACACATACACATGATTTTTTTGTTGTAAATTTGTAAATTCTTGTAACGACCGGTTTTAGACGGTCACAAGCATTTTTTGATACCACGAAACGAGGCTTCGATTTCAAGATACACTGAGTCGAATATAACATTAAATAAGAGATCAAATATTTTGAACTCTTCAGGTCTTGAAATTATAACCATTGGAAAGAGCTCGAAAAATCGAGAACGTGGGCGAAAACGGCGCGTAAAACGGAGTTCGTATGCTCCCGGAATCGCGAAAACAAAATCGAAATCTGAGTAAGGCGGTGGAGGTACGCGAAGGACCCTTTTGCCATCCTTGGCAGTACGCGACGGACCCAGATGACATAAAAATCCGATCTGCTCGATCGGAATTCATTCTGGGTCAAATATACTCGATTTCCAGGCGATTTAGGGTGATTTTCTACCATCTAATCAGTGTTTTGAAGCCATCCAAACATACGGATCGAGCGAGGGATCGTTTCTACAACTCCTGATCATCGTTTTCATCCGAAAAATCCATTCAAAAGGGTAACGATTCGATCTCTCTTACTGATTTGATAGTATATGGATTAGATATGGTATTATAATAGTTATGGGTGTTGATTATTGTCTAGATGACGGCTAGGAATAATTAGAAACGAAGAACTCGATTTTTAACGGTGAAATCTTGGTTTTGAGCCGTTATAATGTCCGGTTGTCATGAAATCCATATCATTGTGATTGATAACTAGTAGGATGATTAAATGATGATTATGATGACTCTGAATCATTCTATGAAATGATAGATTCAATTCAAAGGCTTGATCAAATGTTGAGATTTGAAAGTTAATGATTTTGGCATAAATATGCTAATTATAAGTGATGACTTGACTTCTAAATGCCACATAGTAATAAATGAGATTCAAATGAGTTTGAATCAGATGTATGGGTATTGGGTGTATTGAAACTAGTTGTATACGTGTGATTTGCAACTAGGTGTTGGTGGTGGGAGTCAAGAGGCAAGTCACAGAAGTGGAAAAGAAGTTGTAGAAAGTGATCAACCATTTGAACAAGGTAAGCCAACCGTTACTATTGAGTTTGTTTAATATTGTGATAATGAATCACAAATATTGTGATCATGTGAACAAAAACTCAATTGGTGATCGACATGGATATAAACCATGTGTTGAATGTGATATAGTGATGACCTACAAGTGTGTAGGCATTCATGTTTGCTTTAATTGATATTAATCCACATGAGTGTGGATAATGTTATAGTAAGTATGTTGAAATTGGTTCACTTGTATGTGAACACTTTGTAATTGATTGCCTTTATATGATTCACAAAGTGTGTGAACATATGTAAGGGTGATAGATTTTATGTTGAATTTGAAGTTAGACACTAATATATGTTAGTTTAAATCACAATTGTGTGACTATTTGTTGTTTGTGTCTAATGTTGACTGTATGTGTAAATAACACATATTGTAAACTTTGTTTTGATGGATCCTCAAGGGTGAGAACATAATTATATTAGTAAAAGTTTGAGTGATTCACAAAGGTGTGAAAACTCAATGAGACACATGAGTGTGTTGTTTTGAATTTTAATGGTGTGATATTATTTGATAAATAGAAAGAATTGTATTTGATGATCTACAATCGTGTAGACAGTTTTGGTTGATTCACTTGAGAGTGAACAATTAGTGTGTTGAAGTGTAGTTAAATGATTCACAAGATGTGTGAACATATGAATTGGGAGTATATTTGGCGTAAACACAAGTGAATGTGTTCAAATTATGTGTAAGTTACCTATTTGATTGAAATTGTAGTTATAGGATGGGGTGAGTCCACACTACAAGCATTTGTGCATTTAGCACATATACATGATTCGTTGAGCTGATTTAAATTGATATAAATGATTGTGGTTATTGTGGTTGAATGATTCATAAGTTGTGTGAACAAGTGGTGATCTACAAATGTGTAGATGTTAAATTGGAAATATGCATGCTTTGATTCACAAGGTGTGTGAACAAATGGTGGATTGGTAATGTGCATGCTTTGATTCACAAGGTGTGTGAACATAAGACTTGCAATTCCAATGTAATTGATTCACAATGTGTGTGAACAAATGGTGGATTGGTAATGTGCATGCTTTGATTCACAAGGTGTGTGAACATAAGACTTGCAATTCCAATGTAATTGATTCACAAGGTGTGTGAACAAATGGTGGATTGGTAATGTGCATGCTTTGATTCACAAGGTGTGTGAACATAAGACTTGCAATTCCAATGTAATTGATTCACAAGATGTGTGAACAAATGGTAGATTGGTAATGTGCATGCTTTGATTCACTAGGTGTGTGAACATAAGACTTGCAATTCCAATGTAATTGATTCACAAGATGTGTGAACAAATGGTGGATTGGTAATGTGCATTCTTTGATTCACAAGGTGTGTGAACATAAGACTTGCAATTCCAATGTAATAGATTCACAATGTGTGTGAACAAAAGGTAATCTACAAATGTGTAGATATTAAATTGGTAATGTGCATGATTCACAAGGTGTGTGAACATAAGACTTGCAATTCCAATGTAATAGATTCAAAAGGTGTGTGAACTTCTTAATTGAAGTTTGATTGAAAATGGTCAAACAGTATGATGCACAACTGAAGTTGTGTGCACAAATGCGTTATATTAAATTATAAATGGTGTGGTGAAATAAGAATGATTCACAAAGTGTGTGAACTTCTTAATTGAAGTTTGACTGAAAATGGTCAAACAATATGATGCACAATTGGAATTGTGTGCACATATGTATTGAGATTGTTGTTCTATTATGACAAATGGAAATTCTTGGTTGTAAGGGAAGTTCCATTTGATGTTGATGAAAATTACCCGTTATTGAATCGTTTTGTATACGATTGAATAATGTTACCAAATGATATTTGGGACATCATTAGTGTATCCATATGGTATTATGGAATATACTTGGGGGGAATAACGGGGTGATCTTACTTAGTTCTAACGAACTAATGGTGATTTAAATGTGGTGTCTACAGGTCTGAATAGTTATGTAAGAGGTGGTGGTGATCGGGATCGAACATGAAGAATCGAGAGAATAATTGAAGTTAACAATCAAACCTCTTGTGAAGGTTTGTATAAGTTAACTTATTGAAGTATGTGGTAGTACTTAAACATGTTTTGAGTGTTTGTACAATGTAAAGTGTGAGTGTTTACGAACAAAACACAAAAAGTTTTTCTGGGACCTAAACAAAAACCTTATTTGATATTTTAAATGTCCGAATGAGACATAAAGTAACAAGGGTGTTACACTTCTAGAGCATTATTGCACAAATTATAATAAAATAATTATTAAGTTAAACCAGTCAGTCATTCTCATGTACCTATTATAATAAATCAAAGTTTCTAAAGATACATGGTTTGTTTCTTGAGTACCTCAACTTTGATTTCCATCTTTTTTTCCTATTAAATACATCTGATGTTAATATAATAATATTAATATTAAAAATAAGCTATTTGATTTTAAATTAAAAAAGATTTTTGATACATTAAAATATATTAATGTTAAAAAAAACACGTTTTAAATAAAATCACATTAATGTGAAATATAAAATTGTCAAAAAGAGGTTTTTTAAAACAAAATGTTTAAACCAAATTTTTTTAAAAAAAAATTAGCATTTAAAGGAATAATATTTTTATTTTATTATTTAAACCATTAAATTATACAAAATTTTAGTTATATTTATATAAAAAATAATTTTATATTATTTAAATTTTCAATAATGATATATTTTTATTCGAAACATACCGCGTATACATATGAAAATTGAAAACCCATATGAAATGATTTTGTGGATCATTAATGTTACCTTTATTGCTCGAGCTGTTAGTGACTGGTAGAGGATTGAGAAAATCAACATCAGAATACCTCATAAAACACCCCGTGTTCAAAGCACGGCCCTCCGACCACGGTAAACATTTGGTTATCGATGCAGACGCGTTCTCCAAACACGCGCTACACGAACTTGGGCTCAGAGTCCGCCAACATTCTGCCAGCACATACACGGACTCATTCTGCCTAGCCACCTGCATCCGAACCCGAGCAAAGTAACCACTATCTCTAGTTGCATCCGTCACAGCATTCAACACGGCCTTTTTCACCGTATCCTGAAACAACACATTCTTTCTTGTTGAATTCCCACAAACAGAATGGTCATTAGGCCCCGTGTACTCGTGATAAAAGCTGTAGTTTTGTACGCGCATAAAGCAACCGTCGAGGTAAATCCTAGCCCCGTTGTTTGGAAAGCAACTCGGAAGCACGGTACGTACTTCCGAGTAGCAAAGGATGCAATCTTGTTCAGAAAGATCGCCGTAACATTGGGCCAGACCGTAGTTACTGTCTGGCCCTGTACCAGATTGTGCGGTAGCATTGAGTGAAGTGCGCACGAGTGTGGCGATCATTCCCATCATGTTAACAAAGTTTGGGACGAATTGGGTTTGATTGTGTTCTAGTTGGTGATCACAAGTCATGTTGATGATTTGATTTCTGGCTTCAGCATCTGTTCTTGGTACTGATTGTAGAATCATGATCAGAGCAATTACAATCGTTGTTGATTTCTCCATCTTCTAGAATGTGAAAAAACAAACTTATGGATGAACGTTTGTTTGTTTGGCTAGAGAAGCTGTTGAAGAACAAGAAATTTAAATCATTTTAACACAAATAGTTATACATATATCACACACGCACACGCATATAAGTATATAACGGTTCTTTTAAAGAAACAAACATACCTACTATATTAATTTTTTTTAACAACACGAAACAAAGGCACTTAAAAATGGCTCTTGGGCTTATGTTTGAAGCTCATAATTGGTTACATGTGTTAATAATATGTTTGTTTGAAAACATATGTTTAATTTTTTCGGCTGTTAGGTCTCTATTTGGGAGAGTTTTGATTCGATCCATACCTTTACTTATTTCATTATATTTTATTTAATACAGTGTTTAATTAAAATAATAACAAATACAAATGGCCTAACTTTTTTAAAAAATGTAACAACGTACGAAACAAGACCTTACGTGTACATGTGTGAAGGGGAGCGTTATTTAGACACCCCCTATGGATCAGTTAACACTACATAGCTCCATACGGGTCGTATAGAGCTATACGAGTCATATGAGTGTCAGATTTTGTCTGACGGTTGAAAATACATACGGGCCGTATGACCCTATACAACCCGTATAGTTATAAATTTTTTTCTTATGAAAAATAAAATGTTTATTTTAAGAAATAAAAAGAAGAAAAAAGGTGGGACGTCTGCAAGTTGCAGGTTGCAGTCTTGAGTGATGTTTATTTTAAATTGCTATAGTGTGTTCTTGTCCTTCTGTGTCTGCAAGTTGCAGGCTTGCGGCCTTTTTTCATTGTCAACACACGTAACAGGTCCCAATCAAATTGCAGACAAAGAAAAAACTAAAACAATTTCAAGTTTTAATACGGGCCGTATGGGGGTGTCAGAACTGTGATTTGACGTGTGTCAGTTTTTGTCAGAAATAAAATATTAATACGACCCGTATAGGTCAATACGAGTCGTATAGATGGTGTATCTTGAACCAACCTAACGTCTTCCTAACAGATCTCTGTGTGAAATTTGAAAGTCAGAGTGCATTTTTGATGAAAAGATGGCTCACAATATAATAATGTATTAATGAAATTATTGATTGTAAAACAATAGAAAAGTCAACAATAGGCACCGCCTATCATGACTATTATGATTATATTGTTCTTTATCATATACACTCCTGTTTACTTTCACCTCACGCATCTTGTACTAATAAATGGGTAGAGATATCGGTTCAACGCCCGCCAACACCTAGGCACTTATGAAAAAACACACCATGTATTAAACCCATACTGATCGTTTTGATCAAAATTTAAACCAATAACCTCATAAAGTTCAAACATTATAAGAATTATAAAGTATCAGTTGAGCTACAAGCTCTTTGACATGTATATATTAGGGTGTTTAGATGGTGAATCTTTATTCATATAGATCTAAGAAGCAATTTTGTGTTTGAATGCTTTATGACAATCTCAGATGCTATTTTCTTTGTTCGTATTAATCGGCTAAGACTGTATAATAATAATATAATATAATATGACTAATACTGCAATAATAAAATATGTAATCATTTAATTATTTCCCCAACATTAGATATAATTAGGTTTTGTTCTTATCAATTTTAGGTGCAAGAAGATATGTAATAATTTTTGGGCCAGCGTAGTTGAACATATGCATCACACATTTACGCTACGTATAAAGTAATGGAAGACGATCCAAATCAGAATACATTAAACATTACACTTCAACGGCCCTTATTATTATAAAAAAGACTGTGGGCCACTTTTGACATTTAGCAATTGGTATGACCTCTCTATTCAAAATTCTAATCTACACCCGCTTATTATACAAACCTCTGTTTGTGTGAAAGATACAAATTAAGCAGGTATACGGTTGTTCAAATAATTAGGCAGGATCTAATAATAATTACGCTGAAAAATACTACGAAAGTTTTGAAGCTTCATAAATAAACCGTAAACTAGTCATATTTTAAAGCTCAAACTCGGACTCGTTTAAACTCGGCTAGTTCAAACTTTTTGCCGATTTGATCTCAAATTCGCTCAAAGCCAACTTGCTTTGTTTAAACAATACCTTTCAGCTAATAAAATGTATGAAAAGTGGGACCCAAACTCATGACAGAGCACAATTAATTCCGCAGTTTGGTGCGCTAATTCTACAAGTGGCATTATCAAAATCTAGGTTCGGCGATATACGTTGAAGGTCAATTACAGCAAGTGTAAAATAATCAACAGGTTGTAAAATAACAAAAACTTAAGTAATAAGATATTATACAATTAATCCAATAATCAACTTATAAACATGATATAGATAACTAAGCTACAAAGTGAATTCAAATTAATAGATTAATCAAAGCATTTCAAGATCTTGAAGATAAAATCTGATCAATTAAGTAAATTTTAAGGCCGTTCAAAAAAAAAAAAAAGTAAATTTTAAGGACTAATAACACAATTAGCAGGCAATTAGAGATAACCAATCAAACAAATACGTAACTTTGATGTTTAAATCATGATTTCGAATGCATAACAGTATTCATACCTTTTGATTAATCAAGCAGCTACATTTGAATCATCAGTAGTCTTGGCCGAGGCGTTTGATTTGTGGTTTTCTGGATTGATAAGTTAAAAACTCAAGGGTTGGTGAGGAGTTATATATACAGGATTTGTACGTATAGGCGGGGTCAAAAAGGAAAGTTGAAAAATTAATCGATCAAGTTGATGATGGAAGACCTGCAATAGGCAAATGACGAATCTTAACTAGAAGCTGAATTTTATGGGATTTTTAATTTGCATAAAGGTCCTTCAACTATACGCCTTTTTGCAATTCATATTTTTATGACAGTTGAGTCTTGTTTTTGTCCCCATAATTATCATATACAGTACAAAGGAAAAAATTCTTCGCCTTGTAGTTTTGCTGTTCATTTTGATACAACTACAAATGCTATGCGTACAACTTACTTATGCATGGGATATATACTTGTACACTCTCTTCTCTCATATGCCTCGCCTTTTTGTCTCAATCCTGTGATGTACGTCGGGTTTGGGTAAGGCATTGATAATCTCGTTCTCATATTCGATTGTAAAAATTAATCTTATACCTATGGGTGACCCTGAGAATTGACGTGCCCAGGACGAGGTTGGAAGAAAAGGCCCCCTAGCGAATTCAAATATTAAAGTGGGAGTGTTCAAAAGAACCAAAAAATCGTTTAATACCGAAAACCGAAACGTTTCGTAACAGAAAAAATCGAACTGAATTCTGAATTCCGTCTTCATTTTGGTTTTAGTTGTATCCAAATTCCAAATTCGCTTTTCGGTTCGGTGCCTAACTATATCCGAATTTCGGTTTTTAATTCCATTTTTTTTATAAATTTTGTTTGTTTGGTTAACCGATTAAATCGGATTCAAATTTAAATTTATTATCTTATTAATATATAAGATTTAATTTCGTTTACTCGGTTGAATTCGATTTATTCAGATCGGTTTATTCGGTTTTTAATTAGTTTATTTGGTTTTAATCGTTTTATTCGATTGAATTCGGTTTATTTGGATCGGTTTATTCGACTTTTAAGCGATTTATTTAGCTTTCAATCTATTTATTTGGTTTTAACCAAAATTAGAACCGAACCACTTTTCGAATTCAGTTCGATTTTTTGATAAGAAATAAAATTGAAAACCAATTAAACCAGACCGAATAAACCGTTAACTGAACCAATTGACATATTTAGTTTAAAGGGCATGAAAATAACTTCCTATACTTTTTAAAAAAAATGATTTTTTGCACCTATTAGATAATGTGTTTATAAATGCTTATTTTTAGTTCTTTTTTTCTTATTAGTTCTTATTTGAATAAGTCTTTATATACACATATGTATAAAAATTTATGTGCCTCTTTAAAAAATGGGCCCAGGATGGGGGTCGGGTCTGTCCCTCCCCTGGCCCGCCCATGCTCATACCTGACTCATTACCCGTTAGGTTTATATCGGCCATCGGGTAATTACCCATCAGACATACCAAATTTCCAAGGAGTATCGCGCATACCCATTAGTTTATTAAAGACTACTCTTTAAGATTTCTAAGAACATTTGTATGATAATAATTTTATATAACATTATTGTTTAATTTTTCTTGAATGACCAATTAATCAACTGTCGGGTACTTCGTACGTGACTCTCAATGCCTGAAGGATACCTAAGCTGGTTACTAGTCCAAACGAACGGAACCCCTAGCCCAACAACCACCAATTCCCAGGGAAAACCCGATCAAGCACCCACACAAAGGTACGACGGTGGAAGGTCGATAAAACCGGGTTGGATCAATAATCGTACCCAGGATCTGAGTCTTCTATCATTTCCCCCATTATTGTTTAATTAAAACAGTAAATTAGAATCCATAAAATATATATAAATTTACATATAAACTAAATGAATTTATCAGTTACTTAATAAATTATAAAATTTCATCGAATAAAAATGCTTAAAAATCAAAGTAAGGAAGAAAATAATGAAAATAGTAAAATACATAACATTTCCTTTAATCACATAAATAACTACATGTTTTATCCTTTCATAACAAAGGCAAAATAGTTTTTTTATTAATCTAACAAAAAAGTTAACTATGATAAGAGAAAAGGAAATGATTGTTATAACACATAAAAATAAATGACGTCTTATATATTTATTGAAGTTTCTGGACAAAATTTGTTATCTGTTACACGCATAAACGTCGATTTTTGTATTTACTCTTATAACATTAGGGGCTGTTTGGTAGGGTCTGAATGGGTCTGAATCTGAACCATTCAGATTCAGACCGTTTGGTTGGGACGTCTGAATGAAAAAAACCATTTGAATGGGGGTCTGAATGGTTCAGATTTGAAAACAAGTCTGAATGGGCTTTGAATGGAGAAAAAGGCAGCTCCCCCTTCTTCCTTCCCGTCGGCTACCTTCCCCATCGGTTTCCTTCCTCGACCCCACCGCCGATCGATGCTTTGACTGGACAAACGACCGATGCTCGACAACCGCCAACCGTCGGCTTCCTTCCTCGACCCCACCGCCAACCGACCGATGCTCGACGCCCGATGCTCGACATCCCGATCGCAACCTTCGTTCACAGCCACTGCTCCAGTCGCCTACATCCCGATCAGACAGGAGGTCTTGAAGTCGGCAACAGAGTTTGCGATGGCGACAGGAGGTTGCGATGGTGAGGTGCGACGGCGAGGCGGAGGCGGCAGCAGGAGGCGGCGATGGGAGGGTTGGCGACGGGAAGACCGGACGATGAGGAGATGCGGTACGATGGGGTACGATTCACTGGCTTCATGGCCTATCGCGGCGGAGGAGATGCGGGGAGGATAGGGTTTCGAACAGAGGAGATGGGGGATGCGATTGGTTGAAACGGCAAGAAGGGTTTTGTTTTGTTTTTTTTTTATTTTTCTTTTCCCATTCAGATGTTCAACCAAACAGTTATCATTCAGATCTTCTTAACCATTCAGACTCTCTTAACCATTCAGACATCTTAACCATTCAGCACTTAATGATTCAGATCCAACCAAACGGCCCCTAAGACTAAAAATGCTATTTTAATCCGACAACGTGAACAAAAATTGTGTTCGAGTTTTTTATCTAACGATCGACTACGGCACACTATTAGAATTTAATTACTAAACTATTCAAATTTAGATTTATGATCAAATTCAAATTTGTGATTCTCGACTCAAAATTTGAATAATCACAAATTTAAATTGTGGTTTTTTCTTTATTAGCTTGATTTTTATAAACATAAACTTGAACCAATTATTACGAATCCAATTGGAATATGCATGCATGTAAAATGTTTCAAATTCAAAAGTCTAATTCAATCAACTTGAATAAATCCAAATTCGTTGACCCAGGAGACTAAGAGGATATTAAAATTTCTATTTGTAGATTAAACCATAATTGTATCTTTTATTATGTAACATAAATAGTCATATCGTATGTAGTAGCTCATTCTCAAACCATACCGAAAATGCGTGCCATTTGAAATTATTTTATAATTCTATCGCATGGTGTGTATCTACCGTACCGAAGTGTTGCACGAGTTCGGAACTAGTGGCAACAAAACGATTGATTAAGTAGATTATACCAAATTGTAGAAGTAAAAAAAGAGAAGTGACATGTTAGGATATATAGGTAGTTGAAATGCATATATAATATATGCGGAAGGAAAGATAGGTGTATATATAATAGACCTAACAATATTGACTTAAAACAATATAAATGAGTTGTTTTTGTAAACAATTATTGTATTTTATGTTGAAATATGTACCAACATAACATATAACATGTTGAGATGTGTAACACCTTAACATAATACAAGTCAAGATGATAAACCTAAAAACTATGAGTACATAATAGATTCAAATGAGTAAAAAAATTATCAATAATATATTTGATGATAAAAATAGTAAAGATTATACAAATAAAGTATATACAAATAAACTATTTGTATATTTGTAACACATTTTAACTTAAACTAAATGATGTTTTTTTAAAAAACGACTCGTTTAGTCATTTATACCAAATTTATATTTGTTTAAAACATATCATGACCCGCACATGTTTTAACCTAAACATGTTTTGACCCATTACCCAACCCGACGATTTATTTACCGGGCTTAATAGGTGGGAAACTTGATTCACCAAGCTCGTTTTATCTCTTGTTAAAGTCTTATACTAATTTATATGTATGTATGTACTCGATCATTTAACACACATATTATTTTTATTTTCTATATTATTTGATCATGAGTTTTCTAGAAGCTTTTTTTTTTTCGTTTATATAAAAACTCTTTCTACACTAAAGGTTGAAATATCGGTATTGACAGGAGTAGTTTTTTATTGTTAAAATGTCATCATCCTGGACCCCATGGTTATTTTGAAGTCTTATATAGGCTAATGTAGTGGGATGGTCTAAAAGTCTCCCAATAACACTTCTGGGTAAACGAAAACCTCGTATATTCTTAAATGAAAAAAAAAAAGTTTTAAAAATTAATTCTAAAAAATAAAAATAACCTAAAACTCATATCTCATAAAAATAAGTTGGGTCATATATGATTGATATGATCAACCAATAAATAAAATTTTTGTTTGATAAATCTTTACAACTTACAGATGTATATATGGATAATTAGAAACATCTCAACTTTAGGGTATAACATTATTATAAGGAAAACACTTTTAGTGGTGACAAAAATCACCTATATTGGTACCATAAATCGCCGCAAATAGTATTAGTGGTGGTGAGTTATATATCATTAAAAGGTATCCACTAAAAAACATTGCTAATGGCCAAAAAATGCCGCTAAAGGATCACCATTAAAGGTGGCATGTCGTCATTGTTGCTCTTGTACGAAATAATCTCACCCATTAGTTTTCAACGGTTGGATGACTAACTCAAAAGGATCAATGTTTGACTCCCCGTGTGTCGCTGCTAAAGAGGTTGCCGCCGCTAAAGGCGTCGCCACTATTCAATCGTTTATTTGTAGTGTAGACTTTCGTTATGTAGGCTTCCATACCACAGCTCATACAAAAAAAAACGATAGTGTTACTGTTTCACCTTGTAATCTGTAATACCTGTCAGTTTCCTTTGTTACTCACATCGTCTTAGTAAACATCTGGATACATTATCATCACGTGTCTACCTTCTAATTGTAATCCTAACATTATGATTAAAGTATTGTATTCATATATAATTTGGTTTGTGTGGTTTTTCACAAGTCTTAGCAACTGGATCACTAAAATAGTTTTTCCCATCTTGAAAAGCTAAAACTATACAAGAAATCCTAACAACCTTCACTAATCAAACAAACGAACAAACAAACTTATCATGTATATTTCCACTTTTCAGTAGGGTTCGAGTGAAAGACGAAGACAAACCTTACTTCTATCCTAGTTGAGATATAAAAACTGCTGGGAAAGAGCCCTCAGCTACGTATACTCATATACACTTTAATTCACTCCACTCTGCTACACTCAAACTAAAAAGTGAAGCCTTGTATAATTTCTTCTATTTTTAAACATTACATAGATATGAAACAACACAACATAAGACATTAGAGTTAGGTAGAGGAACACCCCCATGACGTCACAAACTTTTAGCAGGAATAAAATAAGGGAGGGATCCAGAGCGATGCTCACTGTCGACCTTTTCTTCTAGATCATCCCCTTTGGATAAGTTATAGTGTACAACTGTACATTACACAACATAATAATTAAGTGGAAACAATTGTGGATATGTGTGTATATATATGTTTGTGTTTGTGTGTGTGTGAGTGAAATTTTAATTTTGAATTTAACATTTATGAATTCTACATTAACTGACTCTTGTAAACATGTTCAAGGTTCGCTTCTATTTTAGCTGTGATTGAATAATAATTTTCAATCTTAGATTTCAATACGTCCTATTTGTAGTGCATGCATATAATGTATATATGTGTGGGTCTTTAAGGTGTAAAAGTAAAAGTGCACTAATTTTAACGTTATTTCAATTATTTTGTGAAAATAACGTTAAATTCATTGGGATGATCAACTTCAAACGATAACTTTGAGCCGGAGACTCTTTCGGAGCAGTCTCTCTATCCCAATTGGGATAGGGGTAAGGTTTGTATCTATCCTTTCCTTCCAGACCCTACTGAAAAATGGGAATGTACTGGGTAGGGTTGTTGTTGTTGTTGTAATCTTATATTTCAAATGATTAAAAGTTTAATCATGGGTATCACTAGTGTTATGCCAGTATTTTGCGTCGCTAATTAGATTTATTTTAATAAAATTAATATTGAAACTTAGGGGTGATGGCATATAGTAAGTTAAGACTGACATAACACGTATATAAACATAAACACATCACATTCTAAATGAACAAAAGAACCACCTTTTTAAAACTTAACAAATTGAGTGTGTATATACTAGTTAGATGCCCGCGCGATGCAGCGAAAAACAAAACAATTAGCCTAATGATTTTGGCTCGTAAAAAGTTTAAATCACCTAATTTTGTCAAATCAACTCTTTTAACTAAAAAACTATTATGATAAAATTCATAATTTATAATGTCAAATATGATATGACAAAAGTGTGAATAAGTAATTTATTTGATTTGAGAGGTTTTTTTTATAGGTATTATACGACACTTTATTTTTTAAATGTATCAATGCGGTACAAACTAAAAAGTAAAAGAAAACGCATTTAGTTTATGACTTTTAAAACTTTGTTGTTGTACTTTATGTTCTAAAAGTTGTAAAACTCTTAATTTTAAGATTTTTTGGTAAAATATCATTGTGTCCTTTCTATATGTATTATATAGAAGTATATATATAGATGTAGATATATATGTGATTGAACTCTTCTTATAAATAAAAACATTTTAATTTAATAAATATAATATGTTGTGATGGTCTCATCTTAATATACATATATATATATGGTTGAACCGTTGAACTCTTCTTATAAAACAAACAAATATTTTAAACAGTTGAGTATCGATCTTGAAAAAATAATTCAAATTGATTAGGTAACAAGTTGAAATATAATATGCATAAAAGAAAATACTTGAAATATCATAGAATTAATGTACGATAATAGATGGAATAGTTCATGAATGTTTGCTCACATGAATGTTTACACGGATGGTCCCTGTGGTTTACCCATATTGCACAGATGGTCCCTAACTTCGAGAAATTACAACGGTGGCCGAAAAGTTTGCAAAAACGTAACACGGATGGTCCCTGGGTTAGATGGACGTTAACTTTTTCTGTTAAAATTTCAAAAAAGACAAAAATACCCTTACCCATTATCACCCCTACCATTCTTCTTCTCCAACCACAAGCACGACCACCCACCATCTGCCACCACCACCGCAGATTACTGTCACCTCCGGCACATCACCACCCCACCGTCTCCTCCGGCACATCACCACCGCCTTCGTCTCCTCCACTGTCTCCTCTGCAGACATCAAAACGGGTGCATGAATTTTGGGCAGCTACCTGGTTGCCGGTTAGAAATTGAAGTTTGCCCCCCTTCTATTGTTTCTTTCGTATTCTAGATACAGATGCCAATTTGAGCATTAAAACTTTGTAAATTTACATGATCTGCAATCAAGATTCAAACCAATTTAATCATATTTCACTGATCTGAAAATGCAATATTCCAGATCGGAGCTTGGTGACTTCGTTTTGCTTTGTGTTTTGTTTAAACATTCTACACATGTGCATCCAAAGAAACGCATATTTGATGATCTGATTAGATTTATGAATGTTTTTTTTGTCTCGATCTTCTTCAGATTGTTGCGATTCACCCGAGTAATGGGTCTCGATCTTCTCCTGGAATATTCTTCGTCGAGTAATGGGTCTCGATCTTCTCCTGGAATATTCTTCGCCGAGACCATCGTTTTCGGCCGGAACGAAGAACTGCCACCATCGGAGCCGTTCAATACTGTAGGTGGTGGGGAAGAAATAAGGGGTGGGTGTGCGGGTGGGGGAGGGGCTGTGAACGATGGGGGTGGTTGGTTTGGCCGGATGCGGTGGTTGCCGGAGGAGGTGGTTGGTGTGGTTGCCGGAGGCGGTGGTTGGTGTGGTTGCCGGAGGGGGTGGTTGGTGTGGTTGCCGGATGTGGTGTCTACACATTTTTTTTTGTTTTTTAATTATAAGGGGTATTTTAGTCATTTTACACACACTTAACAGAAAAAGTTAACGTCCATCCAACCCAGGGACCATCCGTGTTACGTTTTTGCAAACTTTTCGGCCACCGTTGTAATTTCTCGAAGTTAGGGACCATCCGTGCAATATGGGTAAACCACAGGGACCATCCGTGTAATTAACTCAAAAAACTATTATGATAAAATTCATAATTTATAATGTCAAATATGATATGACAAAAGTGTGAATAAGTAATTTATTTGATTTGAGAGGTTTTTTTTATAGGTATTATACGACACTTTATTTTTTAAATGTATCAATGCGGTACAAACTAAAAAGTAAAAGAAAACGCATTTAGTTTATGACTTTTAAAACTTTGTTGTTGTACTTTATGTTCTAAAAGTTGTAAAACTCTTAATTTTAAGATTTTTTGGTAAAATATCATTGTGTCCTTTCTATATGTATTATATAGAAGTATATATATAGATGTAGATATATATGTGATTGAACTCTTCTTATAAATAAAAACATTTTAATTTAATAAATATAATATGTTGTGATGGTCTCATCTTAATATACATATATATATATGGTTGAACCGTTGAACTCTTCTTATAAAACAAACAAATATTTTAAACAGTTGAGTATCGATCTTGAAAAAATAATTCAAATTGATTAGGTAACAAGTTGAAATATAATATGCATAAAAGAAAATACTTGAAATATCATAGAATTAATGTACGATAATAGATGGAATAGTTCATGAATGTTTGCTCACATGAGACTATTTAAGGCCCTGTTTTGGATTTCATCTTAAAATGACTTATTGACTTATTGGTCTTTTCAAAAAGCCAACAAGTCAATAAGTTGTTTGTCAAACCTAAAAGGACTTTTGAAAAAATTCTTATAAAAATATCATGTTAGTTATTTGCTTCAAAATGTATAAGACTTTATACCATTATGGGAATTTCAGTGTTATAAATATCTATATCCAACTCAAATTATCCGATTAAATGCTTGCAGAAGTGACACAGGTCAAAATAAATAAATACACACCAAATATAATTCACATTAAATAACTCCTTTTTAGCTACTAAAGAAACGAACTTATGTCTGCATAGAGAATATAGGGACATGTCACATGAGTATTCTTGTAGTCCAATCATATCGTTTTTAATTTTATTTTTTGATTTAATAATCGTTTTAAAAATCAGAATTTTTATAACAAATTATAATATAGTTTTTTTTAATTGCTTGTAAATACTTTCTAAATTCCAGTTCGCAAATTATACTATAGTGTTTTAGGAGACAATAACGATTGCCCATTAACTCTCCCTTATAGACTCTCTTTGTATATGTAAATATGACGATTGATTTTAAAATTATGTACAAAAACTGTAGAAAATATTTGAAGAACGTTGCTTCTCTTGTGGTTCTCTATTTTAAGCAAGATTCGTTGTTTGATTGAACAATTCTTTTTTTTATTATATTTTTAGAACCAGGTTTGGTTTAATACTTGTTTCTTATTATGTGACTGTTAAGGCGTTCAACTTATGTCGATATTTTAGGAACTTTGTCTATGTACTTCCAGTTTTTGATCTACCTTAATCAGTTTCGGCTTCCATGTCATCAATATGACGAAATCTATTGGTTGCCTTAATCTCCACATGGCGATGGTATGGTTTTTTTCTTTAGAGATTTATGTGGACATTTCATTGAGATAAAGAGAGAGAAATTCATAGAAAGAAGGTCTCTTCAAGAAGTGAAAGAAGAAATAAATGAAAGTCTTTAACATATTTGTTTTATCTCTATTTCACATTATAACATATATCATGCATTATAGGAGTATGCATGGATCAATTTGGGTCGATTTTTGACTTCTTTCAAAGTCAAAATCAGAATTTTCAGTGTTTTGTATTATTAAAACCTGTTTGGGTTAATGTTTTTGTTTTTCAGTTTTTAAGCGTCTCACGCTATAATAAACGCAAAGAAGTAATTTCGTGGTAATATATAAAAATGTCAAAAAGTGATATCACATGATACGATAGTATGCAGTTTCTTGGCTACACACCTACACTAACGTAATTAAGTATGTAAAAGAAACATATAAAGTTACAACAAGTTGATTATATAGATTTAAACATATATAAAAAAACACTAATATACCAATATCAATGTTTTTCAGTGGACGTCGATCTCACTATTTGCGGTATCAATACATTGCATTCGATTGATAAAACCCACGTTTATTATTTTTAAAATCAATGACCGAGAGTTATTTAGGAAAATGAGATTATATATACCATTTGAGATGAACTTAAAACTTTAAAATCTAAGGACATCAAAGTAATATTTAAAAAATATTAAAGAAAGAGCATTAAAGAAGTTTTAAAGTAAAAAGTTGATTTACGAAGTGCCAACCAATATTTGTAAATGATTTTATATACAAGCTCACATGCAACAAGACTTTTTTTATCCACTTCAAACCAACAACTAGGAATGAAACAAAAGAATGAACTAAAAACAACTGCTGGTGAAACAAAGGGTTGCGAGTGTACAAAGTTTAATTTGGAAAGTTATATTCCTTAAATTCCATCCACCAATGAGAAATTAAAGAATTGGACCATTTAAGGAATTTCATAAGATTTATGAACCAACCAAAATTAAAGGCTTGATATAGTTGACTAAAAAATAATTTGGTTGATCTATCATGACATAAAACTCGTTGAAAATATAAAGTAATGGTTTTGTTGGAAAAAAAAAACCTTTTAGAGGAGTCAAACACGAAACGTTTCATAAGACACATTATTAAGAAACAGAAATCAAACATGTAACATAAATATAAAGAATTTTTTACAAAATAAAAAAATATCAACACTTTTAAATTAAGACCGTCAAAATATATGGATTATGTCATGTTAGCCGGTTAGGCAACGAGTTCATATAAGGATAAGTTTTACGTAAAATCAATTTGAGTCTAAATGCATCGTTAATAAAAAACATTAATTTAGTTTAAGTTAAAAGTAAACAAATAGTTTATTTACATAATCTTTAATAATTTTATCATCAAATATATTACTGATAATTTACTCGTTTGAACATATAATATTCTCGTAGTTTAGGCTACATATCTTGATCCACATTGCGCTATTGTATTACTCACCTTAACCCGTTATGTGTTATGACGATACCAATTAAAACCCAAAATACAACCTATTTATCTTGTTTTGAGTTAAGATTATGATGTTTATTCTAAATAAGAGTATATTCCTTTGTTGTGAGGATTTGGTTTTCTAGTAACGACTTGGAGATTATGTGAACTCAAAGGTTGGTGTCATACTCTCATAAGTTGGTGGTATTAATTGATGACCGTTGGATAAAAGACTTGATCCACTTAGAAAAATATAAAAAATGCCTTTTAATAAATATACCAATTACACAAAACAATCAATATCATAAAAAGAAATAAAATTCATGCGTAACTTTAAACAATAAAAACAAAACTTTTCAAGTTTTTAATTTTTAGTAAATTACACAAAGTTCTTTTTATTATTACATAACTACTTAAAACTAGATATTCTAACCTCATGTAACATATTTTTTTAAAAGCATTTTCAAATAAGTTGTAGATTTTTTTATTCTTGTAAAGTTAATGCAGTTATTTTTATTTTTGTTTTTTTTATAAAGTTATTTACCAAACACAATCTTTTAAGTAAGGAAAGATATCCAATTATTATATATATTAGAGTAAACTTCTCTTTTGCTCCCTGTGGTTTGACAATATTAACCATTTTGCTCCAAAACTTTCAAAATGATCATTATGCTCCCTGTGGTTTGACATTTTAATCATTTTGCTCCAAACTTTTCGAATATATCTCCATTATACTCCATTTTTTTCGAAACCACAGGGAGCAAAAATGTTATAATTGTCAAACCACAGGAAGCAAAATGATTAAACTGTCAAACCACAGGGAGCAAAACGAACATTTTGAAACTTTTGGAGCAAAAGCGTTATTTTGACCAAACCACAGGGAGCAAAAACGAAGTTTACTCTATATATTAATTATGAAAGATATTTTACCCCACAAGAACACTATTCACTTTTTTTTACCTTCATCACCTCTTTATCACCTCTCTTTCTCTGGTGCTATTTGCTTCTACAATTTGTATCCACCTCCCACAATGAAATCAACACCGACCCTATGCTCTCTCAGATCTTCATCTCGCCCACTAGCACGTGACGTATAACCGGCTAGAGAAGCTTCGTTTGGTGTCCGGTTCGATTGTTCAAGGACTACCAATTACGTGAGGCCCTAATCTTCATATCTGTTCACGCCGTGGATTTTAGCTGCTCCTTGACGTTGGTTCTTCTGTCAATAAGGTGTCTTCCTTTTCCTTTTGATTTTGATTTTGATTTTCATTTCGACTTCGAGTGCTTTTTATGGGTTTGTTGATTTACTTTAGTTTCTAGGGTTTGTAGAAATTGGTTGAGTTGATATTATACATGTAGATAGAACACCTAAAAATTAGACTAAGTACTATTAAATATGGTTCTTACACGCATCTAGGATTCATTTTCTTTCGTTTATGTTATGATTTTTTAAATTGTGGAATTGAACAGGTGTCAGTGTTAAGTGTGTAATTCAACCGCTTTAATGGCACATTCCAATATGTTTAATGATCTTAAACCTAAAAATTATACATTAAAAGTGAATCATGTACCATAGTTAGGCACCAGTTTGAGCGTTAACTTGATTTCATAAGGAAGAAGCAGCAAACGGTTTTAATGGCGGAGCTTGATTAGAGATTAAGGCGACTAAACACAAGTAGAATGAAACAAAGATATGCAACTTTGTATACAGGGTGTAGATTTACTGTCATTAGGTCATCAGGATCAAATAGATGATGCGTGGTGTTCTGTATTATCTTTATTGCATCCCCAACATGATGTGTCATTAGCAACTCTTCTTCCTTCATTTGTGACATCAACATAACCATGTTAAATCTATATAAACGTACAAAATACTAACAAGCATATAATGGTTACACTGAAAATGACCAAGGCTATATTAAACATGACTTTGGCTCCTTCATAAAAGAGAACATCCCGTACTCTCATAGTAGTCTGCATAATCATCACACATTGTATACAATCAAACAAAGATGGATCATGTTTATGATGGAGCATTGTATCGAGACAAATGTGTTTTTAAGTAAATTTCTTAATATAGGCAAGCTAGCCATTTAAAAATGCTTCATCTGAAATAAGAACTTGAACAAACTAAGACACAAGTAAGTCAATTTCAAAATCTTTATTATATGCTCTTAAGTTGTTGTTTATATTGTTCATATTATGCGCAAAAGGGCTTATTTGTCAAATGTTACAAGAGCTGATCAGGAAGAACGAGTGGCTGATCAGTCAAATTATACATTAAAAGTGAATCATGTACTATAGTTAGGCACCAGTTTGAACGTTAACTTGATTTCATAAGGAAGAGGCAAGAAACGGTTGTAATGGCGGAGCTTGATCAGAGATTAAGGCGACTAAACACAAGTAGAATCAAACAAAGATATGCAACCTTGTATACAGGGTGTAGATTTACTGTCATTAGGTCATCAGGATCAAATAGATGATGCGTGGTGTTCTGTATTATCTTGATTGCATCCCCAACATGATGTGTCATCAGCAACTCTTTTTCCTTCATTTGTCTTGATTGCATCCCCAACATGATGTGTCATCAGCAACTCTTCTTCCTTCTTTGTGACATCAACATAACCATGTTAAATCTATATAAACGTACAAAATACTAACAACCATATAATGGTTACCCTGAAAATGACCAAGGCTATATTAAACATGACTTTGGCTCCTTCATAAAAGTGAACATCCCATACTCTCATAGTAGTCTGCATAATCATCACACATTGTATACAATCAAAGAAAGATGGATCATGTTTATGATGGAGCATTGTATCAAGACAAATGTGTTTTTAAGTAAATGTTAATTTCTTAATATAAGCAAGCTAGCCATTTAAAAATGCTTCATCTGAAATAAGAAGTTGAACAAACTAAGACACAAGTAAGCCAATTTCAAAATCTTTATTATATGCTCTTAAGTTGTTTATATTGTTCATATTATGCGCAAAAGGGCTTATTTGTCAAATGTTACAAGAGCTGATCAGGAAGAACGAGTGGCTGATCAGTCAGATTTCTATCTTTATATGAATCATCCGAGCAAGTCACTGACATATCTTTATACAAATCATCCAAACAGGTTACTGTTATTCCGAGCAGGTTGTTATTGTTTCGAGCATGCCTCATGATGAACTGCAAAAATAAAAAATATCATTGCAGGTTTGCATATTACAAATCAGAAAATTCATATATTAATGTAGCTCGCTGACCCATTAGCAAGTTTTTTTAAATACATATATATTTTTCATTTAAAGTTTTTTGGGTAAAAAATATGATTTATAGTCAAACTATTAGAGTCAATTAGTGCACTTAATACCAAAAATTAGGAGGCCAACGCACTAGGCCATGGCCTAGCCATGACACACAAAATACAGGCCAGGAACATGAAGCAGTCAGCCCTTATCAGGCCAGAGCAGGGCCGCGTCAGGCCATCGCATGCCACCAGCGGAGCCGCATCAGATTGTAGCAGGGCCAACAGGACACAGCAGGGCCACACCAGGCTGTACCATGCCACCAGGACCCAGCACACATATCCATAGGTTTAGATTCATGTAGATTTATATTAGTAGACCCCAGATGTTTGTGGTAAAAATACTTTGTTAGTGTTTTCAATACACATATATATAGGCTTTAGATTCATGTGTTTTGTAGTAAAAATTAGCTTATTAAAGATTTTTGTAGATATACCTAACAGTTGTCATTATTCTTTACCATCTTACAAATACTAGGTTTTTTTACCTTCTATTCTTTTTTTTTTATACAGTAGATCTTAAGGCTGAGTTAAATGATTTTGACATTTTGAGGTTTTATGGGAACGAATAAACGAATATGCTTGTCCTTTGCTATTTTTTTTAAGAATCTCTTTGCCTCCAACCTGGACATTTTTGCAGGCTTATACACCTGCAAATTAGACCAAATAGGTTTGTAAACACACATATGAGATATCATGTGAACTAATAAATGAATTTACCTGTGTTTTTTGCTTTTGTCATTAAATTAATGCTATTATTAGCCTCTTATGATATCTACTAAAAATTATATGAATAGCATTTTTTATCCAATCAAAATAGACGTCAGGTTACAGATCAACAGCTTGCCCATTCCTACATATTTGTACACTTGACATTTTTGTTTTTAAGGTTTTTAATGCATTGATTCCGAGGTTTAATTCACACTCTATATGTGTTAAATGCATACTTTATGAGTTTATGATGTTCTTTCAATGTTACTATATGGCTTTTTGGGTTTCTATTATCAATTTTTTGTCATTCATCAAGCCTTTTTTTGGATTTTAATATGCATATGATTAGTTATGTGCATGTTGGGCAAGCTTTGCAACTTGCATTCTTGCAGCACTAAACCTTCCTTTTTATAGATCAAACCAAGGCTAAACCATGTATCTTTTTGGATGACGTGGGTTGACATTTGATTTCACACTTTGGATGGGTTACATGTGTACTTTAGGATAGTGCTTGAGTATGAGTACAGACTAATTATGGTTTTCAAAGTTTGTTAATTTTATGTGTTTTAGGATTCTTTTTTACTTATACGTTTCATCAAAATACACCTAAGGTTATTGGTTCCGAGTGTAGGTTTTTTAAACATATATGTGCAAAAATAAACTATTTTTGTTTGCAGTTAAAATTATTGGGTCAATTTAGAAAACATTCAGATTAATTTAAATTCGAATACCAACTTTTCGCTTGGATTATATATGCAAAAAGATTAGTTATAGTGTTATACAACTACAGAAGGCTTGAACTAGACTTGGTAACATGAGGTCAGGTGCAGTGTATGTTTATATATGCCTTTCTAAAAAAGATGTCTGAACATTGGCTAAATGGGATAACAATTTCTTTGAATTTCATCAAAATTGTTGATTTATTATTGATGATATTGGATTATTTATGCTCTGTTTGGTGTTCTTGCCGGTCGAATCATCATACTAAATGGGATTATGATTTCGTTGAATATATCATTGATGATATTGAATTTCTCTTTTCTTTTTTTTTTTTAACTTCAGCATTAGGGATTATAAGTTTGACTTAAAACTGAAAATAATCTCTTTAAGGAAGTTCAAATTGTTTTCCAACAAATTCCTATAACTTTTTTTTCGTCATTTGTAGTTGATCCTCTTATGTGCTTCTTCTTTGTTGATATTGAAGGTTACTTATACATTTTAGGTATGACTTTCTTAATTTTTAGTTTGCTTTAACTAATCTTATAAATTACATCTTTAGAATATTACCCTTACCGGCGTTTTAGGTATTTGCATCAGAATACTACCACTACTTGCGTTTTTGATCTTTTGAACTCAATGCATGTCTTTATCAAGGAAAAAAATTAATACATTTGAACTCAGAGCTTGACCATTTGATCAATTATTTGTTGAATTACTTAATAGTACTTTTCAATTAAATGATTTGACTGACTTTATAGCTAACTATACAGGTTAGGTTATAAAAGTTTGATCTTTTTGTGGCTAAAGTTCTGGTAATATTTGTCATCAAAATATAAAATTTGAGCCTCTATTAACATATGCTTTTAACCGTGACTGATACATTGTTATGGCCTGGCTGCTCAATTTTTTTTTTGTCAATTTGAGTATGTCAAATTGCAAGTTTGGCTTAAAAAATGCAAGTAATTTGTTTCTTACCTGGTCCTTTTTTTTAACTATTTTTTTTACCTTGAGCCTGAGAGGTTCTAAGTTTAAGTTAAAAAAAACCTTAAAATAATATATTTTAGGGAGTGCAAGTTGTTTTTCAACGAATTCTGTTAATTTTGGTTGGTCTGTTGTAGTTGGTCCTCTTAGGTGCTTCTTTTCTTTTTGTTTTTCTTTTTTTTTTATTGAAGGTTATCTATACATTTCATATGAGGAGAAAAAAATGAATATCTTTTAACTCAAAAGTTGAGTTATTTCTTTTTTGGTAGTAATTTGACCAATTATTTGTTGAAATACTTGCAATAGTTACGTATTATATGATTTCATTGACTTTATGACTAACTCATACGGGTTAGGATATAAAACTTTGACCTTTTGTGATTAAAAATCTGGTAATATTTGTCATCAAAACTGAAAACTTGGGTTTCCATTAACGGAACCTTTTAACCGTGACAGCAGCAAACACTGTTTAGGTTTAGATTGGTTAACGTTAATTTTTTTGCTGTTATGTTGTAGTTGATTTTATAACCATTTCGTTTTCACTTTAAACTTTCTTAGATTTTAAGTTCTAGGATAATCAGATCATTTTGTTTAGCATAAGCTCCATTAAAACACTTTTTTTTCTCCTAATTGACTTTCTATTTAGGATAACTTACCTACATTTTACTCTACATAAGGCGCTAAGTGGTACAATAATCTGGCATAATCTTATGATTTTTTTAATACATATGCTGTACGTATTTTAATGTTCTTTATTTCTAATATAGTGGAATATACATTTGCTGGTAATTATGTTTTTCTGACTGATTAGTTTTAACTCATCAAAATTAATCTACGTTTGCCATAAATTTATGCACATTTAAAACATGCATGGCTGTATAAACTTCCAGTTACCTACATATTGATCCAGTTTGTTTCCTTATGATTTTTACTTTATATCAACTAGGTTTTCATTCTTTTGTTAGGATAGCACACCACACTTAATCCTTTAGCTACCTTTGTTTTTGTTTACATATTATGTAATAATATTAATTATATCTAAATTATTTTATTATCTTTTACATCTTCACATTTCTGCAGGTTTCTTGAGGCTTTAGAAGTTTGCTATTTACCTACAAAAAAGGGAAAAAAAAAAGGTCCAGTAATTTTTTCGTGCTTTACTTTCGTTAGGATTGACTCAGAACATGCTTACTTTCGTTAGTATTGACTCAGAACATGCGATTATGATTTTATTTCATGTTATTTACTTACTTTATCATGACCGTTTTCGGGAAAAAAAATCATCTTTTAGGTTTCTTATTGTGTTCCATTGTCACTTGATTTCTCAGAAAAAACTTGAAAATAGCTGATCAACCACCAGAAACTTTGGTGCTTTATCCCTTGCTGCAAGATTTAGTTATTTGAACTATGTGTCATGTTTCGTAATATTCAATTGGATGTTACCAAGTGTGGGAGAAATGTATGTAGTTAGGGTATTTAACGTTTTGAGATCTCCTGTGTTGATTGTTTGATAGCACACATTTGTTTATCTAAATACACCTCTAACAAGGATTGATGATATAGTTGTGAAGGTTAAACTTATGTTCATTGTGTCTGCTAAACCGAACCCCTTTTATATACGGTATAGATTGACCGATCCAATTCTAGATGTGGAGCTAATGATGCTTTATATCAGCAATAAAATTTGCACCCTTCAATTTAACATCTATAGTCCACTTAATTAATTACCATTTACAATAAACTCAGGATTTCATTCATAAATATAACTTTAGGCGTTCTAACACAAAAGTTTGAATGTTTGTTTAGAAGCGAGTGTCACTTAAAAGTACCAGAATCAGATACTCAATTAACTGCAGCTACATACTGGGTTTTTTCTTACCTGCCTGGGTATTTCAGTTAGGATTGGAGGCAACTTTGTTTTCAGAAAATAAACTACTCTTAGGCATTCATAGTACTGTTACATATCAAGTTGTTTACTATTTTATTTTAATTTGTTTATGATCTTATCATTTTGCGTGTCATAAAAACAAAATAGCCTAAATATCTATTGTAATGATATGATTACAAACTAAACTGATTTTGTAATAGTCTAACTACATAAAAAATATCAATTTGGACCCATTTACCCTATTTCTTAATATGTGCTTATCTTCTTTGGACTAATATATAATAAAACTTTGGCCACAAGGGTACCTATAACTAATATAGTAACATGCTTCTAATCTTTTCAAAATTTATAACCGCAAGTGGTAGTTGTAAGCACTGCAAGTATTGTTTCAAGAAGAAACCCACCTAATAAAGTAAAACATATATACTTAATAGACTAACAACATAGTTAGGTAAATACTTAATAACATAATTAAGTAAACTTAAAAAAAATACATAACCAGACGGTTCTTAGATAAGGGAGGTACAAGAAAATATGTTTCATTACATTGATATACTTATAACATGATACGTTTAACATTAGTAAATGTATTTATGCTTATTTACTTTATTTTTCAGCAGTTTGTCCATTGTCTGTATCTTCTCTGTATTTAACTTGTCTTCATTTAAGGTTAGTTCTTTGTCCATATAATGTTTGACATATATCGGTTCAGTGTATCGGACCCGCCGCAACGCGCGGGGTCCTAATTCCTAGTTCTTATTTCAATTCCCATGAACATGAAACCAAACAGCCCCAAACCCTAAATCCCCAAAAATAAGGTGTCAGAATTTGAAACGTCATTGCACCCGGTTACATCTTCCCTTTGGGACAATCGCGAATAATTTTATGTCGACAAATTTTGTGGCGTCGGTCTTTGGCTGACGTTTGAATTCTTGTTTTTGCGAGGTACTCGTATTGTACACCGTCACACTTTCACCTTTGCGTGTGTCAAGAAACCCGTTGGCTGCTGGCGGTTCCCAATTTTGCTTTCTGATCGATTTTGTATGATTTCAACAGGTTTCATTTAATTTTAGATGTTGCGTTACTAAACCATGTAATCCCTACACTTAGTATCTAATTGTTTGTTTTATTCAACGTTAGAACAATCCTAAGATGAATTACATTCCATATGGATATGGATTTTGAAACAAGTGCTAAACGCGATATGGATTTTGACACCAATATTTGATACTTTGTAGAACTTTATCTGGGCATTTGAATTCTTATGATTAAGTTCTTGCATCAAAATTTAAAAAATAAACATACCCAGTACTGGTCAGTAGGTAGGGTGTGGGAAGTTCTCATCAATTGAGACATTGAAATTTAGAATACACCCAAGGGATTGTATAATGTGACTCAATCTTAGACAGAAAATTAAGTTGGACCTCTATTTATACGACTGTCAGTTCCTTGCAACAATATATGAATACACAATTAAGTGAATTCCTGTACAATTTACTGCCATGAATCTTGCTTCTGAAAACTTCTGTTATGGCCATGGTTTATTCTTTAAGTGGAAAATCCTTTTCTTTGTCCTTGAATTTTCTAATTAGTGTATTATTTACCAACCTTCCTATTTTATTTGAATGTTTACTCATTTGAATCTAGTTAAATCAGTTATAATTTGGTGTGTTTGGGATTATATCTATCCATATTTACAGTTAGTTGAAGACGACTTTTGAATTTTGGGTGTTTGTTATACTTTGTCTCAGGTTTTGATGGTTTGTGCTAGCACTATTCTGTGTCTTTGTCAGGGGGGCTAAGAGGAAGTTCTTGGTCCCCCAATGCTTGAACTGCAAGCTGTGACATGGGTTTTAAGTGAAGATAATGAGCAGTAGACTTTGTAACCCGTTTGTTGGGGGACCTTTCATATGTACTTTCAAGCAAAAAGATACGAAACGCATCAAATCTAAACTGCCTAGAAAAGCTTGTGTTCCACATGCCAAGAAACATGACTGGATATCTCATGGGATTCGGTTTTGTGGAGAAAATGTTGAGATCTTATGGAAGAATATAGGATTAAGAAGTGGTTTCGTGGTGAAATCTGTGAAAGAGCCTTTTGCTAGAAACAAGACTCTTGTTAGGTCATTGTCCACAGTGTGGGCTGAAGGTTTGCTTGTATTTAGGTGTTCGGTATTTTTTGCTGTGATATCAGGGGTGTGCTTGTTGTTATGGTATGGGCAGCTAAAAGCCAAGACGTTGGTAGAATCAAAGCTTTTACCTTCGGTTTGTGCAACATTAAGCGATTATATCCAACGTGACCTTCATTTTGGTAAAGTGAGAAGCATTTCTCCTTTAAGCATTACATTGGAGTCATGCTCAATTGGACCTCATAAGGAAGAATTTTCATGTGGTGAGGTCCCCACCCTTAAATTACGTTTTCAGCCCCTTATAAGTTTGAGGAGGGGAAAGATTGTAATCGATGCTGTTTTGTGTAATCCTATCTTGTTGGTCGCACAAAAAAGAAATTATTCTTGGTTAGGGATACCCTTTTCTGATGGGGGGATTTTGCAGAAGCATTTATCCACTGAAGAAGGTATTGATAATCGCACAAAAATCAGGAGAATTGCTAGAGAGCAAACAGCAGCCCGGATGGATAGAGAAAGAGACGATGCAGCACTTGAGGCTGCGAAAACAGGATACATTATTTCTAGTAATGAAATTCAAGGTGAAGATGATTGGGGTGCTAGTGTTGTGAAAATAAATGCATCTTTAATGGATGAGAAAGTCCATTGGCAGGATCATCACAGACTGGATGCTGGTGTAGAGTATGACACAAAGGTAACAAAACATGCAGATTTAGAAAAGTCATTTGGTGCAAATATACCTACTGCAGGGGTGAAATTTTGGTTACCTGGTGGACCATTAAAGCATAAGAGAAAGAATATTGTTAATGGAATTGGTGTTGGTATAGCTGCCAAAAAAAGAATTCTGGCGCATAGTGCATCAGCAGCATTTGCATTCTTCGTGGATACTAGCCAAGTTGATAAAAAGGATGATCATCAGATCAGAGACTCATATTCTCATAAACATATATTACAAGATGCTGATCCTTATCTCTTCCCCAAAGAAAACTCTGATTTAGAGAGCAAATCTATTCTGGAAGGTAACTAAATGATTACATGTGCATTTACATTCTTTTTATTCTTTTTAATAATTAAACTATTTTTTTGACTAAATAGTTCTTTTAATCATATTAATTTCCAAATTTTTTTTTATTTGACAACAAGAGTTGGTGGCTTAGCCTGCCCAACCCAAATTTGATGCATTATCCTACTCATGCATGTAGTATGCCGGTTACCCACTGAGGCATTCAATTCATGTTAGAAAATCAAGATGCCTGCTTACCTTTTATAGAAAACTCTAACACTTGAAATCCTAGAGTTGCGTGTGTTTGTGGTGATCATTATTACGTTGTTTTGGATTTGGTTCTTTTCAGGTCCAGGTTGCTGTTTACAAGTGAAAGTTATTAATTACTGTTTAATCGTTTATGTTTTTCATGTTCGAATTTGCTATCTACAAGTTGTTTCAAATTGCAATACTAAAAATTGCCATATGTTGTTTCACTTGATTTTGTAAATTCAAACTGATACCAGACATTTGAGGCCTCATACTTGATCTATCATGGGAGTCTAAGTTTGAGTTTAAACTTAAAATCTGTTATGATCACAGATGTCTTTGTTGCTATAGCACAATTAGATTTCATATTGTTTTTTAGTAGTTAATGTTGCTCTAGACTACAAGTGTTGCTATAACACAATGAAGTATACGTACAAATACCTATATCCAATCTTAACATCAATACACCATTCTAGGACTTTATATGCCCATGAGTCCATCTTCGGGAATGTGCCTTTAATCTGTTCTATATTTATGTTGTCAAAGGCATATAAGTCGCATGCCTAGGCACCTGAGTTAAGTAGACAAGGTAAGGGGTGTGTCTAGATCCAAATGCAAGGGAGGTGAGGTGCTCACCTAGTTTGAACTGGGCATCGGGCATTTTGCTTCTTCTTCTCCTTTCCTCTCTCTTCCAAGCGAATAATTCTTTCTTGTTTTTCCTGAAGCTGTCTTATTTCTTCTCGGCAGTTGATTGAGCCACTTGATTTTTTATTTAGTTTTAGGCTTTTTTTCCTTGTTTTGGGCTTTCTTTTTTCTCCTAGTTGCAGGAACTTTTTCTTCTTTTTAGCCTTCCTATATTTTATTTTGGGCTTCTCTTTTTAATTGGGTAAAATTAATCTAGTATACAAAGATAATAAAAAGGTTTTAAATTTTCTATAGGTAGTATGCACCTAGTTATATCAAATATCTTTAACCTCATTATTTCTAAAAATTTTAAAGTTTTTTGATATTGGTTAGTTGATTTTAACTGCTAAAAATATTAGTTATTTAATTATATTTATGGAGCAATATTAATTTTGTATACTTATTCTATACAAATTTTTATTTTTCTATTAATTTGCTTTCTTTTGCGCGTTGCACCATGCCACCACAAGCCCATTGCATCTGGAGTTTGCCTTTTGCCTTTAACTATCTAGTTTTATATGTTTACTCCTTCCCAAATTCTCTGATGTCATATGGCTAAATTTCAACTACACATTGTTATCCTATAACTTTCTTCCTACACACTGCATTTTTAACAATTGGAGACAAAGTAGGTGTTGGGGTTGGTTTTAAGTCTATGGTCTCATGTTCATCTTAGCAGATAGGCCACTCCTCTATGCTAATTTTAAAGATGCTAAAACAAGAGTTTCATCTTTTCATGAAATACAGTGCATGCCCTGTCACAAACACATTCACCATCCCTTTCTTTTAGACTTTTAGGGATCCTGATCGAGTCACTTGTTCGTTTTACTTGATTCGTTTAGATGTACAAGACTTGAATAACTTAATATGAATGGTTTTATGATTTTGTTTTTTTCGTTTGTTGATATTTTTTATGTGAAAAATGTTGGACCAATCTTGACAAGACTTAATAGTTGAAGGGTTTATTAGCTATTGAGTCATAGTAAATTAATTAAAAGAGTCTGTATAGAAATCTAAAGGACTAGGTCGGTCCATTAAGGAGTATTTGGATTAACTTTGAAGGAGTAAAGTTAGCCAAAATAATAGCAACTGATTAACTTGATGGGCAAGGTTAATCAGCTATAAATAATGGTAGTTTTTCATTGAATTTGTATTCAAGAGTTTTCTATCAATAAAATTGGAGAAGGGAATTCCAGTTTATAGTTCTGATTCGTTTAATACTTGTTTGATTGTGTGCGTGTTTATATCTGGTACCAAAATTAGGCTTCAAAAAAATTAGTTTTCTTGCTCACAGTTGATGATATTCATTTTCATGAGAGCTCTATGCTTTTGTTCATACCCATTTTAATATATCGACTAAAATGCCTCAATCTATTTTGCAAATCATTAGTTCTCTATTGATTTTAGCGGGCATGTTGTTTCTTGGATATGGCTTATTGAATGCTTCTTGATAATACACCAATGCACCATAGTTGTTAAGTTGAAGTGGTTCATACAACCGATTATTTCATTAAGTTTATGCCCTTACATATTTTTTTTGGGTTTTTGGCATTACATGGAGCCAATAGTTAATTTATTATGAGCCAAAACATATTGAAGTTGATTGTCGCTTTATTAGAGACTGGGTTGTGGGGACAAAGATGTCATTAAGCATGCCGGTTAGAACCAAATACAACTTGGAAACATTCTCACTAAATCATTCCACAATCAAGACATGGATTTTATTTAAGAACTCCATAGTATAACTATGTAAACATGTATACATCTCATATATGTTTCAATAGTAATGGATAATAATGAATGTTATAAAATGTAGATGAGGACATGGAAACCAAGCAGCAATTAAGCCTTCCTTCCCTGGGTTCAACTTACATAAAGGATGGGGGCATGGGAGATATATGTTCATTCTTAATAGCTGGTCCCATACAAAAGATAAAGTCACATCTTGTTCCAAAAGTTAAAGGCATTGTTGGTGAACTTGTTGAAGGGGCTAACTCGGAAAAAACAGTAGGAATTGAGAAAATGGTTCCTGTTACTCTTGATTCTGTTTATTTTGAAGGTGGAACATTGTTGCTACTTGCATATGGTGACAATGAGCCAAGGTGAATTTCAGTTAGCTTATGACAATGTTTTAATGATAATTATATTTTTCATGGCCTAAGTCTCTTCTATTTTGATGCCTAGAAGCAAGGTGAGGCTACCAAACAATAAGAAGAATTAGAAAAGTAAGAAAATATGTCATTAGTATAATTATGCCAGTAAAACAAACCAATCAGTTATACATTTCTTCCAAGCATGAATATGATGATACCAGCCCTTTAGTTGAAAAATCCCAGCCCCTGTGGTCGATGATTTTACCCAGAAAAAACACAGAAGCTGATGACAGAAACTTGCGATTATGAACAAGAAATCAGAAATCTTTTTATTGAATAATAGCTGGTACAATACAAACCAATAGCCTATAAGCCTATTTATAATAAACCAAAAGATTAAATTCTATCCCTAAAAAAATCTGCTGAAAAAACAATCTTATCCAAAACTAAATCTAATCTAACTTTAAACTCTTTAAAACTCAAGTAAATAAACTCAAAACAATTAAAACAAAACTTTCTAGTTTTTGCCCCTTTAAGTATTAAGTATTTACAAGATTAGTCCAACAATCACCCCTCTAATCTTGTAATACTCATTCCATTATCACAATAGTGCAGGCCCAAAACCATCATCTTGATTCAAATTGGCCTCTTCCTCCTTCGGTTTTGACTTTGGACATTCATAGGCATAATGACCAAGTTCTTCACATCTATAGCACTTGACCCGAGACTTGTCACGTTGCCCCCTTTGATCTCTTCCTTGTTGGCCCACTTCAGCCCCAATATTTCTACCTTTCCCATAGTTTTGTTGGCAACAATCACAGCCACCACACCTTCCCTTCTTCTCTTTAACTTGTTTATCATTATGAACAAATAAGAGTTTTTCACGCACATCTCTAGCCAATTCTTCTTGGGGTTTCACACGCTCCTCATAAGCCTTCAAACGACCCACCACTTCTTCGAATGCCATATTCTCAATCTCGGAATATTGCTCAATTGAAGCCACAATAGGTAAGTATTTTGGAGGCATAGAGTTTAGGAACTTCCTTACCATTACTTCTTCTTCAAGGGAGGACCCAAGACTCTTATATTTAGATTGTATCCCACTCAATTTTCCCGCGAACTCATCCACGGTCTCGGTCTCCAACATCCTCATTCCTTCCAACTCACTCCTAAGTGTTTGTAGGCGAGCCTTTTGAACCCTCTCGGCTCCTAAGAATCTGACCCGTATAGCATCCCACACATCCTTTGGCTCTTGGTACTTAGAAACTTGAAGGAGAACATCTTCGGGTTTTGATTGAAAGATCAAAGCTTTGGCCATATTCTTCCTTCTTGCATCTACTCCTCCTCCTGTCACAGGATCTATGGCATCTTGCAACCCGTGTGCTGCCAAAACAGTCTCCATCATGATGGACCAGGCTGTGTAGTTGGTTGTGGTCAGCTTTGGACAAAGCAAACTCACATTGCCAGGCTCACGAACTAGTCCAACAACCCCACCAGTAGGTATGGCCATCAGTTCAACAAAATTACCTTATCAAAATCAGAATAAAACCAGCAGCACCCACCAGATTGATTTTTTTACCCCTTAAATCCTGAATCACTCAAGATTGAAGCCAACTGGAACTTTCACAGCCCCCCCTCCTTCGTTCAAACCTATCACAGGTAAGATTAAAACCAGTTGAAACCTTCACAGCTCCTTCCAGCTCCTGAATCGCACAGGATTGAGACCAATTGAAGCTTTCACAGCTCTCGGTCAGACTATCCAGCCCTCACAGCCTCCAACAGAACACCGATTGAAGCTCTCACAGCCTTCAACCCAAAATCGAACCCAAAATTGAGAGTACTAACCTGCGTCGCACAAGATTACTACCCAAACCCTTGATTTTTCGATTGGCTTCTTGATCGATTCACACAATCAAGTCTTCTGCTTCACAGTCGCCTCACACGACCCAAGCTTTCACTGCGATGATCAATTCTTCACAGCTTCGGCCTTAGACTTGATTGCCTCACGCAATCGGTCTTCTCCTTCTCTGATCGCCCTTCTGAATCGAGCCTTTAACCTGGCTCTGATACCAATTGATGATACCAGCCCTTTAATTGAAAAATCCCAGCCCCTGTGGTCGATGATTTTACCCAGAAAAAACACAGAAGCTGATGACAGAAACTTGCGATTATGAACAAGAAATCAGAAATCTTTTTGTTGAATAATAGCTGGTACAATACAAACCAATAGCCTATAACCCTATTTATAATAAACCAAAAGATTAAATTCTATCCCTAAAAAAATCTGCTGAAAAAACAATCTTATCCAAAACTAAATCTAATCTAACTTTAAACTCTTTAAAACTCAAGTAAATAAACTCAAAACAATTAAAACAAAACTTTCTAGTTTTTGCCCCTTTAAGTATTAAGTATTTACAAGATTAGTCCAACAAAATATTGGCTTCTTTTCTTCAAACTTTCAAACTTCTGATTATTAGGCTTATTTTGTAGTTATTTTTGGAAATGTAAGAATAATTTAAATAGTGTTTTATTTTAAAGACATGAAAGTAAAGGTTACTTGAATAAATTTTGGTTACATTGCGACTTTTCATCAAATTTTTAGTGGAGTAAAAGAAGTATACCTCTTGGTCATGACATGAAAATAAACCAAATGGAACATTTTTGTTTGTTCTCGTATTCCATATACAGTTGGACCTGGGCATGGTTGTGGATAAAATGTTACAAGGGGATTCAAGTAACATGGTTTAATTAACAGTTCATAATTCGAGGTGGCAAAAAAAAAGTCAATATCTAGAATGTATGATGGTGACAGGGATGAATGGATTAAGTTTATTATTGATATGTAAACGCTCGATGCTGATATAGTTTTCTAAAGTGAAATGGTGAAGTAATAGCTTTATACAGTCATCAAAGACCCTTATTATGTACACATTTTTGTTTTTAAGAACGCATGTGTTCTGCAAAATTATTTTACTTCAGTTGATCACATAAACAATAGATTAATTTTATGCTGTTTATTTTTTTATATTTACAATTCTGCAGAGAAATGGAGAATGCGAGTGGACGCGTGAAGTTCCAAAATAATTATGGTCGTGTGCATGTACAGTTGAGTGGAAGTTGTAAGATGTGGAGATCAGATGTAACATCTGAAGGTGGTGGCTGGTTGTCTACAGATGTTTTCGTGGACATATTGGAGCAGACGTGGCATGCCAATCTAAAAGTTGTGAATCTTTTTGTTCCGGTAAGGTATATATTAAATTTGGCTGACTAGAATATAGCACAATAAATCTGTTATCTTTAACTAAATTCTAAGGTTTCTTTGTTTGTCATGTGCAGCTCTTTGAAAGAATTTTAGAAATTCCTGTTGCCTTCTATGAAGGAAGAGCTAGTGGTGAGGTGATTAACTTGACACTCTGTTTCTACATGTTCATTTTACATTTTTACTCGTCAAACTCACTGTTGCTAGATTGTTGGTACTTGGTAGTTTGGACTTAGGTATGTATACATGTAAATCCTTTATGTTCAGACTGTATTGCTATGCCTTTGTGCCGTTGTATGATATTATCTTTGCAGCTACTTATCCTTTTCACCATTGCTCTGTTATGAGTAGCTGTCTACCATTGTATGTTTATATGCATACATTTGGAGTCAGGGGTAGTAATCTCTTATATCTTAGGGATAGACGTAAGGTTTGCCTGCATCTCACTCTCTCCGGACCCTACTAATAGCTTAGCTATAAGTGGGATTTACAAGGCATGGTTGTTGTAAATCTCACAAGCAAGAAAGCATAGTCATTGTTTCTTGTATGCTTAATTTTTAATTGGTTTTGTATTGCTGTTGCAGGTTCACATATGCATGTCACAAGGTGAAAGTTTCCCAAATCTTCATGGACAACTTGATGTGACAGGGTTGGCTTTTCAAATATTTGACGCACCATCTTCATTTTCTGTATGCGCCAACTTCACTGTTTATTTGTTGTATCATTTTTATCTTTGCTAAATGGACATCATTCACCCCCCCTTGTAGGATATGTCTGCCAGCTTATGTTTCCGGGCTCAACGTATATTTTTACATGATGCAAGTGGTTGGTTTGGCAAGGTGCCTTTAGAGGCTTCTGGAGATTTTGGAATTGAACCAGAGGAAGGAGAATTTCACCTCATGTGCCAGGTCAAGTTATTCTCACTTCACTTAAAATACTTAACATTTGTGCATGATTATGATAGTTCTCGAAGAATATATCCTCCTGGTTTGTGTTGAAGAATCATAATTAAATCTATGGTCACAACATCAAACTCTCCCAAATCATGCTAGTTAAAAATGCCTATTTAGGCTAAAATGTATCTTAATAAAAATTCACCAAGGAAAGTTGATTAAGAGACAATTACAGATATATTTACTAACGTTTTCTGTCCCTTTTTTTTTGATTTTTATGCCTAATGTGACCGACTATTAATTCCTCTCCAGGTCCCTTCTGTGGAAGTAAACGCTCTCATGAAAAGTTTCAAAATGAAACCTCTACTGTTTCCGGTATTTGGTTTTCTTTACTTATATTTTACTTTGGTCAATTCATATATTTTAGTTGTTTGTGGGTTAAAGTAGGAAAAATGAATAGAGACAACTGGCTAGTTAAAAGAGAGAAAGAAAGAGTGCTGGTGTAATGGTATTAATGTGTGATGTTGACATGCCAGTTGGCAGGATGTGTGACAGCTGTTTTCAATTGTCAAGGGCCTTTGGATGCGCCAGTATTTGTGGGAAGTGGACTGGTGTCAAGAAAAATCTCTGGCGGGGTTGCTAATGAGGATATTCCTACATCATCTGCCTACGAGGCAATCATGAAAAATAAAGAAGCTGGTGCAGTGGCAGCATTTGACAAGGTTCCCTTGTCTTATGTGTCAGCCAATTTCACTTTTAATACTGATAATTGCGTAAGTTGAGTCCTTATAGTCTCTCTCTCATATATGGATATAAATCAAAACCTTCTTTAATTATTACAAACATCTATACATTGTAGGTTGCAGATTTATATGGAATTAGAGCAACTCTTGTTGATGGTGGTGAGATTCGTGGGGCAGGGAACGCATGGATCTGTCCAGAGGTACTTGCATTGGATTTAAGAGGTTATCTTGTGACGAACTACATTGTAGCTATTTATGAAAACTAAAATTTCTGGGTCTTTATCATCATGATCTATATATTTCTTTCTTTCCTACTTGGATGTTTCACCCTTTTCATTTAAAACTCAATTGTATATTTTTATCTTTTCAGGGTGAGGATGATGACACAGCAATGGATGTGAATCTTTCTGGGAATCTATGCTTTGATAAAATAATGGATCAGTATGTTCCTGGTTATAATCATCTCGCGCCCTTTAAATTAGGGGAATTGAATGGAGAAACAAAACTCTCAGGCTCATTGCTCAAACCGTAAGGCTTTAAGAATATATTATTGTGTTCAATATTGTTAACAAATAACAAGATGTGGCAATATCATCATATTACACGTAAGAGTGGGTCAATGTTGCTTTATTTATAGTGACGATATTGAATTGGATTTAGGACGACACAATTCAATACCTGATCTTAAAATTGTTTCCTACACCCGGTCTTGATCTCACCCATATTTTTCGGGTACATGATTACTAATTAACCACCAGGTTCGTAAATTTCACTACGAGGATCCTCGCTTTTAAACTTATGTGGTTTTAAATTATCCGTTGGGATTCACGTTACCTGAAACCCAATCCCAAACTCACCAAATTGAAACATCAACTACTCAAGCACAATTCTAGTAAATATCATTAGTTTCTTACAACTTTAGAATATTATTTGTTATATTTAGTCTCGTATGACGCCCCGTTAGCGGTGCGCACATATAATGTATATATGTGTCGACAGCTCTTGAGGGGCAAAAGTAAAATTGCACTAATTTTAACGTTATTTTACTTATTCAGTGAAAATAACGTTAAATTCGTTTCGGACGGTTGATCAAGCATCATGAGCCGAGGGTCTCACTGGAAGCAGCCTCTCTACCCCTACGGGGTAGGGGTAAGGCTGTCTACATCTCACCCTCCTCAGACCCTGCCTTAACATGCTAATGGCGGGATATACTGAGTACGTTGATTGATTGATATATTTAGTCTCGTATCCGAATACCTGTCCCAGGCTTTTGTTTTTTTTTTTTCGTCGTGTTAAAAGTTGCTTAAAAAGATAGAATCAAACCCATCAAAGTCAGCCAAAGTGTATATTAATGCATTAATTTTCTCAACTTTATACAAAAAAAAACTTGATCATTTTGCCACCTTGCACAAAAAGGTAGCCCATTACCAACCTACTCATTTTGCCTCCTCTATTGTGCTCTTTAATTCTAAGCAGAAAGTAATTAGAGAAAATCCCATCAATAGAAAGCTTGCTAGTAGGATCCTTTACTTTGACTGTGATGCATTATGTAGTGGCTAATGTCTATCTGATGTTTCTTATTACTATCATAATAATCATTATCATTGTAGGAGATTTGATATTAAGTGGACGGCACCAAAAGCTGAAGGATCGTTTGGAGATGCTCGTGGAGATATGATAATATCTCATGAATTCATCACCATTAGTTCTTCATCTGTTGCTTTTGAATTGTTTACAAAAGTTGAAACATCGTATCCCTATGAAAACTGGTTAAATAGGAAAGAGTTGGCTGTGATTATCGAAGGAGTGGAATTGGATTTACGTATGCGTAATTTTGAGATTTTCAACTTGGTTTCGTCATATGCATTTGGTTCTCTTCGCCCAGTTCATCTTAAAGCAACCGGAAGAATAAAGTTTCAAGGAAAAGTTGTTAAGCCTTCTGCCGAGGTTTCAAAAATTCTTGCTGGTGATGTGTCAATTACAGGTCTTAAATTAAATCAGTTGTTGCTAGCCCCCAACTTAGCTGGACAGCTCAACATCTCACCTGCCTGTATTAAGGTATGGTCGGTCAGTCAGTCTGTCTCAGAAATATTTAAGCTGTCTGTAATTGGTGGTGGCAATTTCGGCCTGTTTACGTATGAAAGGGTCAATTGGCTAAAAAGGGTGTTTATTTATAATGCTTACAACCGCCTAATTATGTTTTAGTAAAATGTTTAGATTCTAATTGTATTTAATAACAAAAATGTTGCTTTTTTACTCATAATTAACACATTATTTGTATAAAAAATAAAATGTGGGCAAAACAATTGTGCTTGCGTCCATTTAAGTTGTAACCAACCTAGCCCAATCAGCCCTTGATGCCTCTAATTTCTTTGGCCACATGACCCAAATTGGCATGAAATAGCATCTTAGACACAATGAATTCATGTGCCGTTTTGCATGTTATTATCTATGAACTATTATAAACATGGTTTATTTTTCTTATAAAGTACACTCCAAACAAATTGTAACGTTAAAAAGATACTTTTCTGATAAGTTCAAAATTTTTAAATCTGACTTGAGGCTACTGCATAACTGCTGTCACTTATATTTGGCTACATGATACCTCATTTTCCTCACATGCTGGAATAAAGACTTGTAGTCAGATAAGAAGTGTCTATATGTTGCTCAACTGTTTATAAAGATGCACCAAACATGGCATCCCATCACAATGAAATTTTAACCTGTTTCTCAAAGCATAATGTTGATGTGTAATCTTTTTTTCCAATGACAAAGCATGAATCACTCAACATCTCCCTTCATATGTTCTGCTAGGATATTATTTTGGTTGAAAATATATCAAAAATTGTGAACTAAGTTGTGATTACTTTGCAGTTGGATGCAATTGGTAGGCCAGATGAAAGTCTTGCAGTGGAAGTCAATGGACCGCTGCAATCTATTGCTGAGGACAACATAATTGGAACGAAGTTGTCGTTTTCTCTTCTGAAGGGGCAGTTAAGGGCCAATGCTTGCTATCAACCTTTTCAGTCTGTCAATCTCGAGGTACTTGCAGCACTCTTATCTTTGACTCACTAGTAATGTTAACTAGATTGTCTACAATCTTCTACAATTTTTTTGAAAAGAAACTACAAATAAGCGTTATATATCATGAATATTAAAATGATCTGAAGTATATAAGTATCACTAACCATTTGGGTGATTTGATTAGTTTATTGTATTTAACTTCAGTTTTCATTCACATGTATAATTTATGTGCAAAAGGTCCGGCATTTACCACTTGATGAACTGGAGCTGGCTTCACTCAGAGGAATGTTACAAAGGGTAAGCTCACTTTTGTTAATTTTAATGACATGCTCTTGTAAACGTTTTTTTAAATTATAAATATTTAGTTAGAAATCAGCATGCATGTAAAAATAAGTTTTTAGTACTGCATTTTACAGCTTCCTTTGCTGTTTATTCTTTTATATTCTCTTTGTTGCAGGCAGAAGTCCAGATTAATTTTCCTAAAAGAAGAGGTCATGGAATCCTATCACTTCTACAACCGAAATTCAGCGGTGTTTTAGGAGAGGCCCTAGATGTGGCTGCCAGATGGAGTGGTGATGTTGTTAGTACATAAACTTGATAAATTCTTCATCTTTTGACTTGCTATATCTTATACATTTGGGCTTTCTATTAAATAATCTTTAAATATACACGCACGTGTGTGTATAAAGCGAATGATCAATTCTTCCTATTTTGGAAGTGTTTTCTGTGTATTTTGTTTTTGGTTTTTGTAGTGAGTGTCCTAGGTTTTATTGGCTTATTACCTATACTATACATATATATAAAATAAATAAAGTTTTGTGTGAAAAAAAAGTTATAAAAACTAAATTGCGAGTCCAAGTTGCTACTTTCATGGTTAAAATTATACGTATGAAAAATATTTCAAGCAGATTACATGTGAATGTAAGTTGGTTTGTAACTGTGCAGATAACTGTTGAAAAGGCTGTTTTGAAACAAAGCAATAGCCAGTATGAGCTTCAAGGTGAGTATGTATTGCCTGGTTCAAGAGACGGTAAAAAAGAAAGAAGAAGGAGCGATCTTGGTAGTGTCATATCTTCAATGGGTCGTTGGAGAATGAGGCTTGAGGTTCCCCGTGCTGAAATTGCTGAGATGCTTCCACTTGCCAGACTTGTTTCTCGAACTACTGATCCGGCTCTTCAGTTTAGATCAAAGGTTGACACTTATATGAATGGATTTGAACTTTTATTAAGAATTCAGCACTAATCGATACAAACCTACTTAACCATATCTCATAATCCATATTATTAGCTTATTTATCTTATGATGAACATGGTATTTTCTGAAACATGTTTGATGCATGCAACATGCTTTTCTAATGACTTCTGGTAGCCATCTTTTATAAATCTTGCTATTTAAGTATTCATCTTACATTCTTGTCAACCAATTGGTAGGATCTGTTTATGCAAAGCATACAATTGGCAGGGATTGATGCTGAAAGTCTCCAGAAGCTTCTTGAGGTAATTATTTGCAACAAGAATTAGTAATTTACTAATAATAAATTCTTATTGGATATCAAGTAAACCATGCTAAGTGTGCACCTGCACCAATTTTGACTTCTTGATTTTTGTTGAACCTGCCTACCAATACATGAATTGAATTAATACATTAAATATGTATTTCACTGCACGTTTTTTAGTGCTTATCCCTGCGCTTGCAGGAAATCCGTGGGAATTCGACTCCGACCGATGAAGTTATTCTGGAAGAATTAAGCCTTCCAGGTTTAGCCGAGCTTAAAGGTCGTTGGTCTGGATCTTTAGATGCAAGTGGCGGAGGCAACGGCGACACAATGGTATGTAATCTTCATGTATATTGCGTAGTTATAATGAATTTTTATAAAATCTCCTTTTTTATTGATTAAATTTAACCGTACATAATTATCTCGTTAAATTGTTTGCCGAATTAAACTGGGCAACTGCTGGAAATAGATAATGATTCTTTAGGTTGCCTGCAACTCTAGAGTCTAGTTCATATAGCAATAATTTCTGTAGGTTGTTTGCAACTCTAATCTTTTTCTATTATATATGTACATATTTGTGACCTGTGCAGGCAGAATTTGATTTTCAAGGGGAGGAATGGGAATGGGGAGCTTATAAAACTCAGCGTGTCCTAGCAGCTGGTGCATACAGCAACGATGATGGCTTACGGCTCGAGAAAATGTTCATTCAAAGAGATAATGCCACAATCCATGCTGATGGAACTTTGTTGGGGCCAAAAACCAATTTGCATTTTGCTGTTCTAAATTTTCCAGTTAGTCTAGTACCTACTCTAGTGCAGGTTCTAGAATCATCAGCAAATGAAGCTGCTTTTCACTCATTGAGACAACTTTTAGCACCAATAAAAGGCATACTTTACATGGAAGGGGATCTAAGAGGAAGTCTAGCCAAACCTGAATGTGACGTGCAAGTAAGACTCCTTGATGGTGCCATTGGAGGCATTGATCTTGGACGGGCTGAAGTTGTGGCCTCTTTGACATCAGCCAGCCGTTTTCTGTTTAATGCAAAGTTTGAACCCATCATACAAAACGGTCATGTTCATGTTCAAGGGAGCATTCCTCTTAATATTTTGTTAGCCCAAGATGAGGAAAGTCTTGAAAAAGATGATAAAAAGAATGAAGAAGCGAGTTGGGCTCCGTGGGGGGCTAAAGGTAAAAATAATGACAAGAAAGCAGCATCTTGGAATGAACAAGGCTGGGATACTCAATTGGCAGAGTCTCTTAAAGGTTTGCACTGGAATGTGTTGGATGTGGGTGAGGTTAGGGTTGATGCTGATGTTAAAGATGGTGGCATGATGTTGCTTACGGCTTTGTATCCTTATGCCAACTGGCTCAATGGGAGTGCTGAAGTTATGCTTCAGGTTGTTATGCCTGATTGTATAATATTGGCTTGGGGAAATGGACCTAGGGATGTAATTCAGCATAGCCGGAGCCTAATCATGGCTTGTTTACTTAAGAGAGCTTGAGCTTCAGCTCGGCTCAGTTTAATCTCTACTTTTAAAGATTGAACTGTGCTCATGTGTAGCGATTCAAACTCAAGCTGGCTTAGATACAAACTTGGCTTGTTTGTCAACTATTAGTTATCGAATTCTTTTATTTATTTATAAATAATTTTATATATTTATAATTATTAATATATCTATATATAATATAATACATTATCTAATTATTTTTATCATTATTTTATATGTAATAATTATTATGTACATTTATATTTAATATATTTAATAAAATTCATATAAATAGTAGGTTCGTTTAGGCTCAGGCTCGATATGTGAAATTTGGGCTCTAGCATGTTTTTCGAGTCAAATCCGATATGAGTTCGACTCATTTCAAGCTTTTAGCGAGCGGATCTTGAATAGCTCACGAGCGACGCGGCTATTATGCATCCCTAGGTGGACCCATTTGCTTAAGCTTTGGGCTATGTTTTATCTTTTAAGGTTCAGATGGATAAGTAACTCTTAATAAAATTGTTTACTTAGAGCATATCTTTGTGTGAATATTTAACAGGTGAGAGGCACTGTTGAACAACCAATTGTTGATGGCTCGGCATCTTTTCATAGGGCAACAATATCTTCACCTATACTAACGAAACCACTAACAAACTTTGGGGGCATAATTCTCATGGATTCTAATAGGTTATGTATCCGATCATTGGAAAGTCGGGTTAGCAGAAAAGGGAAGCTATCAGTGAAAGGTAACCTACCCTTGAGGACAACTGAAGCATCACTTGCTGATAAAATTGACTTAAAATGTGAAGATTTGGAAGTACGAGCAAAGAATATGTTAAGGTGCTCTTTGCATTTCTTTTTTGATTCTGACCCATGTCAATTACTTAATTTACTTGGTTTTGTAGTGGTCAGGTGGACACTGAGCTGCACATAACAGGCTCTATACTGCAACCAAACATATCCGGGAACATCAAATTGAGCCGTGGAGAAGCTTATTTACCTCATGAGAAAGGTGCTGCTATGAACCGAGAAGCATCAGATACTTCAAGCATGCCAACTGGGGGATACAATCAAGTGGTTGCATCAAAATACGTGTCTCGTTTCTTGAACTTGAAACCCACGATTTTAAATACGTCATTTCAGCAGCCTACAGGTTCGTCTCTTGTATCAATTCTTTTAGTTTTCTTATTGTTATGTAGAAACACAACCTCAAATTAACCTTTTAACTATTATTGTAAGGTAAAGATGCTGAAGAAATAGTAAAAAAGGGAACGGGACACATAAGCAATAAAAAACCAAAACTTGATATCTGGTTGACGGACCTGAAGCTGGTTCTTGGTCCTGAGTTGAGGATCGTTTATCCTTTAATTCTCAACTTTGCTGTGAGTGGTGAGCTTGAATTGAATGGTGTTGCTCACCCCAAGTTGTTAAAACCCAAAGGTGTTTTAATGTTTGAAAACGGTGATATCAACCTGGTTGCAACACAGGTCAAGGCACATCTAATAATTGTGATTAAAGTTTTTTTTTTTTTTTTTTTTTTTTCCTGTTAAACAATATTATGTGTGGAATTAGGTGAGGCTGAAGCGTGAGCATTTAAATACGGCCAAATTTGAGGCTGATAATGGATTAGATCCGATGCTGGACTTAGCTTTGGTTGGATCAGAATGGCAATTCAGGATTCAAAGTCGGGCAACTAAATGGCAGGACAGTTTGGTTGTCACTTCCACACGTTCTGTTGAACAAGACGTTCTTTCACCATCTGAGGTAATATAAATATTTCGTAAGTTTAGTTTCTGTCAAATATATTAGTGGTGTGAACTTCTCATGGGTTTGATATAGTCTATCTGGTTAAGGTCAATGTTGGTTTAAAATACTTGAGCATGTTTTGGTAAGTGGGTCGTTTTTGTGTTAAAATATGGCGGGCTCGAGGATTCAGCCGTTTAAGCCATTTATTTATTTATTTTCTTTTATGATAAATTTAAAATGTGTTCTGTGTAATAACTTAAACCATTTGGGTATTTACTGTTTGTTTAAGTATAAATTGGCATAGTTTAAACATAATTGCTTCAAAAAGAAACAGAACATGCAACTTCAGAATTTTTAAATATTACTATGCGAAAAAAAAGGAAAAAAAAAAGGGTTTTTAACCAGGTTAAACGGGTGATGTTTTTGCCAACCCGTGAATACACGTGTTTGAGTTCATATGTATGACATAATTTCATGTTGGTGTTGGGTTTGACCCTCCAACCCATGAGCACGGCCCGTTTAGCAGCTCAAACATATATTTAAGTACAAAAATGTTATTTTGTTGAACTCGTGAAAGTAGAATGCTCACTTGGCAGCATGAGCATTATAAATTTTATAATAAAAAAAACTTCATATAACTTATTTCATGTTGGAAAGGTTTGCTTGGTGACCATTTATTTTTCTTTTTCTTGTTTGAAGGCTGCTAGAGTGTTTGAGAGTCAACTGGCAGAATCAATTTTAGAAGGGGACGGTCAACTGGCATTTAAAAAGCTTGCAACAGCTACACTTGAAACTCTAATGCCAAGAATAGAAGGGAAGGGTGAATTTGGACATGCCAGATGGAGGCTTGTCTATGCACCACAGATCCCTAGCTTGCTCTCTGTTGATCCAACCATCGACCCCCTTAAATCCTTAGCCAGCAATATTTCATTTGGTACAGAAGTCGAAGTCCAGTTGGGGAAACGCCTTCAGGTTGGTTTGTTACTACATCCTTCATTTCTTAATAGAAGAAATTAATTATTACTGACATTATGTAAATCATATAGCATTTAACATGCTAATTAATTTATAATTAAATTAAAGATTATTGAATATTAAGTGGTCAAGGCGGTGTGTGTGGTAGGCATCTGTGGTGAGACAGATGAAGGATTCAGAGATGGCAATGCAATGGACACTGATCTACCAGCTTACAAGCAGATTGCGTCTCCTTCTACAGTCGGCTCCATCCAAGCGTATGCTTTTCGAGTACTCAACTACATCACAAGATTGAACCACTTCATTTTTTCACAAAGGTTTGATCCCTTGTTAAGTTATGTACATAAGTCTCATATTCTTTGGTTCATATTCTATGTGATTGTAATATTTGTTTATGTACACTAGGTTTTGAATAATTATAAAAGCCAATTATAAAAGACAAATGCAAAAAAATTGTCATGCAAGCCATTGACAAAATTTTATACTTATCTATCTAATTATTACTAGTATGATTTGCTTCGTGTTGGTGCTGATCTCAGTGTTACAGTGTATGTTTTATGGCCGGCTAATTAAAATTCACGTCATGCTGGTCTTATTAGAAAGTTTAAGGCTTTGTAGCCATACCACCTTGCGTCCATTAAGGCCTTTCAAGTGAGGCTCTTGGTCAAATTTCGACTGAAATTGATCTGAAACATTTATAAGATTAGTTTGAAATGTTTATAAATATTCTGAAACATAAAAAATGGTCATAACATATCAAAACTAGCCTAAACCAGGTTATAACATGTCTAAAACCTCTAAAAATATGCGTGACTTGCTTTAAGAGGCCTTTCACCTTGTTTTTAAAGGTTTTACGTCTAGGCTCAAGGCTTACTCCTTTCATATTGAGTAAATTTAGTACCTTCGATTACCAAAGATTAAAGTGTTTTTAAATAAGTAAACCCAAACATGACCCATATGCTTATTCGAGCCAAAGGCACCCTTTTCTAATCAATTTAATCAACCAATGATTCCATCTCAGATGAACTTATTTTTGTGATTTCATGTCTTATATATAATATTGTTTTTGTCTCTCATCTCCTGATATGTTCATATATTTAGCTTGAGATCAGAAAAATCTTGAGATGAAAGAGGCTGTAAAGAGTTCAATGAAAATAATTTTAAGAGTAAATTAGTGAGAGGGTCCTGGGCTTTGCTAGTATTTTGCTTTTTATCCATTCGTTTTATGAATTACCCATATGATCCCAAACTTTACACATTTGTAACACATTTAGTCTTTTGAGAGGGGAATTTGATCAATTATGTAAGTGTAATTTGGTGATCTAAAGACTATATGCGTTACAAATGTATAAAGTTTGAGACAATATGAGTAATTTATAAAACCTAGGGTCCAAGAGTGAAATACTAGCAAGACACATGAATCATATCAGTAATTACTATAATTTTAATTCTAAAATTCAATAGTGAGGGAAAACTTTATTGTTCGCACATTTTAAATGACCTTTTAACACCGAAATAGGAACTTACATAAAACCTATTAAACTTAAACAGGCTCCCTTGTAAACCCATTTATTAAATAAAGGCTTGTGTGGGTTAACTTGTTAATTAGACGGCTTGTGTTCAGGTTTAACATGTTATTTATTATTCATCTCGTGCTTGGGTTGTATCATTCTAATAAATGATTATATCTATTTATTATATAAGCAAGTGCAAAAATTAATATTGTAAATCACGTTTAACTTTCGAGTTAAACGGAAAGTTCGAAGGCATATGCCGTACCGACCTTTAAGGAACAACATTGTCTGTTATTAACTAGCATAGAGTTCCGTGTATTACACGGGTTGAATAATAAAAAAATAGTTTGTTAATATTAAAAAAATAATAAATATTTAGTAATTACAAAATTGTATTTAAGATAAGATATAATTGAATTATTTTTTATTGTTTATAAAATTTTAATAAATTAGTAAATTATTGGAATAAGAAAAAAATTATATTTATTAATATATAATTATATAGTTTAATTACTAAAAACTAATATTATTTATTAGGAGATAGAGGCGAAAAAAACAATTTCAGATTTAACCAGAACGCGACACGTGTCTTCTAAAAAATACTCTTTTATTATAGCAGAAAGACTAGATTACCATCTTGTTTAATACACAATTGAATAAAAAAAATCAATAATAAAAAATTGCAAGTTCTTATAAAAATTTGGTTGTTCAAAAGGTATGAGTAAGAAAAAAATTATATTTATTAATATTTAATTATATAGTTTAATTACTAAAAACTAATATTATTAATTAGGAGAGAGAGGCGGAAAAAACATTTTCAGATTTAACCAGAACGTGACACGTTTCTCCTAAATATACTCTTTTATTAAAGTAGAAAGACTAGATTACCATCTTGTTTAATACACAATTGAATAAAAAAAATAACCAATAATAAAAAATTGCAAGTTTCTTATAAAAATTTGGTTGTTCAAAAGGTATGGATTTGATTTTTTTTTTTTGTATTCTTAAATATCCTTTTTATAAATTTTTTATTCTTTTATAAAAGATATATTTTAATTTGTAAAAAACATAGCTAATATTGTCAATTTAAAAAATGTGTTTATTTATAAAAGATATTTTTTTTTAAATTTTGATAAACATAGCTAATATATTAGTATTTAATATTATTATTTTTTAACAAAAGATATATATTTAATAGAAAAGAGGCATGAAATTCTGATATGAGTAGACACATATTTATACCATGCCTCTATTGTGATTTTTTTACTTTATAAATGTAAAATATTAGAAGAAGGTCTGAATAGTCGATTAGTAGTAATTTGTCAGGAAAATACTTATGTCCCATCTGTTTTCTTTCTAAAAATCTTTTGGCCTCCTTCGTTTTTTCGTTTAAGCTCCGTCAATGATTAGAAGTGTGGATGAAAGTCCTGAATACTCAGTTTAGTAGTGAGAACTCTCACATTTCATAGTGAATGTTGGTGGTAAAAATATATTTCAGAGCAAGTTTAAAGACAACAAGTGAAGGGTAACTTGGGATTTGATGGTTTACCTATTATTTGGGGTTTCTGCACATTTAGGGGCATATGTTTTACCTCTGGCAGGTAAGTCCAGTTAAAACAATATACATTGTACGTAAGATTGCCATTAAAAAAATTAAGTATGTATGAAAAACATACAAATCCATTAAAAGTCAAATATCTTTCACAAGGCATTAAATTAATGAATTAACCACATGACCATAAACGGACTGAGTAATGAAATCCTCTGATTATAACCAATTATGTTTGACTTGGGAAAAAATACTACTCGTTATGGAAGTTTTATTAAGATATTTGATTATGGCTAGCTTAATTGTAAAAAAAATTAATGCCAACTTTTAAATAAGAATTCATATATAAAAAAATCTACATATTAACTCAAAGGTTAATTAAAAGAATGTGAAAAATATATTTTTATACAGATTTTGATTAAAAAAATTGACTTAGGAAAAAATTAAAGAACGAATTACCATATAATTTTTTTGAACGGCAGTTAAACTGCCTTGTCGTGCTACCTTCAGTTATCCTGGCGATTGATAGCTAAGATCGATTCCTCGATCTCCGACCTGAGACACGTGTGCCCCCAGATGCGAGGGAACCGGATGGAATCCGTAAACCCTCGCCCCCCATTAGGTTCGAACCTGGGATTAAAGCTCTGATTCGTTCCTTCACCTGGATATCCATTAAATTGCTCCCAACAAGGTTTGAACACATGACCTCCATATTGGAAGGGTGAGCCTTTACCAGTTGAGGCAATTCTCCGGATACGAATTACCATATAATACATGTATCGCAAAAGATGAGGTCGTCATTGAATCTTGCATTTATTGGTTTGGATCCGATATTCAATTATCATTTTTCCTTTAAACTGTTAATACCGGCCTCCTGTACGTGTTAAATCATTCACATGATCACACACACATATATATTGTATTGTATGTATAATATAGTAGTTTAACAGTTTAGAAAGTAAGAAAAAAAATGCTTACAACGTACAACATTATTTGTGAGTTAAAATCATTAAAAAAAAGTAATTAAGACACTCATTTTGTTGATTCAGAATACAATAATTCTATATATACGGCGATGCGATCTGTTTGTTATCATCAGATCATTTCGATTCTTGTATTGGTTTCCCTGCCAATTTTCTTCTCATCAAAGGATTTGAAAGAAGAACATGAAGCATTCATGATGACCAACAAGTTTAAGAAGATGACGACTAACGCCCGTACAAGGAAGATCAACAAACCTAATTTTCTTAAGTCAATTAAGGTACGTAACACTTGTACTTTAAATTTTAATTAATTGGTTATAAAGTATAATTAAATTGGCTGGTGCTTTCTTTAATTTATATGTTATATATTATTATCTCTACGAGTTTATGTTAACTCTTGTTTTTTTTTCTTCTTTTTTTTAATTGATTTAGAGTCCAGATGGTGATGTAATAGACTGTGTCTTGTTTCATCTTCAGCCAACTTTTGATCGTCTTGAATTAAGAGGGAAAATGCGAATGGTATTTTCTTTACATGAATTACTTCTAGATAATAAAATAAAAAGGGAGGGTTTGCAAGCTTGCAATTATAAGACATTAAAATTAAAAAATTGAATGTGTAAATAATCGAAAGATATTAAAATACTCTAATAATATAAACTTACAAATCCTTTAAGATTTGGTTAAATTCACCAGGCATATATATATATAGGGGAATGTTCCCCTAAAAAGTCTATTTTGCCTAAAAAGACTAAAAATGATTTTTAAAAACTCAAAAACCGAACCAAACGCACTCCGATTGAATTCATTTTTGTGACATTGGAACCGTTTTATCGAACCCTAAAACCCAAACCTTAAATCATAAACAATAAACCCAAATACTAAAATCAAAACTTTAAAAACAAACCTTAAACATAAAGATAAAACATAAAAGCTAAAAATCAAGCCCTAAAATCTAAATTCTAAAACTACTTGTTAAAGCTAAAACCTAAAAGCTAATATTGTAGAATTCGATGAGACGATTTCAATGTCATCGAAATGAGTTCAATCGGAGTTCGTTTTGGTCGGTTTTGAAGGTTTTAAAAATCCTTTTTAGCCTTCTTAGGCAAAAAAGACTTTTTATTTGATCTTTCCCCTATATATATATCAGTATGTAGGTTCTATTTCCCAATGTTTATGACTTGTGAGCATCAACGTGGTTATGGTTTTTTTAAGGAGAGAAAATGTGTGAGAGAATGGCTAATGAAACAAAAAAATAACTAATGTTATACTTACACGTGATCCAATTAAAAATTTTATTATCCATATGCATTATAAATGTTGTATAGTATAATATAGCACATATATGTACTTATAATATTAGTTTTGAGGGATATTAGAAGTGAAATTTTGTAAAAGCTTAAAAGAGGAAGTAAGGAACTAGTTTTATATTGATGAAATCATTTAAATGTTTTATAACTGTTAACATAAATAAATAAATGTTTGATAATGTCATTACAATATCTAACTACGTCTACGTATATATGAGATGGTAACTAAGACAACGGTTTAGAAGTTATTCCTTGTTGAAATTTGATAAATAGTTGATTTGGTTAATCTAACCAATGTTTGTATGAATATTTTATGGTATTATGATCCAAATTACAAAAAAAATAAAATAAAAATAAAAGTGATAATGCATATGCTAGAAGACAGTTCATCGACTAGGACAAAATAGATTATACTAATATGGTGTTTGATTGTGTAATTAGGTGGTATATAACTTAACATGAGTGAAAATTTGTTAAAAAATGTGATTGTCTATTTATTTAATTTTTGAAAAAATATTTCTGAGCCGACACGAAACTAATTTAATGCTTACTTGTTTCTAAATTAAATTGTAATACATAGAATCCACCAGAGTTGCCAAAAACACACTATGATTCGGGAAAGAACTCAGATATCAAGCAGTTATGGAATTCAAAGGGGGAATCATGCCCAAATGGAACTATTCCAATTAGAAGAACAAGTGTTAGTGACATCTCGAGATACATTACAATTTCTAAATTTGGAAGGAAATATAGTAGAAAAGACATCCCGGTTGCCCCTTCCCATAAGGTATACACATTTTATATCTATCTTTTATATATATCTATACTACTATATTATACATATTAGATAAACAAAATAGTAATTTGTTTAAATCTCTTAATTAAAATTAAGAGTTTTATATTTTTTATGGCATATGATACAACTTTTTGATTCTAATCTAAATGCTTGTTTATGTTTTCACTTTATCCCATATTGGTAGCTTTTAATAATTTAAGTGAGATAAAATGATTATAAAAGTAAACCTTTCAAAACAAATGAATTACTTCTTGACATTTTTGATGTATTTAGCCATTTATGTTAATAGTTAAAGTCATTTTTAGTTAACTACCAAGTTAAAAAAAATTGCTTTTGTTATGGTTATGACTCAAGAACGAACCATGCAAACCTTTAAAACATCCAACTTAAGTTTTGTGTTTTCCGCTGCAACGCGCGGGTACTAGACTAGTATATGTATATATGTAGGGGATGGTTCGAATGTTAACATTTAATGTGATAACCAAATAACTACATCTTATTACTTTGGGCACACATTAAAATAAATTTAAATGTGTAGGTTTTTTCTTATTTATTTTTAATGTAAGTGGGCAATACATTAATTAAAAAATAGAAAAACCTACACCTTTAGATTTACTTTAGTGTGTGCCCCAAAGTAATAAGATATAGTTATTCGGTTAACGTAATAAACATAGGCTAACATTTGATCTCTCTCTCTCTCTATATATATATAATCTTTATTATACATGTGTAAAACTATCTTCTTTCATATGTTTGTGCAAAATAATTTTCGTTTAAGATCTTTCATGAGTGTAAATTGTCATCATAATAAATAAATATTTGTAGTGTAATGCAAACATACTCTTGTTTTAAATCTTAAACGTTTGTGAATGAACACATACAAATTAATAAAAGAAGATAATCCTTTATCTGTATAATAAACATTGAATTTAATTGTTACTAATATATTTTAACATTCCCATACGTATAATATATTGCAGCATGCAATTGGGTATGTAATGGAAAGAGAATTCTATGGAGCAAAGGCAATTTTAAATGTTTGGAAACCAAATGTTAGTGGAAATGATTTTAGCCTTTCACAAATATGGGTCATTTATGACGTTCCAAATCATCCTACTAATACCGTTGAAGCTGGTTGGCATGTAAGTTCAACCAACTCCCTTATTAATTATATATATATATTGTATTTTTGTTTATATGCACCGAATATGGGCTTTATTATTTATGTAAAAAATAGGTTTAGATATCAAGCAAAAAAAAGGTAATAAGTTTGAGGTTTATGCTTTCATTTTTGTAATGAACATGATTAATTACTTGAATATTAACATTAACTTTCTTTTATGGTTAAATTAGAGAGAAAATACAAAAAAAAAAAATATACAAAATATGCTTCCAAGTGTGAGATAATATATGATTGAAAATACAAAAAAATACACAAAATATGCTTCCAATTGTGAGATAATATATGATTGAAAATACAAAAGAATACACAAAATATGCTTCCAAGTGTGAGATAATATATGATTGAAAATACATAAAAATTCAAAATATGATTGGATGGGTGTATAACCTGTCAGTGATAAAAATTACCGTTTAAAAAAAAATTAACTCGTTGAAACTACCTCGGTTCTCTACACACAATTTATTGTAGATAAGCTTCAATAATTATTATTATGAACCACCTACAGGATTGTAAACTCATTTTAGTGTAGGAATTATGCGTTTTAATTTGGGTCCTCTTATATTCTTACCATCAACCCTTATACTTCACATATTTTATATGCCTCATATAAACTTATATAAATAAAACGTATAGGTGGTCAATCATTATTTTTCAGCGCTAATACTTGGTTTCATATATGTCTCGTATAAGGCATATAAATCTTATACGAAACCCATCATTGTTGAAAAAATGTGTGTCAGAGGAGGTCATACGCACAAAACGCTTAGCATTAGTATAGTGTTAAATCAAAAAAAATTATATATATTTAATGTCTAGTTTGATATATATGACAGGTTGCTCCAGGTATACATACAGATAGTCTTCCAAGACTGTTTATTTATTGGACTGTAAGTTACATAGATATGTTTAATTGTTAGTCATTAATTACTCACTATTAATTATTTGTCCTACATCTCTTTACATTTTGGGTTATTTCAAGAAGCATATAACATTTGCTTTTTAAATAATTTATTTGGTATTATTTTCTGTATCATGATTAAAATTTTAATAATTAGTTGTTGGTATTGTTTTAAAGCCCGATGGGTACCGGTCAGGTTGCTACAATATGCTATGTCCAGGGTTCGTCCAAACCAACCAAAAGGTTTGCCTTGGAGCCGCTATAGATCCGATATCAACATATAACGGTCAACAATACGATGTGGCTTTCATGATATGGAAGGTAAATTTTTAATCTTTTTTTAAGGCATCCTAACTTTATTCTATATAAGCTAGGGTAAATTTCACTTTTGTTCCTTAATTTATGTTTACACAAAATTTAAAAGATATACAGTTCTTTAGATTTCAAATGTTGCAAACTCGGTTCTTTCTTCGTTAACTTTGTTAAGTATGAACATAATATAGGGCATAAATGTCAAAAAAAAAAAATCATATAGGTAATTGTGTTTGTATGTATGTACGTAGGACCCGAAAAGCGGAGACTGGTGGTTGAAGGTGGGAAGTGAAGTGATGGGGTATTGGCCAGCAACTTTATTCACATATCTTCGAGATCACGCAACAACAATCGAGTATGGTGGAGAAGTGTCCTTTGAAAACATGCACACATCAACCCAAATGGGCAGTGGCCATTTTCAAGATGAAGGTTTTGGTAAAGCAGCATATATTAGAAACATGGAAGTCATTGATCACAATAATAATTTAAATGCAGTTTCTAATCTAAATTTATTAGCAGAGAAACCCAATTGTTATGGTGTTCAAAATGGGTTTACTACTGCTTGGGGTAATTATATATTTTTTGGAGGGCCTGGAAGTAATCCAAATTGTCCCTAATAACACACACATATATATAATTGTTGCCGATACTTCAAAATATAACTCACTCTTTCATTGTATTTGTTAGTTTCTCACCTTCTTTAATTTTGATTAATTATTTGATGAAATTATATATAATGATATATTTTCCTAAGAATTTGTTCGAAATTGTGTTTAGATTTTTAGTCCTAGGCGTAATGACAATAATGCATAGTGATTGTCAATTAAATCTATGTCAAAACACGTAAGTGCTTTGTGATGAGAGCTTATGATGGTACTCGCACGTAAGAATCTTACAGTTAGGGGTGTTCAAAAATCCGAAATCCGAAAAAATCCGAAATCCGAATCGTATTCGAAACCCGAAAAAACCGATCCGAATTAAAGATTCAGAAATTCGGATCGGATATTCGTTTTCCGAATTCGGATCGGATATCCGTTTTCCGAATTCGGATCGGATATCCGTTTTCCGAATTCGGATCGGATCGGATATCGGATATCCAAAATCCTGTTTATTCGGATCGGATATCCGAATTCAATTCGAATAACCCGAATAAACCTTGTTTTTTTTTGGGTTATTCTGGTTGTTCGGATTATTCAGATGAAAAAATTGGTTTATTCGGGTTATTCGGATATATTCGGATCGGATAGAAAATTTTCGAATTCGGATCGGGTCGGGTTTCGGAAAAAGTCCTAAAATTTTCAAATCTGAACAACCAGATCCGAATAACCCGAATAAACCGTTATCCGATCCGATGTACACCCCTACTTACAGTCAAGAATGCAAATTAAATATCTCACATCTTGATATGACCGTGACCAACTTTGTGTTATAAAACTACCAACAAGGATAATATAATATAATTAAGAGTAAATTACACTTTTATTCCTTTATGTTTATGCAAAATTTTTAATATAGTCCTTTATGTTTTAAAATGTCAAAATCAGTCATTTAAGTTTTCAAATGTTGCAGAGTCGGTCCTTTCTCCGTTAACTACTAACAGAATAGGAGCATAAATGTCAAAAAAAATCATATAAGTAATTGAGTAAAATTAACTATTGGTCCTTTATGTTTAAATAATTTTTCAAATATGGTCATTTATTCTTTTAGTACTTAACGGAGTTAACGGAGAAAGGAACGAGTTTGCAACATTTGAAAACTTAAAGGACCGGTTTTGACATTTTGAAACATAAAGGACTATCTGTGAAATTTTGTGTAAACTTAAAGGACCAAAAATGCAATTTACTCTATAATTAATAATACAGCGACAATAATTTATTACTATTAATACAAAATTACACAAAACTGTGTGTTTTAGGTTTTATAAAACTTTCAAAAATTTAAATTTCTAAAACAGAGATATGTGTAGCCTCCGAGTGAAGTCTAGAAAATTCTTATCTTTATCTACTATTAAATGCTACTGATTTTAAATAATTAGATATCAAATATGTAGATCTTATTATATCAATTATTAAAACTTGATAAATCATAAGAAATTTTATTTGTATTTTATCTTAAATATAATTTATAATTCAATTTTCAGCAATAACTAATGTTATCAAACACATAATTTTTCATAAAAACTATTGTTTATAACATGTTAATTTTATTTAACCAATATAATTGATAAGTTTCTAGCTTGGAAAATTTTAAATATATTACATGAAGAAATTATCAAGAGTATTTTTATTATAATAAATTATGCTTTTGGTCAATGTAGTTTAAATGTTTTAACTATTTAAACCTAAAATAGAATCTCCTATCAATGTGGTCCTTATGGTTTAAATAACTAACGGTTTTGGCCCCTTAAATCTACTTATTCTAATGGTTTTGGCCCCCAAACCTAACCTTGGTTGGAGGCCAAAATTGTTAATTGTTTAAACTACAAGAGTTGTATTGATAGAAGATTATATTTTGGGTTGAAATAGTTAAAACATTTAAACCATAAAGCCAAAACTGTAATTTACTATTTTATTCAACCAATATAATAAACTATTTGTTTACTGATGTTTTTTTAAAAACGACTTTTAAATCTAAATTGATTTTGCTTAAAACTAATCCTAACTCTCACCCATCTTGACCCAAACTCGTTTTAACCCGTTACTACACCTGACCCAACCCACCCACTTTTCCATGGTTAAATCCAACTCAAATCAACGTTGTGAAAAATGGCAGTGCTTAAATAGTCTTAAAAGAGGGAGAGGGTGGAAAATTTTAAAACATGTGCTAAATCAACAACGAAATTAATTTTTGGGAAAATTAATTTTGCTAGCTACTATGTTGTTCAAGGAAAATAAAAAACATGACAGAGGTCAGTGCTTAAATACTATGTGAAAGTGAGTGTCAATCCGTAAAATGTTAGTTTGTTATTTGTTGCTTTAGGTTACTTGCTTACTTTCTGTGAAAATGTGTGACACGCAAAGTTGAACTTTCAAAGAAGTTCGGGCATCTTTCAAAGGTGGTCTTAACTAGAGGTGAAAAAAAACCAGTTTGGGTTTACAAATCGGTCATCAGTGGATCTCAAATTGGTTCTTTCCAAATCGGTCTGAAACGCCGGTTGATTTTGCCGTTAAAACCGGTTTACAAACCGGTCCGAACCGGTTTTCAAACCTATCCAAAACCGGTTTCAACCCCTTTAAACCGGTTCCTATAGGTTTGGCATCCCTTTCTCTCAAACCGGTTACACCCTTATACTACCCAAACCGGACCGGTTTAGGAACCGAACCGGTTTGATGAAAAAAACCGGTTTGTGCAAACTCTAGTCTTAATTGGGAGTAAGATGTTTTCTTGCGTAGGCCCTAGGCAAGTCTAATGGGCTAAATTATTTTCGGATGGGCCAAGGCCAGGAGAAGAAGAAGAGATAAAGACATTTATTATTTATCAGTTTATCTACAATGTTTTGGGCTAATTTTCTCAGAAGCCCGCTGCCCGACTTCGACTCTTCGAAAGTTCGAAGACAAAGGTAATTTTCTTAAACGTTTATTTTTTAAAAAGTTTTGTTTCTTATATACTTTTTTACAAAATGCCATTTTTTACAAAATTACATGCTAGTACCCTTTATATTACAGAAGTTAAATAAAGAAAGTATCTCGTTGTCTAAAAACTTTGATTTTAAATTATTTTTAGTTTTCTAAATTTTTCTTAACAAAGTTACTTTTTACAAATAAAATGTTTTTTTAAATACCAGTTCTAAAATAAAATATCATATTTTATAATAATCAAGTTTTTTAGAAGTGTGATTTTAATATTAAAATCTTTTTCTAAATGTAATTTTTATAAATAAAATAATTTGTATATAAAATTAATATTATTTAATATGAAAGACGCATTTAATAGAGGAAACAATCTAGGAGTTTTTTTTATTGTGAGAATTCTTTAGAAATTTAACGTCTGAGCAAATTTATTTTTTAATTAGTATAAAGGTGCTAATTTTTTTAAAATTTATTTATTTACTTTTTTCAATAAGTTAAACAGGTTGTAATTTTGACTTTAAAAAATATTTATTCCATTTATAATTTCAAAAAATATTTTTTTTTGTTTACAAACATCAAACATACCCAATCATCGAACGGTTTAAAGCTACTTGTAAGGAAATTTTTTTGGGTTGTTGAAATAAAATTAATTCTTCTGTAAAAATACAAATCCATAATATACGGTTTCATTCTCATTCCCACTTGATCAACCTTTACAAAAAAATTAATAATAATAAAAATAATAATAAAATAATGATTTTATATATGCTATTTATCCCATGGGTCGAGATTAGGTGTGGACTGTTTTCATTATAATTACCTGATTTGAAGCAAATTATTTAACAATTATTTGAAATAATACATTGTCAATTAAATATTTATGGACGATTCAATATGAACAATTTTGCGAATCGCCAAACGCATTTTTTACAAGATTCAGTTTGACTCTTAGCAAAAAAAACTTGTTTTTTCGTCCTTAAAAAATAAATAACTATTTTGTATATTGTAAGTAACATGGTACTTTTCCTGTATATAAATTTTGTTTTTGCCTTTGGAAAAAAATACTAAATGCATGTGGTCCACAACTTTTGAAAATTGTGCTATTTAAATGGTCATATTATTTTTATTGTTATAATTATACATTAATTGTAAAACAAATAAGGTCCTTTCAAAATGTCATGGCACAAGCGACATCACGCCTGTCTCAATCAAAGATTATTTGTTTAAATTTTATAAAACTTCCAAAGATTTTTATAAAAAACTAACGAGATACTAGATCAAATTATATAGTACAAGCATGAATGCCTGTAAAAGTACAAATCAAATCATTGTTATAAGTGACCAATCTAAGTTATACGTTTATGTCTGGTTTTAATCCACATGAAATTGATTGCTTTTGCCTCCACAACTACTTTTGTTAGACGAAAGTGTCGACATTGTTAAAGATCTTGTTGTTTCTTGCCTTTCATATGTATCATAATGTTCCTATAAATACCGATTGAATTAGATTATTGATCTGCATTTTATGAGACAATTATATGTTAATTATTTACTTATTTATTGTATAAAGTTATGTAAAACACTAGGGTCTTAAATTCCATGTCTATTACCTAACAAATCAATCAATCATTTATACTCATAAATTTCACTCTTAGTATGACTAGGGTCTTAGTATGACATGTTCAAACTATATTTACCTTACATGTAACAATCACAACCCATTCAACAAAAAACGGGTTCATTTTACCAGACTTAAAATGTATTTGTCATTTGTCAGCTGTTAAAAAACAGATTAGTGCTTTAATATTAACAATTCCCATGTTTATAAATAAAAATAAAAATAATCTCTTGACTATGACTTTATATAGGTAAACTTTTTGTATTGTCTCAATTAATTTTAAAAGATCTAACAATGTTGTTAATTTATCATATCAATAAAGTATTCTTCCTTTTAAGATCAAAATTCAACTTACGTCACCTGATTGTTTACTCAATAACCTTTTTTGATATATCTTATAAATGATATTACTATTTTAGATTTCTGGTTGTCGGTTCTTTATTTTACATATTTTTCTTTTTCGGGAAGAAATATCTTATGGGCTGCTGGTTAAACATCCAAACACTGTTGTGAATGAAAATGTGGGCCAGGCCCAAACTGATTTTACAACCCACATGGAACATGGAGAGTCACGTGCTCTCTTATCTAAAAGTCCAAAAAAAGTACGGATCCTACGGTTTCCATGTGCCTTTCGGCTTTCTGCCCGACTGGATTGATAGGTATACGATGTTGTACGTTGTGCAACAAAGGTGCACACATGCATTATGTGGATTCACACAATGCGGTTGTGGATTGGATCCATTCTCATCACAACAATAATTTAAAACTTTTGTGTTGAATTATTGGATTCATATCAACATTTGGTTAAATGCGAACAGGTTAATAATGAGCACAATACCTTCTTCTTCTTTTACAATAGATAGTGACAGGAGACGGGTCGTTCACTAAATTTCATGTCAGTTAATTGAATCGGTCGGTGGAGGAGCTTGAACGGTTTGAAAGAGGGCAGAAATTTATAAGATCCAGAATACGTGTTAATTTTTTGATACGAGGGGGCGAAACCACTATTTTTTTCCCCTAAAAATGACATTTCAATCGAAAAATTAAAATTACGAACAAAAATAAAGGGGTTGGCCCCCCGGCCACCCCGCCCTGGACTCCCCTCTTACATACGGTAGCCATTTCATGCTGGTACACCTTTGGACCACCTGTTAAAGATGTCTAACTACTTAAAAGTATAACTCAATTCAATGTTTGTTCATCAAAATAACATATACACTACTTAAAATTAAATAATTACTCACTATTTCAAGTTTTCTCATAGTGTGTATATTTTACCAAAACAATTGAATTTATCCACTTTTAAAATTGCATATATTTTTTAAAATTACATATTTTAAAAAAAAAAAATTTAAGAGCATATATGTTATGTAATAAAATAAAACTTGTATTTTAAAATGTGCTAATTTTATAAGTTTAAAAGAGGATACATGCATGTGATTCTCTAAATACTTTTTTTATACCATTTTTGTTATTTTGTTTGAAATAATAAAAATTGTTAATAGAATTATATTATGAATTTCAAAAATTAAAAAGTTGTTATCAAATGATATTTTTTGTAATCAATTGTTAGTAGAATTAATATTTCAAAAATTTAAAAGTTTGTTGCATGTATAACATAATAAAAGAATGTATATTTTTATTAAAAAATAATATTAATATGATTTAACACCCCGCTATAAATTAATTAGAAAAAACTTTAAATTAAAATTTTATTAAAAATGTGATTTTACAAATAGCAGAAAATTAAAGCTTGATTATCATTTCAATTAGAAAGGTGAATCTAAGAATGTCATATATGTCATTTTTATGAATTATTTATTAGTTTTTAGATTTCTAAACACAGGTTAAACAATGTTATACATGAAATAATTATTGAAGCATATAAAACAAAATATGCTATTGCATACCTGCCAATATAAATGTCTTTTCTATTACGAAACATTCAAATGTTTGTTGTGTTATGATTTCATTTAAATAACTCAATAATAAGTGATATTTAATTTACACAAAATTCAATTAACTACCCTCAACTATCTGGATGTTGATAGTTTTGCAAACAAAAACAAATGTTCTTTTTGAAGGATTTAATGTAAAAAAAAACACCGACAGTGAAAGGAAAAAAAAGTGTCGGTGCCCCTAAATCTTGTGTACTGTTTAATCTTTATTACTTCTCTCTTTTTCACATCGATATAAATGACTATACTTGTGTCGATTTGTCTTTGTGGTTTGAGGGGGTTCAAATCTTACTATTGTAATAAATAAAAATCTTTTTTGCCACATGTCATATTTTTAAACTAATTTTGCTAAATGTCATCTTTTTATCACCCAACTTATTATCTCTCATATTAATAATTATAATATTAATGATATTATTTAACTTTTTAATAGGTTTTCTAAAATTAAATTAAGGAGTTTCTAACCTAATGGTAGCCCTTTAACTTTTGTAAGAGAGGTCGTGGGTTCGAATCTAAGCCAAGCATATTTGCTAAGGCAAGGTCAAGGGCTTACCCAGTTATGGGTTCCTCCTGGGATGGGATAGGGTGAACGCTCCGGAGCGTCAAATCCAAGGAGACGGTTGAAATCCCGTCTTGGATGACATCATACCAGGCCATTAAAAAAACAAAAACAAATTAAAAATTAAAATTTTTATTAAAAAACACTTTAAAAGTTTCCAAAATGTGTGAAATTTCGAAAAATTAAAATTTTAAAATAATAAATTATAAAAACAAATTTTAAAAAATTAAAATAAACTATAAGACATATTTTAAAAATCATGATTTTTGCAAATAAATGGCATTTTTTTAACCGAAATGCTTAAAAAATAATATCTTTAAAAACCAAAAGTCACAAAAATAAGATGGAATATTACACTTTTGTTCTATTATGTTTTATGATATTTTCAAATTAAATCATTTAACTTTAAAAATTACAAAATAGTACCTTATCTTCTTGTTATTGCAACGTACATATTTCTGACAAAAAAATAACGGAAGTTTTTAAATCAATTAGTTTAAAATTCCCGTCGTTACAAATCAAAAGTTCGAGTACTAATTCTTTATTTATTAAAGTTTTTAATTATTATTTTATTATTTAAGTAAATATTAATATGCATTTATTCATTTATATTAAACTATTGTTGTATAATTTCTAACTTCTTATTGTTAACTACGTAATGTATTATATTAAATCCGTGTAACACACGGGTAATAATCTAGTTTTATATAAATAAGCAATTAACCATCAAAAGTAATAGCATAATTTAATATTTTAAGCAAATTAAGCATAATTTTAAATCTTACCCTTGAATATTTCCTAAAATTGCTTTGGATACGAGATATCGTTAGGACAAGCTTATTTAATCATATTACTTTAACCAATCACCTACATTTAGTTTATTTAAACTAATAACACTAATTTCGGTAATAAATTCTAAAATATTGGAAGAGGCTTGCTTATTCTTTGAAGAAGACGATCTATGAGGCACAGGAGCTACCTAGGTGAACCGCGCTGGAGGAAGGTGACGAATGAATGTGATTTTGAGGAGAAATGGGTTTGATCATGGAAGAGAGCCGAGAGAAAACAATGTAGTGATTAATGTAGAAAACAAGTTGTTTATTTTTAAGAGTGGTAAATCTACGCGAACGACATTTGAAAGCTCCGTGAAAAACCGCTTCTTTTTTCCAGTGTTGAAACAACTTGGGTGACTCTATATGCGTTTGAAAATACGTGGATATCATTCTAACAATATCCCAAATTAATATGTTAAGTTTACAAAGGAATAAAGTAAACATTGTTCATATATGATGCATAAAAATGGTGTCATTTTGTTTATTGATCATTAAATAAAGAAATAAAAAAAAATATTTATTTCTCTTCTCCAACAGTCCAACAACATGTAGAGGGCATTAAAGAAGCTATTTTATTTTATTTTCTTTTCTTTTATCTAGTATACATAAAGAGAAAAAGGAAAAGAATTTAATTAACTTTATCCACACACACGAAATGTTTTCGAAATGCGTCGCAACTTATACAAGATAACTTTATGTGATACACTTTATTGTATGATTTAATGCAATCTCACAAAAATGATAAATGTATTAAACATAAAATAAAACAAAAAAAATTAATGCTATAAAACCTGAATTGTTTACTATCATGTTCATGAAAAGATTGTTTTAAACTTTATTATCTTTAATATACAAATCAATTAATAAAGATGCAGCATAAGCGTGTCACAACTAAAACAATTAGGAAAAATGCAATTTTCTAACTCCACTTAACCTACAAAACATATATTAATAAAACAATTTTCCATTTTTTTGGAATATATATATACACACACATAGGAGGATATCTAATTAATAATTAATATTAGTTGAGGAATAAAAGAGTTTTTTATAACCACATGTAATATAAAAACAATTTTCATGTTAAAAGAAAATTTTATACATTTTAAATTGATTTTAGTGTTTCTATTTTGTTCTTAATTTACGGCATGTTGTTTCTTCTTCAAATTTGTATGGTGAATGAGTTATGATTGCATGTGTGAGGTAGCATGTGGGTTTGTATGTACTCTCAAAATCCAGTATTAATAATCCCATTCACCACTCACTTTTAACACATTCTTTTGTATTTCTCTTTGTATATCTCAAGAAGAAAGAAATTAAAAACATGAGGTTGCCAGCCTTTATTATTCTCATTCTTGCTCTTCTTGCCCCTATCTTCATTTCATGTTCCCAAGTACAAGATCCTCATCTTGTAGTAGAACATGTCCACAGGTACACTAACAAGATAACCCCATTTTAACCTTTAAGGGGTGGTCATGAAGTGATGGCACATGAGTCCCTCATGCGCAACGCTCTTACGTTTAAGTTCAGCTTTTATTACCAATGAGGCAGTGCCTCAATGGTACCCCAAGATTCTTCCAATTGGGGTCTTGGGTTCAAAACCCTCCTGCAACGAAATATGGGTCTGAGGGGGGTTAGGGGTTTTACAAGTGAGGTTTCCTCCAGGTAACTAAACCTTGGTGACATGGCCTGGAAACAGTAGCTTTACACGATTGATACCTTCGCCGTTCAAAAAAATATTCAGCTTTTATTGGATTACGTTTTTTTACCCTTAAAAGTCACATGTCTAGCACAAAAACGTATAACAATGTTGTTCTAAACAAATTCTATCTTCTAACTAAGTGTAATATATCTTGGTAGAGGCATTGCCTCTTAGAAAGGAGGTCTTGGGTTCAAATCCAAGCAAGGGGGAAAATTGGGTGTAATTTAAGAGTAGGAGTAGGATAGTATTGCCGTTCAAAAAAAAAACTAAGTGTAATATATTCTACTTGAAATGCAGGAGTATAAATGAATCTAGAAGGAATTTGGGATCTCTATCATGTGGGACAGGGAATCCAATCGACGATTGTTGGCGGTGTGACAAGAATTGGGAAAAGAATCGCCAGCGGTTAGCCGATTGTGCAATCGGGTTTGGAAAACAGGCGATTGGTGGACGAGATGGTAAAATATACGTAGTGACCGACTCTAAAAATGATGATCCAGTTAACCCTAAACCCGGGACCCTAAGGTATGGTGTGATCCAAAACGAGCCGTTATGGATCATATTCGCACATGACATGACCATCAAACTTAAAGAAGAACTCATGATGAACTCATTCAAGACCATCGATGGTCGTGGAGCCAATGTCCACATAGCCGGTGGACCATGCATTACCATCCAATATGTGACCAACATCATCATACATGGCATTAACATACATGATTGTAAACAAGGAGGCAATGCCGATGTTCGGGACTCACCGGAACATTATGGGTATCGAACCATTTCGGATGGCGATGGGGTCTCAATCTTTGGTGGGAGTCATGTGTGGGTGGATCATTGTTCATTGGCTAACTGTCATGATGGGTTAATTGATGCTATACATGGATCCACAGCCATCACTATATCCAACAATTACATGACACATCATGATAAGGTCATGTTGTTGGGGCATAGTGACACTTTCCTTCAAGACAAGAATATGCAAGTCACAATTGCTTTTAACCATTTTGGTGAAGGTCTTATACAAAGGATGCCAAGGTATATATGACTCATCTCCAAATTATTGAAATTATATGTATGTATATTAGAGAGAAAACCCCTCTGGGTCATTGATTTGGAATCTTGAAAATAAATATGTGGTTCATATTAATTAAAATTAAAATTGATTTGTTTGTTTAAATCTCAATTATTTATTCAGGTTTAATGTAGATTACATATTTATTTTCAAGATAAATCAAATCAATGTCTCATATTTAGTTTAAGGGTTTTCTCTCTAAAATCGTGTTTTCACAAGATACAATTCATATATATGTGTGTGTACACGTATATGTAAACTAATTAAATTTTTTACTCTTAGTTTCAATGAATCGCGCTTTTGCAAAGATTTTAACCTATGATATTTTTATATAAAAGAAGAAACAACCAATGTCATGTAATTAAATATCACATACAAATTAATTAAGTGTATATGTGTGTGCACGCGCGCGTGTAAATATGCATGTTAACGTATTAACACATGAAATTTACTTTGGATATAATATAGATGTAGGCATGGATATTTCCATGTGGTGAACAATGACTACACTCATTGGGAAATGTATGCAATTGGAGGAAGTGCTTCACCAACCATCAATAGTCAAGGAAATAGATTTCTAGCTTCCAATTCTCTAGATAACAAAGAAGTGAGTATCCATAAATTAAATGTTTGAAAGGATAGCTAGGGTTTGTTAGTAATTTTAATTTACCATGTTTTTGTCATGTTTTTAGGTTACAAAACGAGAGGAGGCGTCAGAAAATGAATGGAAAAACTGGAACTGGCGGTCTGAAGGTGACCTCATGTTAAACGGTGCATATTTCACGCCTTCGGGTGCAGGAGCATCCAAAAGTTATGCAAGGGCATCAAGCCTGAGTGCAAGACCATCTTCCATTGTGGGCTTAGTCACGGCTAATGCAGGTGTGCTTGGATGCAGAAGAGGCTCGCAATGCTAGTTTTATATCCCCATGAGCCTTTTGGACCTTAGAACCAAAAAAAAGTTTCTCGTGTTAATAACTTATAAATAATTACTTGTATAAGCAAACAATTTTTGCATTACTAGTTAATTAGCCTGTCTCTCTGTTTTCATGTAACAAATTGTCACTTAGGGAGTTCAATTATGAACTCTAATTGAAACAGATGAATCAAGAGCTAAATTTGCTATGAATTTCAATTTTCAAATGTATATGATAAATTATGTTTAGCTTGGTATATCTTGACTTACTAGCTAGTATTTAAATATCCAAGTAACTATATATGTACTCTCTTATTTATTTTTATTATTGTTAGTTTTATCTCTTTCATTATTTAAATTCGTTTTAAAAAGCCATTCAAATTTGTGAAAAATTTTAAAAATATATATATATATATTCAACTCTACGTCTTACTCGTTATAATAAGGAATAAAAAATTAAAAAAACTGGGACCTTATGACGTATAAAAAAGTTAATCACAATTGTATTATTCCCTATTTGTCACATGAAAATTGGATAATAAGATACAAACGGTAATCAATAATTGAAAAGGAAACACCCGACGCATAACATGAGAAGCATATAATATAATACAACTGTATCAGTTTTTTTAACAGTAAAATGGAGACTTTAATTACCATAAAAATTAGCCGCCAACTGGACTAAAAAAACACAGCCTACCACAACTTTATTAATTCGAAACAAGAAATTCACAAAACACCGTAAATAATAATTCATTTTTTTACACGGGAGGTGTACAAACTACAAACTGATTAACCAGTCGAAAACCTATTTTATGATAACCGAACCGGTTCACATTTACAAAACGGTTTTGTCCAAACCAGCTTAGTTAATAAATGTTTTTTCAAGCTCTAAAAATTAAAACCATTTTTCACTTTAAGGGAAATGGTTTGAAAAAACCAGTTAATAACCGATTTGGTTACTTGAAACCTGAAACTAGTTCCAAACCACCGGTTTCAACTTGTATTCAAAAACCAGCTCGAAAACCAGCTCGGGTTCAAAAAGCCTTTTTCTTTCTTTTTTTTTCAACTCTAAATTACACAATCAGCCTAATTCTACTTATAAAAGGAACATCCCTGAAATGTAGGATTAGGCCTGTAAATGAACCGAATGTGTTCGTGTTCGTTCATTTAAACTTAACCGAACACTAACACGAACACATACACATTAACGAACATGAATTTGTGTTCGTGTTCGTTTATTAAGAAAATGAATATGTTCGTGTTCGTTTGTGTCGTTCATTAATAAATTAAACGAGTTGTTCATGAACATTAATGAACACAAACGAACTAAAATAAACAAACAAACATAAATGGACATTTTTTAACACCATTGAACAATCATAAACGAATGTAAAACACTATGAACAAACATAAACGAACACAATTGAACAAGTATAAACGAGCACAAACGACAAGTCTTAAATGTAAATACAAATCATTCGTAAATTAGTCAATTAACGGAGCAAAAACTAACATTACATAGTTAACGAACACTAACGAACACAAATAAACGAACGTTAATAAACGAACATAACCGAACTGTTCATGAACATAAATAAACGAACACAACGTGTGTTCATGTTCGTTCATTTAATTAAACGAACACAAATTTTATGTTCGTGTTCGTTCGTTTATTAAATAAACGAACATAAACGAACTTCTTACCGAACAGTTTACAAACAGTTCATGAGCTGTTCGGTTCGTTTACAGGCCTATGTAGGATACAACAATCCAATGCATAGAAAATGCATTAAATTCCTTGATAAGAACCCATCACTTTGGTAGATATGAACTTGTTGCCAATGACAAGAGAAGAATTTACCTAGGGTAGTACAACACTAGAAGCACTAAGGTACAACCATTTAATGCATTAAGAAATGCATTTAATTCAGTCTTGAAGAACCATTGTATTGGTAGACCTAATTTAACTGGTGAGAAATACAAGGAAAAAAAATGACTTTACTAAGTTAGTACAACCTTAGATGCACAATAGTACAAGTATTTAATGCATAATTATTGCATTGAATTCTTTCATCAAGAAACACCATGAGTTTGGTAGACCTAAGTTGTATCACCAAGAAAAGAAGTTGTAACATTGACAAAACTTACTCGACCAATAAATGCATCCAAATCTTCTTGTTATTTATGGTTGGAGTTTCTTTTTTTATTATTATTATTATTAT